>QNGE01000288.1:0-312187 GCA_008508345.1 Paragonimus westermani | reverse complement strand
CCTCTGCAGGTTTCCCCAGTGTTCATCAAATTGTGGTGCAGTGGCTACAACGTCGATGACGAAATTTTCTGAACACTTGCATAACGAACCGCATGTTTCCGATGAACTTGTGTAAACTATCCAATAAACTTTCCATGTTTACGGATATTTTGGAAAATTCTTTATGGGCGGCGGTAGTATGCCTGGAGCGCGTAACAAACATGAAGGGGAATCCGTTTTTTGAAAAAGGGAATTTTGCGGACCGCGTTGAAAGCTTCACTGGCGATTTTTTCCCCTGGCCCGCCGTGGCCCGCGCGGGGCCCATGCGGGGCCCTAGTCTCACTGCCCGCCTTTGGCCCGCCTCTGGCCCGCCTCTGGCCCGCCGTGGCCCGCGCGGGGACCGTGCGGGGCCCGCAACGTTTTGCTACTTGGGAACATGTTCGACTGTATCTCTTTATTCTCATTATCGCAATGGGCATATTCGAAACGTTGAAATCCTCCTAGGAGGAGGTTTGCTAAGCGATCTTTTACTTAGTAACCCAAGTCCTATTTTCTGGCACATCAGAAGCTTGTCTCGTTTGCTGCTCACGGCGGAAATTATGGCCGGAATGACGTTGCACCAAATGTCGAGGTGGTATTTTTGACTGACCGACGTAAACCCGTACTTGCTCCCTGTATAGGTTATCAGCTTCAATCTTCGAACAGACAGCTGTTGCACAACCTCAGAGCCCTCCGCCATCGATATTTGCTGTCTTACTGAAACACAAGTTCGGGGTTGCAGTTTAGTGTTGCACTTTTAATCCTCGTCGGCCGCCGCGTCACGTGCGTACAGTCTACGTCTACCTGGAGACTGCGGTTCAAGCCGCTGTTTGGGCAGGAGTACTGCTGGGCTGTATTCCCATCAGCAGCCGTCTTTGCGCTTTTAGACTCATTCGGAGCGTCGAGAGGCGCCCCATTACAAACACTTGATGTGCGCTGTCACACATTACCGGTGATGCTTATCATCGAGTCACGCACAGGCATAGTAATGCTTGCTTGCGGCTTGAACGCTCATGTAAACAGGCTGGGCGCTGACGAGGTCGACTTAAGTGGTCAGTACTCTTAAAGTACTCGTCGAATGGACAACGGTGGAGTTCCGCTGTGATCGTAAGTTGATACCGGTCTGTTTCCAGCGAGTGCTAATTTTGACTGTCTTATACGTCAGTGCACCGCGTAGCGACCTTCATCAGCGAGTCAGTTGTGAAACGCAGTCTGACCACGTATTCGTCAGCTGTCGATGAAGTGGCTGTTTACAGGTTATCTGGATTGCTTGTGTGGGTTCCGATCGTGTACTGATGTGCCAAGTCTGCTGTGCGCTTTGGTGGGATGTCAATTCGTCGGAACAAATCATCGCGTCTAACCTATCAGCGATGCAAGCACTCATCATTATAGCACCCATGAGCCTGACCAAAAGGCACTATTGCTCAGGCCGCCACTCACCTCAATAGTGACGTGGAATATCCTAGAAGGGAGCGTTATTAAGGAGGTCGACAAACACTAAAAGAAGACTAAACGGAAGAACTGAAAATGGTATGGATACAGATACGCCATTGACTGCGACACACCGCCATCTCGGATAGCGTGTTTAACCAGCGGTTTGCATGATCACGAGGACCCCATCCAGACAGGCGATACCTACCCACTTTGCTAAATGGAGCAGTCAAGGTCTTCATACTTCGTGACCACATTGTTGCTTGACCACCACGCGGTTTTGCCCAACTGTTGATGGCCTCAGTATTATGTCCGGTACGGCAAACGCTCAGCTGGTATACGGAGCACGTGACTCAACCATCGCAAGCTGTGCAACGTAATTAGTTGACCACTTGATCGCTCATCCCGAGCGTTCCGGAATACGCGCCGGCGAACTGCCACACTGCTCACGCGATCAGTCCACTTAATGTGACGGAGACAACGATGGTCAAACACAGTAAGGCTGTTGATATCTTCCTTGTGAACAGGCCACGTTTCCGAACCATGCAGCAAAATGGAACGCACGTAGACATTATATGCCCTTCCTTTCAGCGACAACGGGACGTCTTTTCGACACCACATGACACAGCTTGGCAAAGGCAACTCGTGCCTTCGCTATCCCCGCTGATATCTCATCAGCACTATTACTGGCTGACGAGATAGTGCTACCCAACTATATGAAACTGTCCACAGTCTCAAGCGGATTACCTGCGATGAAGAAAGTAGGGGTGGAAATGCCCCAGTCTTGAAGCAACACTTTGTACCTGGAAGGTGCGAAGCACAAACCAGCCAGGTCATTCATCTTGTTCAGCATGGTCTGTATGTCTTCGACAGAGGGGCTAAGTAAGACAATGTGGTCCGTGTACTCCAGATCGGTCAATCTAGCGCCAGGAAGAAGCTCAACACCAAGCCCACTGGATTCGCGAAGCGCACCCTCCAGACTGTCGTCCATGACAAAATTGAACAGGAAGGGGGAAATGGGACACCCTTGACGGACACCACTAGAAGTGATGAACGCCCGAGACACTTGTCCATAAACTCTCACCCTGCTTGCAAAGTGAGCGTACAGTGACCTCAATAGATTCACGTATTTCTCTGGTACTCCCATGCGAAGGAGACAGCTCCAGAGAACGTTACGAGCAACTGAATGGAAAGCATTTCTCAGGTCCAAAAAGACCACGATCGTCGGCTGCCTATATGAGTGCCGATGTTCCAAGTTCCATCTTAAGGTGAAAATGTGATCAACGCACCCCCGACCGGACCTTAATCCTGCTTGTTCTTCGCGTATCTGACTTTTTCTGGGCTTAGTGAGCCGACGTAAAATGAGGCCAGTGAGTAACTTGGACTGAACAGACACCAAACTGATGCCTCTGTGGTTGTCACGTAGACTTCGAACCCTCTTTTTGAAAACGTGAATGACTGTTGATAGGCACCAATCATGAGGTGCCTATTCAGTCTCCCAGATCGTCTGGAGAATTTTTGTCAGTTCTGATGGCGACCTCACTCCACCATCCCTGAAAAGCGAAGGAGACAGGAGGTCTGGTCCAGGAGCCTTATCACGCTGCAATGACTTGAGCTCCAGGACCACTTCTGCTTCTGACGGAGGACCGTCTGGAACGCAGTAGCTGATTAATCGAGTCCGGTCGTCCACATGGTCTGGTTGAGGCCAACTGAACTGTTCTTCAAAATGTTCAGCCCACCTGTCAAGTCGGCGGGACTGACTAGTGATAATTGAACCATCTTTTCCACATATGGTCTCACTGACACCGACTTGACGGTCAGTACAACCACGGATCAGAGAAAGTAGCCTTCTGCTATTCCCAGATAAGAGGCTTTTTCCACCTCTTTCGATTGTTGGACCAAACAGTGTTCACGGTCTTTGCTTAGGTTCTTGACGGTCGTCATCGTATTCATAACCAGGTGGGGGTAGAGCGATGCTTGTTCATAGGATTTATCGAAGTGACGGAAATCCATTTCTGTCGAAACTGAACAGCTCCTTCGGAACATGCCTGTTCACAGCACGCTTTTGTAGCTTCGGCGATTTGTTTCCAGTGTTCCTTAGAATCCTTCATCTGACTCGAACTGGGCAACGCCTTCACCAGTGCCTTTTGGTAAGCGTTTTTTACATCTTCATCGCTCGAATGCCAGTTAAGCACATTACATTTACAAGCGTAAATCCTCTGGGCAAATGACAAAACGAAACAGGCACGCACAACGGCATGGTCCGAGTTCAGGTGGTTGCGCCACCTGTAACTAACTGCTATATGATCCAACTGTGTCCACGGCTGAGAAGCACACGGAGGTCTCCAAATAACACAGTGCTTCTTCCTGTATTGGAATGCAGTGCTCGAAATATACAGATCGTGGGATGCGCTCTGCTATAGTAGTCTTTCGCCATTGTAAGTGCGTTGTGCCGGACACCAAACACCTCCTAGCCCCTCCTCATCCGGAGAAAGACGACCAAGCTGAGCATTAAAATCGTCCGCTGGTATGATGATGTCTGAGTGTTTAGTTTGCTTCAGAAGTTCAACGAGGGCGTCATAGAACACATCCTTGGTAGCATCCGAACAGCTGTACGTCGGAGCGTACGCCGATATAATGAACGCACAACGCCTTTCTGATTTGCGTCAACAGACTTTTACCGATGTGTTGAGTCTGACAGTGCACAAGCGACTGCTCACTGGAATACAATCAAGCAAACATTACTGTGCTCGGGAACTCAGTGCGATTCCCACTTCAGCTTGACCGCGAGATTCAGCTTCGGCGTCACCAGAAACCCTGAGACAGAAGCGCTTGGATCGACAGCTATCTAGAGGTGAGCTCAAATGGATAACCGTGCTTGAGTCGTAGACTCGCGTCTCCGACACACAGCACACATCAAGCTCCAGACTTGAGAGAGTGCTTGTCAGAGCAGCTTGCTGACCGATTTGTCGGAGAGTGCGGACATTGAAGGCGCCAATGTTTACCAGTTGTCTTGGCCTCAGAAAACAATTATCGCCCGAAGGCACATGGAAGGCAGAAGAAATAGGGGGTAAAACGGTAGGAGAAAGTCGTGGTCGGTTAGTAATGTCACTGTTGAGAGAACGATAACTTCTGATACTTCCCGGTCGTTTATGCCGCGGAAGGGGGTTGACTTGAGGGACCCCACCCCGAGCCTCTGACTCAAAAGTCTGACCTGCGAGACAACAGGATATAGGGTTTTCTTGGGGGACCCTACCCGGAGCCAATGACTCAAGAGTCTGACTCACTTGGCAGTGAGGGGCTTGCCTAGCCCGAGGGCGCAGTGAATAAGACAATAATGTCTGATTCTGAACACTGCTGCGCGCAGCGGATGTACTCGAAGCTACATCAGGCTTTTGAGAGATATTTGATGTTTTTCGACCGTATTGGATAATACGCCGGCGGTCACGGTCAACCGTTGGGCGATCGGAGTGCTCTTTGTTTAAGGGTACCTTTTCTAACCCCCTTCTTCCTGATACGGAAGACAGCAGTGCCGCAACTATAAAAATAGTTCTGCTGTATGCCCATAGGATCGTGCCTCACTGCCTAAGCACTCCTACGCGGTCAGCAGTGCGACATACAATCCTATGAGTGTAACTGCTTTTCGTCTGACTGCTCCCCTTTGGCCTGTCTGACAAGGTTGCACCTGGAAGGACCGTAGTCCTAGTCAGCATAGCCCGCCGGATCAAAACAGTACACAAACCCGACCACCTCGCCAAGGTAGCAGTCTAGGTCATTGGTGTCCTTCAACTCTATGAGCAGTCATCACTGATCGTTACCCAACCAGCTGATGCAACGTGAAGCTTACTCGATCACACTTTGATCCACGTTGGATGTCCGGAGCATGTGGGTAGGATATCACGAGCCATCAGTGCTACCAGAAGTCCACGCGTGCACTCATTCCTAATCGTGGAAGGTAGGACTTCGTCAGTAGCTCATTTTCCTTAGGAGTTGTACCAGTTTTGATAGTGTATGTGGTCTCAGTCTATCTACTTAATGCATGGATGACGCTTATCGGTATGTTCTAAGTATTCCTATGAGTATCGCAATGCATCATACAGCCATACGGAATGAACCCCAGTATGAATCGGGATCGTGGCCTACCATTGCGAAAGGATGCTCACATGGTATCCGTCTTTGACTGCCAGTGACTTCGAAACAGTAGAAAGAAGTGTCGAGAACAGTAAGGAGCTCTGCTGGCCGTTGGGTTTAATATTCTCATCTCACAAGCCTAGGTGGCTGAAGTACGTCAGTGCATGCCAACTAATCACTTTACTACGTTATACTCTGTGATTTTCTTCGGGCTGGATGCGATAATCTGATGACTGGCTAAAGTCCAGAGTATTATACGAGCACTGTTGGTGGGTAGCCATATGACGATGTGACGCAAAATCACGGATAATCGCTCTTACATTCTGAGTCACTGTTCTCTTAATAACGTTTTCCCACTCGTTGTGTTTCACTTGCAGCTTGTCTCACTTCCCGCAATACTTTTTGCTTGTATTTGTTCCGTCACATTAGACACTCATATGTAGCACACACACTCCGGTGCATAGACAGGTGGCATCATTCTGGAAGTCTGGCTTAACAGCTTTAAACTGACCCCAAATCGATGGTTCAAAAAGTTAAAATGTCACCAAGGCCCGTGGTAGGTACTGTGTGCGCGATTTTTGGAGAGCTGAGACCATCCTTACCACTCGTGGCTGGAAACACTCTTAGACATATCAATATGTCTCACTCAGTGGCGGGCCTTTACCATCAATGTTACTGGCCCATTTTTCTCGAAGCTTTTTTCTTTGTCTTCACTTTTTTTCGGTGTACATTTGTGCTCGTTCAATATCTCGTCTTCTCATGGACCATTGCCAGGGACATGGGCTACCCGGTCTATAGCACCTACGAGTACGAATTAAAGCTAAGAATGATTATGGTAATGGTGTATAGCCTTTGCTAATTATTTGCCTAGCGCCTCCTCTTTTCATGTTTTGACGCAGTCGTGGTTTCGTACTTGTTTCACCTGTTCTTGTATTTTTCGGATGTGTAGTTAATTTCGTTCTCAAAATCCTCGACTCTGTCAGTATTCGATACGTTATCCAGCAATTTCAATCACATACATGACCTCAGTTTGAAGGAGGAACTCCGATCTCGGGATTGTCAGTTGTGACCGACAGAACGGCTACTGTGCCCCCACACTGCTTTATCGTTAGCAATGGTTGGTGTATAGCGATTAACAATTAAAATGCTTCTTGACCTGTAACCAAACTTGTGCACTAAATCGTTCTGAGGAATTTGGTTCTACCTGATGCAACCATATCATGGTGCTCTACCGTTTTTTCTTCTATTATCTTCCATACATTTGTGCCTATTTATTATTCTATTACTTTGTGGCCTCTTGTCAGGAACACATTATCAACCGGCATGGCTTAAGGCTGGAAATGTTCAGGATGATGATGACATTGCATGAGACTACGGGATCGTGGTCACTCGAGATGCAGAAAGATTTACACTCCAACCATAAATTGATCGGTTTCGGTCCATAAAAAATTAAGGGAAACAATTAGTGAAGGCCTTTCTTTTTTTAATCATATAACTACTCAGCAGGTTTATTGTTGGAACCTACGATAGCTCTATGGTTCACATGGTTCTCGTGGGTTACCTCGATGGTCAGTGATACAGTTCGTACATTCCCTGGATAGTTCGCAATTTGTTTTCAAATTTCCTCAAGTGATCAACCTGGGACTCATCAGTTCGGTGATGACCTGGGACCTCGCTATTTGGCGTTGCATCTTCACCTCATAAACAGTCTCATCTCGGAGGGAGTCAACGAATAGGGCTGTCTTCACGGAGGCTATGTGGAACGCGTGGCGTTAAGAGAGCTTTTGAAGGACTGAACGTCCACCCACTCCGCAGTATACTGAGGTATTTGGGTTTGAAGTCAATCATCAGATTCCCGTTGTAAACGTACAGTTGTTGACAGTGGTAGTAGGAGTGCACAACGTAGAGGACTGGTATGTCCTTGTGAACTGGTGAGCGCAAAACCGACATGTTTGTTCAAAACATCCGTTTTTTATTTACCTCTGTTTCAGCACTTTTGTAATCTTTTTCAGTGTAGTTGCAACACAATAAGTTATGTTTGCTCCCCGGATCACACTGCTAAAACCATCATGGATTACAGTCCCGCAGTCGTGCCTCAGTCGTTTCATATCGACCACTCCATCTTTCCGAAGGCAGCCGCCTCATGACAGACAACGTTACAAACGCCACCACCCAGAGCCGCGACACTCGGTGCCATTTGTTGACGATGCCCCACTAAGTCGCTTGCCACGTAAACCCACGGCCATTTCCGGATTGTGGGGTTCAACTGATCCACTTGTGAAATCACTCAGGTATGTTTGTCTCCCCTTTTTGCAGGCGATTCTAAAAATTATTTTCAGAATGTGGGTAATGAAGTATCCAAAATTTCAATAGCTGTAATTTAAGGTGTTTTGTAGTAAACTAGACGGTTCCGTCCCGAATAACTTGCCTTCGACTGTTATTTGATTTCGCCTAAATAATAACGAAACGGGAGTCAGTTGGACCTCGTTTAACATCAATAAATTCACCGTGCACACGCCTCCTTTGAATGCGTAATCGAAGTTCATATTCCGATGAGGTAAACAGCAGGGAGTCAGGGGGCTTTTCAGCCGCTTAATATAACATATATATATATAACATACACATATATGTATGTAACACTTGTGTGTATGTACACTTATGAATATTATCGAGAAAACTACGCTCTAAACCTATTACAATGTTACCGATGGGTAGTCGGGGATTTGGTTTGTTTTCAAGTTGACCGTCACTCACATTTGATCGCAGCCTTCGCATTCAATATGTCGTACGTTGGTGCTATGACTATGAAAATGAAGAAACCGAACTTAAAGAAACGGTTTTACAAAAAGAACACCACTGCATTTGATTCCATACTATTGTTCACCGCCCGTCTAATCCCTAATGTACATCATCCTTATGATTCCTGCCAGGGAGCTGGCGAAACTTTTCTTAACCACTCGTTCACGTCAATGCCTCTATCTCATTTCATACACTTGTCCTCTGACTGCTGCGTTTAACGTGACACACACAAGTCATGCGAAAGCGTACAATGCAGCAAACGTTCAACTGGTTCAGGAAGGACATATGTAAACAGTCGACTTAGAGTCTAAAGTGTTTATTCTTGTTTTCCATTGTCGTTATGGTGTATCGACGGCTTTTGTCCAACGAACTATTTCACCCTCGCTGTGGTCTACGAAACGCTTAGTGTGCTGCTTTTGTTTCTTGAATAAGAGGTCTTCGGCATGTTTTTGATGTCGTTCATGTGAGACCTTCGGGGTGATTCATAGGCACTATTTCATCATTACGAAGTATGCCTTTGCTTATTCTCCCGCACAATTTACTTCCCCCCCACAGAATCTACTTTGGAACTGGTATATTACATTCTTATTTTGCCTGTCGCTTTCTTTTTTGGAACAGATTCAGAAACGGGGAAGAACTCAAGCAGTTACCATCTACTTTTGAGAAAATTCAAGAGTTGTATCACATGGAGAATAATATGTGGTTTCATTCTTTGGATCTACCAATACAATATCCGGAAATGTTAGAGTTCACTCAGCAGCTGACTCGTACAAACCTATATAGCATGGACTTAGAAATTCGAGAGAGTTCCATTGTGCATCAGTATCTTACCTACGCCTTAACTGAAGGGGTCAGTTATCTTAATCAACCTCTGGTGAATCACACAAGTTCAGACTTGGAGGCGATTGCCGCGCGTTCTAAAAAGCGTTACACACTGATCGCCGCGTTTATGGAGGCGCTGTATCAGGCTTGTTGTCAAGGTGATCTTGCCCCGCACCTGACCCGTCAGCCACACCATTTAGACGAACGGGCTACAGTGGAAACGTTTGTGAAACGATCCTCTCCGAAAGAACTGTTCGTTTATAGAGATGATGTGGCCGAAGATTTGTACGAGGATGCGAACGAAACTGTCTTCGATACTTCCGAAAACACTGTACGATACCGTATTCGTGCTGAACTAGCTTGGCAGTTGCGCGGTTCAAAACCTCTCAAGCCGGTATGTGTTTCTCATCGTTAAACTACGTTTGACTAGCAGTATGCCCCTGTGAGTCCCAGCTTTTTATTGTGAAAGTGTTCAATGACATTTTTAATGGACTATGGGAGCGGACCTTGTTTTTACCTGATATTTTTGCCAGGTTGCTTTTGTTTTCCATTCTCGTTTTTGGTCAACGTTGAGTGACTCCGTATTAACAGCTTTAATCCTACGACTGTTCAGTGGAAGTAGGTCTATCACAGTCATAGTCGCCAGAATTTTCGTGTGATCCAATTGTTTTTCTCGTCACCCAACCATCCCAACGACAGCTTTTTTCTGGACGGATATCGCAGAGGTGAACGTGATGATGCGCTGGGTGATGCAGTTGTGTGGACTGTAACTGAGATTTTAAACTACCCCAGGACGAACTCACAGTTAACACTCCAATCAGTTCGATCTGTCGGACTGGCTGAATGAAGCAAAGGTATCTCCAGGATAACTTATTGTTTACAGAAACTGCTTTAAGCTCCTTACAGATTACATCTTACTGACAGCACGTGAAGTGACTGAATCAGGTTTTCAAAGTGATACCGTACCCTTACTTCGCATACTTCTTACGCATCACGACGCAAGATGACTTTCTTGACCATTGCGGCCGCCAGATATGATCCCCATTCAGCATTTCTCGGACCACTTTGGATGGAAAGTGGACGAGGAGGAGCTAATCAATTCGTTTTCAGGGCCAATAGTGGCTTTAACGAACGAGCAAAACGTTACTTCACAGTGTCTTCTCAGTAGTCCGATATTGAATGTGACATACGAGGCGTGTACAGTGGTGCTGATGAATGACAAAACAATGAGTTTCCGTTGAATGGTAGACAGTTAACGCGTTATTTGACTTTTTGGGGCTGTATTTTTCTGGTGACCTATACGAAGGCTGTGTACTGCACTGGTTTCTGAAATACTTATTCATTTGAAAATGAAGGTGTGTCATATGAGAATTTTAGTCTGTATAGGTTATTAAGCTAGCTTGTTAAGACTAGGTTTGTTACCCACCAATACGTTTATTATTTGACTGGGTGAATAAAAGTGCATCACGAAATGTATACTTTACACCTTCGCAGCTGTTATCAAAATTTAGATACGGCTGTTTACGCTTTACAGTTATCCGGATGCTCTTTGCTACGACTCTTCCTGTCATTTGTGTCTAACCTTTCACTACCACTGAAGATCTTTTCTGTATGTGGGTGCGCGGTCACAATGAGGTGTTACATATGTTCTACGAGGGTTCTCAGTTTTAACATCCACAACTTTCTTTCCACAGTTCGTTGCATTGGACGATCCCCAGTGTTTACAGGATAGAGTGCCACGCAGTAACTATCGTCCGGAAGCATTTGGACTGAAACCCATTGATTGCTACTGCTTCACCTGTGTGCCACATACTGAAACGTTGGATTATTCGGAGTTTGCACGTTCTGTGGCAGGTACACAATTTTTTCTTTCATTCGCTAAATTAATCGTATCAATAGGTCGTGATTCTTATGTGATATTCTACCAGATAAGCCGTTTGGTTACTTTATGCGCATTATCATCTTTTTGAGTGAAATCTTATTGTTCTACCAATTTGGGCTAATTCTCCTTTATTTGATTGACTCTGTTCTGTCAGCATTGCCTTTATACGCCTTATAGTCGTGTTCGTTTACTTGTTATTTTGGCCATCCACGAGGGGATAGTGTGAATATTACAAGAAGAATAAAGGCTAGTAAAGCGTCATGAATAGTGGGTGAAAAAGCAGATAAGTAAGTACAAACTCACAACATGAGTGTCGTTGACTACGATTTTTCGTAGGCCAACAGTTTCCATAACCAGTGATACCTGGTATCCTTTAGACTGCGACCAGGAGACAGCGAATGTTTCACTGAGACACTATTCAATTTGATGCTTCCATATTCCAGGCTCAGATTGTGCACAGTGGCCACCGCTATTGCTCTCACTCTGGTCTATTTTTCTGCTTTTTTCTTCCGCAGGCTACTGGTCACACAGTCCGTTTTGGCAAGGCGATCCTTGCGAGTTCGGTCTGTTGGGAGCTGTTGATGTTGCACGTAGCGAAAAGATGCTGAAAGAACTTGCGCGAACTAGTCTACCTTCAGCTACCAAAACTGAAATCCGCATGCGTCATGGACTGACCGAGGGTCTGTTGACCGCCTTCGCATGGACCAGCGCTCAGGCCTACAATCAAGGCAAGCCAGTTGCACTAGTGGCTGTTTCTTTGAATGAAGATGTTTGAGCCGTCCACCCTTTTTTAGTCCCAATCTACTGAGGTTTTTTGCTTGAACGCTTGAAACACCATTCATTTCGTTCCGAATCGGCTGTTTCGCAGTATAAGTCGAGTTGGCCTATCTGTTGCATATAACAAGGTGAATAGGTGAAATTGTACCACTTTTAACCTTGTTCTCACCATTCTGTTCACTCCTCTTAGATCCCTCCCATTTTCAGTGATTATTTCTAGTAATTATTCTTCGGATCCCACAACAGCTAGCTAATCATATCAATACTGTCTAGGTCAGTCTCATCTCCTACAACCCAGCCTTTGGTTTCTTTCTTTCCTTGCTTAATTCTGAGATGCTAGTTAATGTTTGTTGTTTTTAACATACACACTCCGAAACAGACAGGTCAACGAACCTCCTTCGCTTGGACGTCAGATTCATTAAAAGTTGACACTTGCTGCGTTTCACAAACTAGATTTCAGGACAAAAATTAACGTACAGAGTTGACAACATCCACATTGTCTTCTCGACAGTAATCGTACACTTCATGCTACTCCACGGCTGTCTCTGCTTACCAGGCCAAAGTAAGTACATTGCTCGGCGCAACAGCGACATTCACGTTGCAGGTTGGATTCCCGTTAGCAGTAGGCTTCGTTCCGTTTACCTGGTAACTTTTGTTAAAGCCAGTCCTGTACGTCGTCCTTGGCAGTTTTTTGATTGTTTTTACTTATGTTCCAAGTGACTACGATGGTAGTACTGTCGGGCTCATTTTGCTCGAATCAGGACACTTAGACCGACACAGCCCTGACATAGACGTTTTGGTTGGAAGGACGGGTACCCAGATTGGGCAGCTTGGTAATGCGATATGTCGTATAGGTGGTAAGTGTGAGCTAAGTTTGCATCGTTCGGATAATGGCGGGTGGCTGTGGTGACTGTGTCTGACACAAAGTATTTTTAGCAGCCGCTGCTTTTAACTATCTCTCACATAACTGTTTCATGCGACGTCCTGTTTTCGGAATCAGGCCTGGTCTAAGCTAAACTACCTGGCTGTTAGTGATAAATAAAGTGGCTTGATCCAGGACGGTCGCATACTTATGTTCAGTTGGTGCGCTATTACGTTGTCGCTTTATTCCTAATTTCGTTGCGCAACGAGCACGACGGCTGTCTGTCAAGAAACTAGTCTAGCGGGCAGTAAAGCATGTATATCAAGTTATCCTAGAATGTTTAGCTGTTCTAGCCTCTAAGACCACAATAGCTGTTGGACCCAAATTCTTTACGCCATTTGAGCTGAAGGTACTCTAGCATGTAACGTTGTAATTTGCGGGTTGGGCAACCACTGAATCTAAAATACCCAGGGCTGTTAAGTATCAGACGGAATATTCCTGACGATTCCATTCATGATAAGTTCAGTATGTCAACAGAACATTTTGGGAGCTAGTTGGTCCGTCCTCCTTCTTGCTCTATGTTACAGCGACAAGCTTGTGATGTAGTACCCCGATCGGTGGATTCAAAACCACTTGTCAAATTCGAGGTCTCTTTGCATTGTGACTTTTCAGGGTTGCTAGTCCAGTTGATCTCGTGACGGTGCTTTACCAAAAGGTGGTGAAACACTAGTAGAGGTCTTGGCTCGGTTGTTTCAATTCATATAGCCTACTGAGGTTATCTGTAAGCTCAATCATAAAGCGGAGTCAGACTCTGTTGCGGGAACCATGGGGAAATTGGCTTGGGTTCTGGCGTCTACTCTATTTTGTGGGCTCAGGACAGCTCGGGGAGTAGATATTGAGGATGCGCCAGCATGGTTTCACTTTGGACGAGGGCACGTTGGTCAAATTTTCACTCTTCCCAGGATTCGGGAGCAGGGTCACACGTAAAGTCGGTCAGCAGTGATCGTTTTTGTTGACTGTAAGGACATGTTCGACAGAGCTGTTTGGTGTGCACTTACACAGTCGCCTAAATACCAATCATCCTTTGAACATACTTCAGATCAGGCTTGGGTGTACAGTGTACTGTCCATCAGCTTCAACACCCGGAGCACCACGGCTGCCCACTTGCACCATCTTCTTTCAGCTTCGTCATAATCGAACGAATGAAGAATTGTCTGCGGCACTGACAAAATTCCGGCGTGGGCCTCCTAAATAGTGGGAGACTGACTACTATTGACTGCTGGTGACGAAGTGTTGTTTAAAAATTTTCATGCAACACGAGTGATGCTAGACGCTATTTCGCTGTGTGCGAAGTAGTTTGGAATGCGCCTTACAATCCGAATTTGTAAATTGCCGCTGTAAGACCGCTGCGACTGCTCAGATTCATTTTCGGATGGCGAACTTAGGAAGAATGCCGACCGATTTATCTGTCAGCGGCGGAAACAAGATGAATGAAATGAAAGTTCGCATCTCCAGGGCTAAGGCGGTGTTCGCTAAGCTGGGGTGTATCTGGCGACAGCGACCCATTCCTTTGATGCTTAGGGCGGCCTTAAAGAGCATGCTGTTTCATAGCTATGAAGCTTGGCCACTCAGAGCAGAAATCTGAACTGCCCTCAAACACTTGGCAAGATTTGCCTGCATTCAGTCGGTCGCTTCGGTTGACAACAACTGGCAGGCACCGATGAGTTTAAGGAGTGGGTGTTCGCTAGTGAGTGTCAAACTAGTTCGTTCGCCCAATTTTTCAGTACACACGTATATATAGATGGATAGCCACGCACTAAATATGCCGGCTAATCGTCCATTACATCGGGCACTGTTTACCGGTACCGCAATAGGGTGGTGAATAAGTGGTAACCTGACCTATAGAAGTGAGGTAATTCATCAAAGGATTCGTCTCTCGCACTAGGGATGTCGTGGCTGACAGGTTGTTAGATAGGATGTTGACTAATTAGCCTTAGTGTTCTGAGTTGTTTGTAAACTAAGTGCAGTTGAGGATATGGCGCATAGAAGCCGCAAGAAAGCTGTCTCGACAATAGGTTTTACTTTCACTTGCCTCTTGGCCCTTTGCTCTCAAGATGCAGATACCTCGATATCGATTGTTTAGGTTTGGATGTGTACGCTTTGATTATTCAGATCCCACTCTATCCCTTTCTTTTATTTTCTACATAAAACTCGTTTCTTTTTCCCATGGTTGTATTGCAGTTGAGCATTGGTCTGAGTGTGATGTTTGAAAATGAGGCTTTTAGTTTTTAAACTGCAACATGTGAGGTGCCAGACACACTAGCGCATTGAACCACTCATAAACTCACTAATGGATGTCTCTCTCACTAATGGATTCGTTAGATTGTGTCCCAGAGGTAAAGCGGAAAACAGGGCGTCAACAGAATGTCCACACATGTTAGGCATACTGCTGTGCTCAAGTGGACTCTAAAATCACGGGTTAACGCACTGCGTCGAATATACCTTTGTAGTGCTGACAAACAGCGTGTGCTGACCGGCACTATTTATGACGCTGCTACTAAGTTTGACGAAGTGAGCATCTGTTCCGTGCATTCCCGTTTAGGACGAAACTGTGCTGACTCTTCTGTGATGTCTGTTTCCTTGATGGCAAGGAGGCTACTATGCATAGGGTACGCGATAGGTAGTCATGGCGGGACAAAGCTATTACCATCTGATGTCTACAACAACATCTTTGCCCTCTTTTTGTCTCTTGGGACTACTCCGAATCAACTCCAAACCGAGGGGATGCTCCTTTTCGTTCGCTTTGATTCAAACAGCTGTCATAACGTTGACTGTTATGGGACTAGTTTCTTTCATTTGCAATTGCTCGTCACTCGGTTCTTCCGTAACCTTCCACGTCGTCTGCATCAAAGTATTGTGATGTTCTTCACCTCTGCGGTAGTGAAAGCTAATTTTTCGGGAATTCTCTATCTTAATTGGCTCGAACATGGCTCGTCACTTCAATTTTTCACTTTATATGCTGCGCAATCACCGAAACACTGACGGATTCAGTTATCCACATTTGACGATTCATCATCTTCAAGTCCGCCAATTATGGTTGCAATAGTCTCTCTTCTAGGGGACCGTTTTCAGGACTGGGTGAAAGTGGCCTCTTTTCAGAGGTATTCAATCCATCCTGTTTGTTATGCATCCTCGAGCCTAACGTATGTCAACATCCGAGTTAACCTGTTCTTTCTCAACTGTTTCGTGGAGATACACAAAACCACTTAATCTGTTTACATAAACGACTAAACTGTCGGAAGTTTTCTGGCTATCTGAGCTGTTTTGATTCAAACCTTGTGAACATGTGAGAAACCTAACAGAGCTTCGCCAAATGATTCTCATTCTAAAAAGTGAATTCGTTTTGTCCACTCCAATTACACTTGCTTCAAAACACGAACCGTCGTTCCACATCACATATGAGTGTGATAAACGGTCCTACTTTTATACCCTGTAATTCGCTTGCATTATTCACGTCCGACGATTCCCACACGCGTATTCACTGTAATCGAGGCTAAACCATAGGATATGGGTTTCCAAACGAAGTAAAGACTTCACCATTAAATATCCTACTTTTTCTTTTTGCTGGTTCTACGTCTGCACTAATTCTGATGTCAAATGTTTCGTTTAAACTTTCCGCGAGTTAGTACCTCTGAAACGTTTGCACGAGCGAGTAACTCTAAACATTTTTCGATGTTGTCACATTTAAACCGATATCTTGCTTCTTCGGAGGCCCGACTTCGTGTTGTTGTTGAGACGGTCGCACAGCTTAGCCCATAGAGTACTTCGGGTTTTCTGGTTGGTCTGGTTTTGCTAGTAGAATGCACGTTTGCAAACATCGGATGGATTTCTGTACGGGTGTCAAAATTCCAATTTGTACCCATTCTCTGTGATTGCATGCCACTAGTAGTTGGAACGTGATAAACAAGCTGCTTATAAGAGTGGAAACGTGGATCATTTTTTTGAAATTCAAACGGTCATACGGTGGTATGGTTACGGAACACATCTCCAGGTAAGCTCGCTTTTAACCTGCGACACTCAATCATTAGCGATCCTGGAGTACAAAGGCGGTGTTCGTTCATACTTAACGAGTTTACGTAATCGGCTGAACACATCGATTGTAGTGTTTTTTCATCTCACCTTACTCTTCCTCCTGTTCGTACTACTTCGTAAGCATATTTCCAGTGAATTGTGCACTGTATTGTATGTTCAGCCGTAGTTGTGGACAGATGAATGCACAAGTTCCGCAACTTAATCCTGCTTTTTCTGCACTGAAATCTTGAATATCAGCACTCATTTCTAGCCAACAATTTGGTGTCGTTTGTGACTGGCCGCGGTGTGTTGTGCGTATTTTTGTCTACTTAAGCAATTTAAGTAGCATGATTTAAAACGGGACATTAATTTAGTACCGTTTCTTCTTAAAAAATGCGTTTTTTCTAATATCTGTTTACATATTTGTGTTAGTGGTTTGCAAGCTTTGTAACATTAAGCCACCCCAGCGTTGCTGGCATTGGGTATACTGTTCACAGAGTTCGTTTGGTCTACCGTCATTTATCTGCTTTAATCCGGATTTTAGAGTATTTAGTTGTTGAATCCCATATGAAACTAGGCGCGTTCGAAAATGATCAGACCCACTTAATAACACTAGCAATACGCCGGGTTTGGAAAACATAATTTGCCTCTTGTGCTGTGGAGAGCACAATTCCACACATAACCTGTCATCTTCGTTTGTCTCTAAAGGTTTTACTCTTTACAACGAGTTGACCTACCCGCTTGCATCCCAGCTGCTTCTGATTGACGACGACCACATTCAACTTATGCGATATCAACTGAACTCGTTGACCTCATTTTGGAAAGCCGAGGATTCCGGTTTACCGTTCAATGTAGCCTGGATTTCTCCGAAAGTGCGACTGTTCCAACTGGACCGCTCAACTGGGTGAGTGGACATCAGCCCTTCGGTTGTATTCGGTTTGATGTGTAGCCACTTGTTGTTGTTGAACGGACCGACCTACCCTATGACATTCGATGGACTGTTGGTGATTTCACCGTTTGCAGAGAGATTGCTGTTTTATCTCTGGTTACGGCTGCTTGCTTGGGTTTTGTGTGTAATGGGTGTGGGAAAGAACATTACTTTCATTTCCTGTCCACATTGATCTGGTGGTCATTCGAATTCAGTAGTGTGCATGTTGCGTTGAACAGTATTCATCGAGTGTTGAGTGAACTGAGCACAGTCAGTGAATAATCAGTTCGAACTATGTTTATCCCGTCTCTGCCTGGCTAGTTCAGCCAAGAACGACGCTGCTTGAGAGTGTGGATCATCTTGATACTTTCTCTCTTATTGCGCGTTCTTGGAGCCGTAGGCAAGCTGGTAACCTGATAAAATCAACTATTCATTCACACCAACGGGTGTCAAACGCCTGTTCATGCTAAGACCGTTCGTTCATTACAAACGACTGTCAGACGATTTTCATAATTTCGACCTACGTAGCACTACCGTTTGCTTCTTTGGTATCATTTATTTGGACTTGGAGAGATTCTGCCTAACTGATTACCACAACTGTCATTGAAGAAACATATGTTGGAATCGTCCTATTTCGTAAACCTTTGCAACCTTGTATCACCTCTTCGTAAGACATGTTTTTGAAAATGCAGAAGTATTTCTGCGGTGGAATCGTTTCTCCTCGGAAGGTCGAACGTTTCAATCTGCGTAAATCTGATCGATGCATATGTTCCGAGCTCTCACGTTCAAACCTGTGCAAATATGGCCTAATACTATTCTTCCAAGCGTTTATTTGTGTGTATTTTTCCTCCCTTGTTTTTGACAATTATTCGGACCTAGAATCGGTTGTTTTGTTTTGTCTTGCCAATTTGGTAGCTGTGCGAATAGCCACTTGCCTGTTATTGTACTTCGCTTTTGGAGTCTAACTCATTCTTGTTTTTTTGAACCTCCTGGCTACTCGGAAGAACCCTGTTGGGTATGAATGTCGTATTATGTGATCATAATTCATCATTGGTCTGTTCGGCACCAGATCGTAATTCATTTCCCGAAAATGGTCTGCTGGACAAAATTGTTGAGATTGCCTATCAGTCCACCCTACCAGTTGGTTCAGTAATACCGTTATCCGATAGTGCTTTGATATTTGGGAGCGTTCGTTTATCGCGACGCGTTACTGAACGTCTTCATGGAAGATGATACGGTTTGGGAGAAGTGATGAGTATGACACATTATGTTGCCAAAACTAGCAACACATACATATACACTTGTTCACTAATACGAGCCTACCAAGACCATTCTTAGTGCCTCAGCCTTTTGTAAGCCCTATTAACTGCGGGCAAAATTATTGAGGAGGAATTTTTTAATACTGCAGGTTTTACGAGTGGTGTGGTGAGACAGCGGCTCTAAGACTTGAACCCCAGGTGGAACGAAAACGCAGTTCGCATGTCTAGGAGAATGAGCTTACCCAATGCTATCCTTATTCCCTCACAGGCTCTTCTTTATTAGCATGATGAACTCCAGGTTGTCTGCTTCTGCACCGTTTAATTTAATCACTTGCTCTTTTGCTTTGTAAGGCACCAATTACTAACGGTTAATTTAATATGCAAAACCAGTTTAATCCGAGTCAACCTTCTGTGTTCTGTCACGTTCTACCCATATCAAGATGCTTACAGCTGTCCTGTTGGTTTGTATAAACTCTTGGATTATGGTTCATTCTATTGGTCACCTGAATGGTTGTATGCCATCGAGCGACTGTAGATTGTAGTATATGAAGATCATGCGTTTCCCATGTGTTAATGATGGGTTGACTTCTCAACGGAACAATACCTGCCTTTCGCATTATAGGGAGATCATTATGGCCTTAGATTACGGTCTGGCTGTCCATAACTGAATAGGATCCAAACGACTATGTGAAACCCGGGTATTGTGGGTCAGCTAAACACGATTACGCCTTTCATCAGTTATTATTTTGAGAAGCTGTCGAAATTGATTCAGCACGAGTTACTTCTTTGTCATTAAGCAAAATGACCGTTTGAAAACAGAACGTGTTTTGGAGAACAGTCTGCTTTTGGTTATTCATCATCGCCAGTTACATAACAATTTATGTCACCTTGGTTGCCAAACGAGCACTATCAAAAACAATTGGTTACATAACTACACCAACCGGTTACGAATTGCAAGGCAATCAGCTAACCGAATTAACCTCCACAGACGACAAGTGAGCAACGGGGGCCATGGTAACCGTACGGCTTGGATAGACCTTTTTCTAAGCGCACAAGTATGAGTTACATAGACGAATACCAATCGCTTCCGCTGCATTCATAATATGAAGTGGTTTCTTTGGATTGACGACTCGGTAAGTGGCAAGTGGGTTGGACAGCTAATTCCGGTGAGACTCGGGGTCCTGAATGAACCAGGTGCACCAGAATTGCACTCGAAATGGACTGCAACTAGTCTTTAGTCAGTCTTGTGGAGTGGTGTTAACACACTCTCTGAGAAAGGTGCCTGGTTGTGCAACCAACGTAACGTGCTCCACAGGAGTATGTGGAAAAATAAACATAAACACACATCTAAACAACAAACCTTTCAGTTGTATGTAAACTACCCGGTTGGATTTGAACGAGATTTGCACGTGTGCCACATTGTGCTTTCTCAACTGCATTCCTTATTCCACCATTCACCGGTTCATCCAACATCTAGCCCCTGCAGGATAACATCATACAAACCAACTTATTCTCTGCATATGCCAGTTTAACCTTCGTACAATCGGTTACATGTTCACAGAGTAGACGTTCTATGCGAATATCCGCCGTAAAATATCACTTCTGCTTCAATCGTGCCAATTAGTATATATCTTCATAGTTGTATCTGTGCCAAACTGCGAACGAGTTTTTGTTCCTGCTTGAAAGGTGCGTAACTGAAAAACGAGTATACTGGCCTTTCGCGTGAATACTTCTCTGAGGTGAACGGTCTATGCGACGACCCAACATAACACCCAAGAAAAATATTTACTCGCTTTTCTCGGCCTCAAGTGCAAAGTTGAGATTATGTTACGCTTTCTTCACCACAGAAAGCAGGGTATCGAGCTTCACAACTTCCACAAATACATAGATGATATCGTCCACATTCCTCTTGTAGAAAGTGTTATAGTCGCTAATCTCATGCAGCGCAACTCTTTCTAACACTACCACTAATATGCTAAACGTTAACTCCAACGCAACGCCATCCTTCTGAAGGCAGCATTTTTCCATAGGTACGAAAGTGTACATTCTACGTACAAGTTACTATCAGCTGTTCGAGTGTACCTCCGGGCAATCCAAAATTTGAACTTTTGAAGAAAAAACATACTCGCTGAAGTCATCGACGGGTTCTAGATATGGTACGTTAGTAAACAGAGAGCACACATCGAGGGAAAACATTTTCTTGTTTTCCACAATCAACGATCGGATGAATTTAATGATCTTAAACGTGTCTGTAAACGAATTCATTGTTGTGTACTTTGGTGGAGGTTCTGGTAACTCTATCAGCCAGTGTGCCGTCGACTGATGAGAATTACATCTATCAATAACTGGGTGTAATGTAAACCATTGGTAAACCATATAGTCTCGGTATTATGGCTCCATTTGGTCGAATTCGTTCGAACAGGGCTGATCAAACCCGACCGTTACAGGTATCTTGAAGTTTTGGAAATGCTCTACTCAATCGCACTGATTCTATATGTTTCGTTTAATACGTTACCGAAGTTAGACAAGATGTTAATCAAGATGTTAATCATTTTCTGTAACTCAGTTATCTGTCCATCGA
Source organism: Paragonimus westermani (assembly GCA_008508345.1). Lineage (NCBI taxonomy): Eukaryota > Metazoa > Platyhelminthes > Trematoda > Plagiorchiida > Troglotrematidae > Paragonimus > Paragonimus westermani. The sequence goes on along the minus strand of QNGE01000288.1, from coordinate 290,626 downwards.
AAAATTCTTGCACCCCTGTCGGGCTTCGGCAGCAATAATATAGGTTCTTCTCAGATCTTTTAGTTCTTAGATATGCCGTTTCGTCAAAATACTGCTTAGGTGTGACCTGGAATCAAGTTACTGATAACACGTCGGTTCAGGTCCCCGAGTCTAACCGTAATTAGCTTTCCAGCCCACTTGCCACTTACCGAGTCGTCAATCCAAAGAAACCACTTCATATTCTGAATGCAGCGGAAGCGATTGGTATTCGTCTATGTAACTCATACTTGTGCGCTTAGAAAAAGGTCTATCCAAGCCGTACGGTTACCATGGCCCCCGTTGCTCACTTGTCGTCTGTGGAGGTTAATTCGGTTAGCTGATTGCCTTGCAATTCGTAACCGGTTGGTGTAGTTGTGTAACCAATTGTTTTTGATAGTGCTAGCTTGGCAACCAAGGTGACATGAATTTTTGTGTAGTTGGCTGATGATGAACAACCAAAGGCAGACCGTTAGTCAAACTACCTTTTGCTTCTGGTGAACCCTTAGAGGCCATTGGAAACGTTAGAACGATCCGAGGAGACGCGTTTGCTGGGTATTTTAGGTACCCAAATTTGCCAGCCACCTCTCCCATTTGTTCAACTTATCCCTGTTTACAGCTGGTAATTCGTAAAGTGCATCGTGGTCAATTCCCAGTAATCATTTGATTAGCGCTAGTTTGGTTCGGTCCAGGGAACAAAACCGCTGCTGGATTAGCCTCCACATTGACTGTTGCTTCAAGTGCAGACCAGCTTGTAATCCACCAAGGCGGTGTGTGGTGATGTCTCGTGAGTGCCGGGTCCATTTCTAATTGTAGAAAGTGTTTCCTACGTAATTTTGAAAGTTTGTTTCTTAATTGCGAAATGTCATATACGGTGAACGTATTCCTTTAGGGGGGTTCTGCCTTGTGGGACATTGTGTTTATAGCATATTTCGGTTTGTTATTGTGTTTCAGGTGCACGGTTTTTGTCAATCCCGAAGCGGTCTCACTAATGATTTCCGCCATGCTGTATCCAACCGATGATGATAGTTTGAGTTCTTCGCTGCGACCATATTTGTCCGACAAGTTTGCTCCTCGGGACCCGTCAACCTGTTTAATACCAAACAGCGATGAAGCAGCACTCACTACGATTACTTCAATAACCGGATCAAAGCCAGCGCAACCCTCAATGAGCAAGTTGGAACAGGCGGCTTTCGAAGCATCAAAACGATCTGAAAAGGAACATCCGACTCGATTGTTCAACCCTCCGCGTCCTCATCCAAATGAGGTTTATTTTTTCAAAGTATGTTCCTTATTATCGTATCCGGGCACTACTAGAGTGGTTGATTTCGTTGCTCCAGCATCGTTAGTTAATGTCTGCCAGTAACCACGTTCATAGGGTCTTCACATATGAGTTCTCCCTGAACTGCGTTTAGATCCTACCTATCCTTATTTTCTCTGCTATAAGTGGAGTGCATTCATTTTTGAAATGGTAGTATGAATGACGGACGATTGGTAACGCTACGTTTCTGTGTTTCACCTCATATCCGACGAGGAAAGCTATTTTTAGAAATGTTTTCGTTCGGCCTTTATGAATGAGCTATTTTTGCCACGCAGTAGGTTCATGGACAGAGGATCACTTAACTAATTCTGTACGCGGCCCGGATAAATTAGTGCTAGGTGTCATTCGGGCAGTCTTTCCCTCTGACGCACTCCACGTGAATTATTGATCCGTGACCTGAAGCATCAATACATTAATGCGCTGTGTTATTGGAAACGTACTGTAGTTCGACAACTTTCAAAATACAAATTTTATTAGATATTTCCCGTCTCACCACTTCATTTTGAATGGGCTTCAGTGCTTTAAAGTATAACTTGTTGCTTCAAGACTGCGACGATACCGTCATTATTAGACGGTGAAGTTTTAAGGCTTGTTGATCAACTTTGAGGCTGTATGGCAATCATTGCGAACGTAGAAAATAAAGTTGGAACTTATACATCTCGGGGGTAGAGCAGCGCTCTGCAATTTTACGTCAAAATGTGTTGCATTTATAACCCCCCCCTTTGGGGCATTTCCACTTTGCGACTGCGAAACGTGGCCGCTAAAAACTGTGGATATGAAGCATATTGATGTCTTTAACCACGGATGTTTGCTTTCAAGCACGCGCTTTAGATGACGTCAGTGGGTCTGCAGAACCGGTCTTCGGCCGTGAAGTCCGCTGAAATTCATTCGCCTACACCTTATAACTACATGGATTTTGATGATTGGTCTATACGTTAGACAGGTCGAGTACGACAACCGGTAACGTCTCTGTATGTTAAGCCTCGATTTATTTTGGACATTTTCCATCCTCAAAAGTGTTTTCATTAGCTCTCCCAATTCAGAATACCGAGCTATTTTGATTGGCTTACAGTATATGTTATCTGTTCCCGTTTATTAATATTACCTATTCCCACCCGAGTCCAACGGAGTCGGTTATGTCAGTGTGTACTGTGAATGGCAACTTTTCGTCTATCGCTTTGCACTCTCACTGCCAAGTCCTCAGTCTATTGCAGTAATGCGAATGAGGATACATGGGCTAACCTCTTCGATAATTTATCAACAGACCTGTAGGGTTATGTAAAATGTAGTAGGATTAGATCGAGATGTACTTCGGACTTTACACAAAGAAGTGAACATTCGATTGGCGACGGCCTGATTGGTCCATTATCTCACGCTCGTCCGCTCGTTTAACTGCGCATATGTGATCACCGGTGTGATTGATTTGAGAACAGGATAGGCATGACGCCCTAACGGGCAACTCTTAATGACACTACTGGCTCGAGCAACCTCTTCCTGATGATCTTGGCAGTACAGTGTTCTTCTGATGCTTTTAACTGGCTACGTGGTATACGATAAACCACTCGAAAGGCTTGCTCAGTCTTCAGGTGATATTCAGTTTCACCTATGTGATTGAGGATAGCACTCTCCGCTGACCGTACCCCAGCCAACGTGAGTGATGTTCAAAAGCTCATTTCGAAAGCTGTCTTGATGTTCGATCAGCATAGCCTCCTCCAAAGGGACAAGTGAAGTGTTAGGTACACACAAGTGTGGTCCGAACTATCAGTTTATCATTGTTGCAAAGCGGGAGAACTGGGGATTTGGTGAATTTGATACAGAGTTTGGCTGTGGCGTAGATCTTGCTTGTCGTTCGGCTGAGTTCATTTGTTGGTCATTCTGCGATGTTGTCCTCTTTGAACGGCACTCAGGCAAGCAGGAGCTTATTTCTTACATTTAACTTTTCAGGTTTAGTTGACGTTCTTATGATGTATCTAGTGCTAAATCGTTCCGGGTTGGCGTTATCATGCAGTGCGTTCTTTGTAAATGTAGACTGATTGTCTGGCGTATCTGTTGAACAGATTTTGCTTGCCGTGTCAATCAGACAACGCAAGACAATTCTCTTTGAATAGCTGATGCCTATAACTGAGTTTGACTGGGTGATTTCCCATAGGTTTATATTAGGAAGGTTGGCTTTTTGAACCGGTTTCGTCCCAGTTTACCGTCATCTGGTCAAGTTGTGTGTCCTGCTGATGAGACGCAGCTAGGACGAAACAGCTGCCTTCCATTTCGCTAGCAGTCACTGTGACCAGTTTTTTCGGAAACGTTTCTCAATCTCTTCTGGGATTATGGTGGATTTTTGCTCGTTTGGTTGACTTCAGCCCGTGAGCAGAAAGAGGCACGACAGCTAAGAGACGTAAGAAGTTTTCACTCGTTGGACTATTGGTTGTGATAGTGCTGATAACTTTATCTGGCATAACACGGTTCACCTCGTGTCCAGCGTGTGTACAAATTTAGGTTGTGAGGGTCGGAATTTGGAAATTGTAGTGTTCATTCAGTAATACCGTTATGTAACCTTCATGCACCTTGGTTGTGACGGATGTGTAGACTGCGTCCGTTTGAATTTTGGTTTGAACGCGGACCAAAACGACAGCTCTTCTAGATATCTGAAATGCCTGAACTTCATCTGTTTTGGACCGCCATGTTAGTGTGATTGATTTTGTTTTCTAATCTTGTCCTCATTTTAAAGTTTCGCACTGGTCATATTTCCACCTATTTGGATTTGTTGATATGAGTTTTGCGAATGAATGTTTGTAAGAGTTGGTGGCGAAATACCTCTGTATTTGTTTGAAGACAGATGGTCCAAGTTCTGGTTGAACACATATTTGTTGGTTCGTTTCCTTTGACCCTACTCTCTGCACACACAAATAAGGTTACAGACAAGGCTGTTTTGCTCGAGGAGTTTGAAACGACGATGCCCGATTTCGGTGGACAGTTCGGTCGTCTCCCAGAAACGTACGACGCCCTGGCCAAGAAGTGGAAATTGGAACAGCGTAACCGACAGCCTCGTCGACGCGTTCAAGCTCCCCCAAGACGCTGGCGGTGAATTGTATTTGTGCAGTCGGTTGAGGGTGCAGTTCATGGATATGGTGGTAGCGCGTTCTTGCTAATTATTCTGTAAATACATGTTAACATTCAAGTCTCTCGGTTTTTCTCACATTTTCTGCACAGCTCTACAAATGCTGGATGTTACACTTGTTCGTCACCGTTCTTCTTCTTCTTCTTCTTCTTCTTCAAAATTTGTGTCTGTTATCCGTTCGACTGCAGTGGGGATCTACATCAGTTGACCTTTGTTTATCTGAAGCCAGTGAGATGAGAAATTCACGCTGTTGACGAAGGGACGCCCTCTCATTTTGCTGACTAGATAAGCAATTAGATGTTCACATTTAAGTGGAGAGCAGGTTCCTGACAACAATGAAGTCTCTCTTATCATATGTCAAAGTCTGTATTCTTTTCTTTTAGTGTAATTTATTAAACGGTTGAAATGAATGAGGTTGCTTTGTCACAGAAAGTAAGAGTTAAGAAAACTGTTATCACCTCGAAAGGTGTTTAGAACTCGCTTACTTTTTACGCGGCGTGGTATCGAGGTGGTGTCAGATCTCCACTTGGAGCGGTAGTGGCCCCCCTTCGAACTGCTTACCTCTGAAGCATTTCGCATCGTATCAGAAATTCACGCCTTTCCCCTCCAAATTAAGTCGGAAATCGTCAAACGTAAGTCAGTGCTGCATTTTATCATTAGGATATTATTCAAGTGTGCGGAAAGGCTAGATGTCCCTAACGGCGAAGTTACTAATATGCTGGAAACCGTCTGGAGTTGGTTAAATGGTGCACGGAAGGGCTGATCAAAAAGATCCCACATGCGCGCCGGTTATAGTGCAAAAGCGTAGCTCACCGAGTTTAATCTGGTGATATGTTTACCTCTGATTTTGTAACTGATTAACCACAGCTGTGGTTGCGTGTGTTATCCGTTTTCAGCAAAAAAATAATCTCAATGTGACATTAAATTGAATGTTCCTTTATAGTTTCAACTAATTCTTAATATATTGTCGCCTTCGAACGGTAGTACTGTAGTTGAATTCGGCTTCACCTTTTTGACCTCTTCCGGGAAGGTGTAATCAGGTCATCCAGGTCTTCGGTATTGCTTTAGTAAGGGTACTTACGCGATATAGTTCCACAGGTTTCTGCACCTTATTTGCGCAAATGTAAATCTGTACTCGACATTGTGGTTTATGCTGACTGGAGCTTGGTGATACTGACACTCGACCGAATATCGAGACGGTGCTTAATCTTGCTTTAGGTAATCACGTTTAGACTCGGTCACGTAAGTACAGACGTCTTGCGTGATCGACATAGGTCACAGAAAAGAGCACGCAAGCCATATGCTATTTGACCTATGTGTAAGATCGCAAGCTAATTCTTAGTGGATCCAACGTCAACCACTTTGCTGGGGAGCCGCCGTCAGGATCGAAGGCAACTGGCTGTTCACTCACACTTAGCGACATTCAACATCAACCGTGACCCCACAGCGTTACTTTACAATGCCGTTAATAGTTCACCAACTGCACCCTTCCTCGCCGGTTCGATTCTTCAATTTGGAGCTTGGTTGCTTGTAAGTTGACCATCTCGGACCATACCTTTTTCAAGGATCAGCCGGTAGTTAGTAGGTCTCGGTTGTTGTCCACACTTGCCGAACTGGTTACGTGGCTAGATAGGCGCAAACCACAACCAGGAAAGTTCAGACCATTTCATTCTGTATTATTAAACTGTGCTGTCCACATTCGATAAAAATGTCTGTGCGGACAAGTGTGACTCCCGGGGCAATATTATAAGATGACCTGAGCCCACATTGTACATTTTCCCACAACTCACGAGTGCTATTAGGTAGCTGTGGGCTGATATTTTTGAACAGCGTTCAAATAAAATGTGGCAGCGAAACGTTCCATCTTTCTACGTGGGCTGTCCATCATTCTGGTGAATCGACGACTTTCGAGCAAGTGTAAAATAGAGCGCCACTTGCATTTCAGTTAATTCACGCACAGACAAGTGGTAGTGCTGTCCGACTTAGCGGTAACAGATCCGGTTCTCAAAATACCTGAAACCTATACGATCGGTTGATGTTAGGCCAGCGCATCAGCCGGAAAGCAGCATGACTGTCTGAGGTGGCTGTATACTTTCCCCGCGGCGTTCTTCATAATTTCGTGTATATATTTCACTCTCCTTAGAGGCTGTTCAAATGGAATTCATCTTCAGTAAGACTTGCCTGTTTCTGCAGAAGTTCGGTTGAGATCTACTGGCTAATCAGTGGTTAATCGGTGAGTGCTACTGGCTCATTTGATCTGTAAATCTTGAAAAATTAGCTCGATTTTGTAGATCACGAATACACTTTTCCTTTGTTTTCAATCCGTTAAAACTTTCGGTGTTTCGGTCATCTTTCCCGAAACTGTTGCGATACAGTTAGACGAAACTCTTTTGATGAGAGTAGTCAGTGCATGAAACATTCTGCTTTGAAATTTCAATCGACAGGACGGCGTCCATCCTTGTTTTATCACCTTAAATATTATGCCTGTTTGCACTCGGACGTGACAAAGTTAGTCTGAATTCCGTTTGGAAATAAACAGCGCACGAATGTTGAATAAAACGATATCATTTGTTATCCTCCACGTTTGTATGATTTGCGAGTGAGCTGTTTCTGCTACTGTGTTGAAAAATAAGTTTTCACATAGCCTGTGCCAGTGTGGTTGTTACACCTTTGTAAAGTAACCATCTCATCACGAAGCAAGAGTCCGGAACGTGTTAGCTCTCTGTTTAGCAGACAGGTCTATGCAATGGACGTGTTTTGCTCAATGGTTTTCATCTTTGTGACCGGTGTCCATTACCGGCCAATCTTAGGACGACTGAGTTGTAAGTTCATTGTTATAAGCCATTATTTATGGGAACTAAAGACGTTCTCTCGTGCCACAGGGCTTGTATGGAATCACTGTCGTTACCTAAATCGTTCTGATCAACATTTTTAGTAAACCTACGTAAAAGTGATCCGATGATGGATACAGTGAAGTAGATGTCATTTTGTAACCTTTCCTGAATGTTTTTTCCGATATAACTTTTTTTACGTGTTCAAGTTGGGCCGGTTGGAGTGACATTTTGGTCATTGTTACTCTAGAATGCAGCTTCAAAAGAAGCTTTTGGTAATGGCTCAACAGCGAAACAACAAACGTTAGGCCTGTTTTTAAAACCCTGTCAACCAATCTCATGTAATGTGAACACCGTCGTGGGTGCCATTGGACGTGATTAAACAATACCATTTGAAACCACATCCATAATTTTGCTTTGTCCACTCCACAACTTTAATCTACTGATTCACTAGATTGTTGATATGAGTAAATCAACACCACTTAGTTTACCCGAGAGAGTGACGGAGCTCTTAGGGCATAAAGATCTGCGTTGCGCTGTGGTAAAATTTCGTTTACTCTTACCAGTCACAAACGTAAACTATACAGGCTGTATACTAGTGGATATAGACCGAAAATGGATACATATACATCCACAACCATTACTTTGCCATCAACACTGCTGTTATTCCAACCACTTTTGTGTACGTAACGCCGACTAGTGAGCTCTGATCAACGTGGCTTCACCAAGTGCCAGTAGGTTGGAGTTCTGTTTGCTTTAAAATTTGTGTCCTATGTAATCTTTTTATCCCGCTTGCGTTGGGTGAGAGTAAACGACATGTTAACATGTAACGTGTATTTTTTCTGCCCTGATGAAGTTGTTAGAGGGAACCCAGTGCCTCAAAGTTCTCTCCGACTCTGTGACGAAGTAGTTGCCGTTAAAATGTTTGCTTGTTTCTTTAAGTTCATACCAACTGTTAGTCATCGATTCAACTCAGAGCTTAGACCGGGTTCATGTTAATTCTTGGCATAAATAAAAATGGTATCGTCGAACATATTTATGAATGTCCTTTGAGCAAAACTGAATGGATCCTGGTGGACCTAACAAACAATTGCCCGTGCACCCGAATTTTAGTTTCCACACCACCGCAGTCCGCTAGTCCCAATGCACGCGGTGGCATGGTGGTTAAACTAAGCTAAACGAACATTACATTGTTTAGGATTATCAACAGCCCAATATAGTGGTTTCTACCTTCTTCAACTCAAGTGGAAGCGCTCTCAGTAGTAGTTCAAGAATGGTAAGGGTGAACTGAGTCGTTATTATGGCGTTCCAGCTGGTAACTGTAACACATCGCTGATCCCAGCTTCTTGCTGTTATTGAGTCACCAAAGTCTATTGTTAGTTGCTGTTACTGAAATTATATCCTCAGGTTTTACTTTCTGAAACTTTTAAAGTGCACCAACTCTGTGACAGCGTTATAGTACCCTTCTGTTATCTTTGCTCCGGACCTTTTGAGCTTCAAAGGCTATGGTATCATCCTTAGCTCTCCATTAGTCACAGCCGCTGTTACTAGACTCATTTTACTATGACCATCGATTGGGCCATTGCTTTATGGTCGGTTTACTTGCCATTGTACCGGTATGCTGTTTTAGTGGCATTATTTTGGGGTTACATGGACAAGTAATCCAAATATACCGGTCAATCACTACGTTTTTCCCGCTCGTCTGTGAACTTCACTGGTCAGCTCAGACCTATCATACGATTTAGTCGCTGGCAGTCTATTCACATTTAGTGGTTATACCGTCGTGGTGATTGGGTCACGTGGCGTTATCTCTGTGCATCCGTGATTGTTTGTCTCTTGCGGCCGCATTGATGGTAAGTGAAATCCCAGACACACGGTATATTTATCTAGCCATACTTGAAGCAGGTGAGATAAATTTTCCGCACAGATTTTTCATGATGCCTAAGGTTATTCAGCAGTTTTAATTCTTGTACATTGAACACCGCTCAAATTTCACCCCGGCTGACAGCACATTTTTTTAAATTGTACATGTGGGTTTTTCCGTCATCTTAATTGCAGGCTTTCTCGGTAGTTTGTCGGTCACCATATAACGTAATGAACGATTTTAAAAGTTCATTCGATGATCAACTGAGGTGTGAGAAGTGTACACCCGCTGTTTGTTTTGTAGATTCCGATCTGACATGAAGTCAGTAAGGCCGGGGCAATAATTGCACCTTGCAGACATTTGACCCTTGATAAGCGGTTTAAATTTCAAACCTCTTTTCTTCCATAAGTAAATCAAGTAACCATCATCTACTCGGTTTTCTCCTAAGCCGGTTAGACAGTTGTTGGAAGGAAATACAATTTATCACAGAAGTTAACACAATTTACTAATCTATATATTTCTGTGTAGCCTAGTTATTGAGCGAAATCTCATGCTGACTGATAATGGGTTGTGATTGATAAAGGACAAGTAAGGGTTGAGTAAAGTTTAGCGCATAAGAGTGTGCTGTATTACGTGTTAGACAGTACCACTCCTCAACAAGTAACTTTGAAGAAAAAATATTAGGCGGTTACATTTGTCTTTTTCTATATTTACCCCAAATAAAACCACATGAAACAACAAGCACACACCAATAAATGAGGGAAGATAGGGGTAGGAAGCCTTGGACGCCTAGCCTAAACAAGCTTCAGTATGAGTACTTTCACATCCTACACCAGACTGCTTCCTCCAGCCTAACCCATAAACCACAAACAATCTTGTGATGTGGGATTGTTGTGCTCAAGGGTGGAAGGGTCCTTCCATTTCAAAGACATTAACGAATCTGAACAATGCTGACTGTATGCTCCCACCCCATTCAGCTAATGCTTTTCGAAACACCGATGGTCAAATACGGACTCTGTAAACATCTGAGTGTATGCACCAGGATTCTCACCCGCACAGCTGAACTGCTTTTATGGTAGCATTACAAACCTGGCCTTTCACAGGAAACCTGAGATCATGCGGACATCAGGACCGGTGTAGGTTGGCAAAGGCTCTGCGTGCCTTTGCTCTACACATTAGCTATCTCTTTCGAACTAAGTCTCCTAGATACATAAGGGAGACTTGTGGCTGATGTGATCGCCGTCCTCTTAGCAGAAAACAGGCAGTGGCCGATGTGAGTGGACCCTACCTTGGCGACGCTTGTACCACAGGGTGGACAACTGAAGCATATAGGTATGTTTGCGGAAAACCCTCGTAAACTTTTCTGGAATATAAAGTGTGGTCTGCTTTTATCAAATCTCTGTTCAGTGAATGGTTACTGGAGTTTGTGAGTGAAGTTTTTCAGTGTTCCTTACAAACATGGGTGATGCAGTCACGTGCATTGGTTCGCGTGATTGCCCCGCGAAAAAGAACGTTCAGCTTTCCCGTTTGCTAAGTGAGGCTGATTCTCGGGATTGAATGCGACAGGTCTACTCTTTTAGTGACTGTCGAATTGGATGGAAAACAGAGAATAGTGGGGAAACTGAAAGTTCATGAGAGTCAAGAATATGACAAAGCAGTTAGGAATAGAAAAGTGTTAGGTGCAAACATGTTATATCGACTCGTCAGTACCGAGTTCACAATAACATCAATCGGTTTCTTACATCCAACAATCAGAGGGTGGGATGGATACTCGTCATTCAGTGGGTGAGAAAAGGTCACGAACTCCAGGGCAGGGGCCAATTCACGAACAACCTAGACTGGCTTAAAATCGAACTAATGAATTTATCATGACTCCGATCAACAGCCGGTGTACTGCCACAATGCAACACCTGCAATCATTAGAGAGCTTAAATCGAAACATTGTAATGATATTCAAGCCACAGAGACAGACATACGTATGTACGGAAGATGCTGTCAATATTGGAGGACCAAACGAAGTTTCATCAAACTGACAAAGTATGACATTATACGGCATCTTCCACTCATCTGACAAATGTGCATAACTGGTAACATGACGTACAAATCTCTTAAACCATGTGGATTCTCGACACTTCAGCTTTACGGCCTCCCTAAGACAAGTCTAAAATACCACTCAGGCTTATTCTGGCAATGACGAATTCTACATACCACAAGTTGGTACACTGGTTAGTCGCTATCCTAACTCCATCAAAACGAAATTTTTCAGGCATATTCTGTTAAAGACTCCTGAACTAATCAGCGGCTTAGACGATGTCAGTCTTGTTAATGGGTCGATGTGCTCCGTAGACGTATGTACCGCTACACGAGACAATTGTATTTATAAGCTCGTTGAAACCGGCCGCATTATTTCACCTCTCTCTAGTGATATTCTAAGGGAAACTTTATTGTTATGCACTGGAAACGTTAATCTCTGTTTTCTTTGTCGGCACTAACAGCGAGTAAATGGGATAGCCATTGGAAGTTCATAGAGCCTATCTTAACAGACTTTCATGTCAAGGATTGGGTGAGAATTAACCGCAGGTATAGTGAGGTTGTCATACTACACACGCTCCGCTGATGATACATTAATATTCAGTTGATCCAAACAGACAGTCGACAACCTAGTGCGGTGCTCATATAATTGTCATCTGAACCTGAAGGTAATGTGTGAACTTGGGGTTGTTAATTGTTTGTCGTTTTTGAACATACTCAAAGGTCGTCAGGAAGATGGCTCTATTAAAAGAGCCATCTATAGGAAATCCCTGTGGTCGGGCGAATATCGGAACGTTAACAGTTTGACACCGATCCATCACAAGCGCGCATCAGTGAGTAAATTATTCACACGAGTAAGACGAATCTGTGCACAAGATAGTTTTGCGGAGGAATTAGACTTGATCACGGCTGAACTAGAATCTAATGGTTATCCAAGAACTTCCACAGAACGACATGGTAAACGGAAGCCGCCGTCCAAACATAGATTTGCCTTTTAGAAGTGATTACAGTTTACGTCGAACAACTCAAAGTGATGATTTTGATGAAACGAACATTTAACGCAGCGGAACTTTGTGTATTAGCCCGGATCTAGAAACTGTCTGTGCCTTCAATCAATGATGATCTGATTGTTCCAGTGAATGAATTTACTCTCACTAGCATTCGTAACCCGTCTGTTAGTCAACATTTTCATGGAAACAAGCTTTCCGCATTCAAGTTCCTCCTTGATTTGATCTCAAGACACTTGGTGATGTAAGATAATGGGATGTCCAGTGTGGTGTAAATAGAGTTTTGTGGCTACGTAAACAACAGTTCACTTCAACTGCGTTTTGTTCACGTCCTGGCGCAAAACGGGTGTCGGCCATATGCTAGCATATCGGAATTCTTGCGCCGATAAGCGTTCGGTCCTCAGTCTTGATAACTTCTTGTTATACGTCCTGCCTTACTTAATATTAGGATGAAGTTAAACGATAAACGAAGTAGCCATCAATAGCTGACGTCAAAAGGACGACCGTGTGCAGTTAATTGATTGCGAATGACCCACACACCCAACTGCTTTTAACCCTAGCCGCCGATGAGCAGTACCACACTAGCATTACCGGGTTCTTAAACATAATCGTACTTGGTTGCATGAACACTCAAGTGCAGATAAAATAGCTCACAACTGACAACCATCTTCATGTACTTAGGGTAGAAATCAAGTTCTGAGCCACAATTTATTAAACAGAACGTTCAAGTTAGTCGTTTGGTTGCTTCGTTTGATAATTTTCTTGCAATGCTGTTTGACTTACTGGATGAATGGCTCCAAATACGCATCGAAATATCTCAGCAATCAGCTGTAAGGAGAGAAGTACAGTGAGATTACATTGGGAGTAATGTGGGACGCACCTCTAATGAGAGATGTTTTATGAAAGCTAACAACACAATTAAATTTTTTTTTGAGAGAATCTATCACGTCACCTCGGAGACGTCATTGTTCAGAGGAAATAGGTCAGCATCCAACTTGAAATTTCAGTCTAATGAGTTTGTCACTTACATCTGTGTCCACCGCTTACTGTATTCAGTCTGGCACCCCCATATCCCGAATGACCACTAACATCCAGGCTATGATGCAGTAATATGGAGAGAATCTCAAAGACATGCTGTAGACTGTAAAATTGCAAAATTTTGGTATTGATATGTTCGCCGAGCTTGGCATTTAGGTTGCAAACGTTTCATCACCAAGCGATGATGTCACCTCACTTGGTGATGAAACGTTTGCAACCTAAATGCCAAGCTCGGCGAACATATCAATACCAAAACCATCAACCCGAGCTACGAACAACGCCAACACTGTTCCCAACCATTGCAAAATTACAAATGGTCCCATGGATAAGGTCACGTTAATCAGTTGTCAAAGTGCAGCATTAACTTTTTGGTCATTAGTGCACTTTTTCCGTTGGGCCTTAAATCTGTGGTTGTCCAAATTCACAAAGTTTCGGTTAATCAGCCGGTGTCCTCAAGATTACACAACCACTCGACAACATGTATTTGGCTGGTTTATAAGAGGTAGATATTTACCTATGTTAAGTGAAAGACCTCAGTCATTTGCGACTTAGCAATTCTATTTAAGTTTCCTTTCAAAGACCCATGGAGACGTAATTTTTTTCGAAGGTCCCGGTGATATATATATCTATATTTTGGCTCTGCATATATATATATATATATATATATATATATATATATCTGTCCGGTTTTTTGCTGAAAGTGTCGATGCAAACTAGATGCATTTCCACTTGGGTTTGTATATTTTTGATATACAGCGTATTATGTGCCTTTCTGAACAGCACCCTATTCGGTTGATTATCGGGTTAATACTGTTTGGGTTATTGGCAAGAGCGCTCGTTTGGAACGAACGGGACTGCTACTCCGAGGAGCACTTTTGTTTCTTGCGAGTTGCAGTATGGCGAGTTTTCTACGTTCCTGTTTGTTCATTCTTTTTTGGTACTGATCAGTTGGCCTCAGAGTCAGCTTGAATCAATTACATTTCTTTGCTGTATATTATTTGGTAATATATGGTTTGCCCTTTGCCTTACTGCAATTTTTCAATTTGTTCTCGCCGGGATTACGAACGAAGATTGGAGACGAACAACTCTTAGAAAAAAACGCCGGATTTTATCATAAACACTTCTTGTTTCCAAAATCTTGCAGGTCCACTGGTTCAGGAATGTCAGCGATTATGTTGCGTTTAAGTTATTTATATATTGCACGAAGGGAACAGTTCAGCTCACTCACCTCGGAGCAATCCAACTTAGTATCTTCTATTACTGGGACGTTATAGTTCCACATTGCGAAGCCGCACCCCACAAAGTAACCATTCTTGCTAGGGATCTGAGGCACAAAATTCAGATTAGTAAGTTTTTTTTTAGAAACAACCTGTGGTTTCCAGGTTTTTTTCTGCCAGTCACCTTTGAAAAGAACCACCACATTCGAGTTTTGCTCTGGTTCTCTTAGGTTGTCAGTAGTGCATATTCTTGCCAAGGCCGGGATTAGAACTGTGGTCACAGTTTCATGAGGCGCCTGTGCTGACTCTTTTCGTCTTGTTCTCATACTGGGAACGACCGAATTATCATACACAAACGTCCAACCACATTCGCTTCTCAGACTAAACGATCGCATCAAGAGAAGAGACACTGATTGTCCCGTTAACTTCAATCGATGACTCCACTAGTGGGACTTCTGTTCTGGTTGAAATGCGCCTTGTCTGGCTTTTCCTCTGTTAGTCCCTATTTAGTCCGACTGCTTACAAACCAGACACTTCTATACTGGAACTAGCTGTAACTTCGAGGTGATGATATGTATTAATTTGATGTAATTTGATATACTTAAATCGGGTGATATTCAATTACCAAAGATGTGGTTATGTTTGCAGCTGAGTATTCGTACTTCCTAATGCAAATTGTCGGCATGATTTTTCAACTTGAGTTGGTCAGAAAACACTCAAGGGAACCCTGGAAGCACACAAATATGACACACGTTTGCCGATGTTATTTGCCAACCTAAACTTTGCATTATCGGTTACATTTTCACTTACTCTCAGAGGTATTTCTGTGGAAAATCAAACGACACTCGGAACTTTGGTTATTATCCCAATTTGGAAATGATTATTTAGCTTGAAGTCGCTCAGCATAGATTTCACTGAATCTCATTTACTAGGATCACAGTGTAATCCGACCAGTGGGAATTTATTCTGTTACGGCCTCCACATTAAGCTAACAAACCTCATGATGAGTACCAATACTGAGTTGGCCGGATTGTTCGCGGTCACTTTGCCCCACTGACTGTCCATAAGTTGGTTCTTTCATTTCTGGCATAATTATAGATGTAACTTGTAAGTTACTCACAACTGATCGTGGCATTTCCAGTTGGATAGACATTCTGCCCATGCTTTGCCGAAAAGAAACACTAGAGTGTTGTTCTCGTTCGGAGTGCATTCTCCTTCCACGACCAGATTCTTAACACCTATCTTCGTGAAGAGAGCCGTGTTGATAAGTGTATCGGTAACAGTAAATTAGTTGCGATCGCACTATCTTATCTGGAAATCCAATTAATTGGCGGCGTCTGGCTTGTATGATGAAAGTAAACAATCAATTAACCTGAACAACGGAGAGAAATAAGATGCCTGGAAAATCTATCTGAGCGGGAAATCGGTGATCAAATATAACTGATAGTAAAACTAACTAAATTGAATACTAGTCATCAGCGTTCTGTATTCATGTGTACGGTGCCACGGCACATTAATGTCATCTCTGATAGAAAGTGTACAAAGTTCTCTTCAGTTCTCTGGTCTACTGTTGATCGTACAGGGCAGGCTATTTCAAGTTCATTGTGCCTCAGACATTAAAACCGTCAGAGAACACCGAACAAGCATATGTTACTTACCGGAAGACTGAAGGGTAACGTTGCAGTGAAAGATTTGGAGGCTCTCATCATCATGAATCTTTTCTAAGCTTAAATTGACTGAGGTGTGGATTATAATTCGATAAACAGTAAATTTTTGTTTCATGGAGGAGAATTCAGTAGTGAACTGAAGAGAAATTTCACAATTAAATATCATATGTTCACTTAAGAATAAACTAACCGGGTTCGATATTAGTAACTCGGTTAGATTTATTAGTAGGTCGGTCATATCGTAAGTTATGTTTCACCTAACTGAGGTGAACATTACTAAAGTCACTTAAATGATGTATCGATGTGTTCTTGCACTTCCGGGGGTGGGAGGGGGGTTGGACATGGTCTTGACCTTTTACCCGTCTTTGAGTATAAAGGCGCTTTAAAATGAACGCGATAATCATGCTTATCTACAAGCGTTTATGTTTATCTGTCCATGTTTGACACAAACTTTTGACAAATTCTATACCGCTTCGAAACTCTTTAGTTTAACTGGATCCAAGTGTGACATTTTCTGACTAGGAACGTACACACTATGGTAATGTTGACGATTTTTGATGAACATGATTAACTTTCAATGGAACGTTCAATTTATAACCAGCTGCAGTTTGTTAATTCCTATGAAGAAGTCACATAACATGGAAATGAGTGTAATTAGTCGATTGGGTTCCTTACGGGTTCCGTATATTATAAAGTAGAAGCTGTGCGACAGTGTGGTAAGCCGTTGTCTGAAAACCGTATCTTAAAGACCTTTCCGAATTGTACACTTCTTACCATCTCAAACTCATTTCTGTACGTGTAAAAGCTTGTCCGAAAATCGTTCAGGACAGCTTTGTTTTATTCTCCACCGTAATTCACTGTTCTCAACAGACCATAACTACGCCGACTTGCATTCTCCGGAAGTTCACGTCCACTAACTGGGACTGGTGACAAAATGTTTCGTTTAATTCTAAATTTCATCCTATGCTTGTCACACTGCCATTGCCACTAGCAAACACGTTGCGGAAACCACTGATCCAAAGTCAGGCACGGAAGATTGCGCCAGCATTGTAAATTAGCAAACGGTGTCACTAAAGCCGATTACAACTCATTGCAGATATTAGCCGACGGATGCGCCAGCTTCGATGCTGGATGACAGGGATGATTAATCAGATTGTGCACTGAATTTTGGTGTTTGTCGGCAAGTGATACATGTTGGAGCATTCAGAACTAGGGAACGGGACATAGGGATAACATTTTGAGCGGAAATGAGTTTTGAGCTTCGCTGAACCCTGTTAAGTGAACACGAAAGTGTTACATGATCTGGTAAAGAACGCTTTAATGTATGAAAGTGTTCACCATATTCAAGTTTAATATACATCTTTCAAGTAAACCTATAGGGATGACGCTTAATACGGATAATTTTAATGGGTAACATAACTTTATGTTGTTCGCAAAAATTTGTACCCAGACTGACTGACGGTTTACAAAACAAACGCAACACGTGTGCTGAAAAATAACAGTGACAGTTTGATTCAAATGAATATACTTTGCTTAGTCAAAAAGGATGGCTTGCAAAAGAACAAACTCGTTATGGTTGTTTCACCTATTTATATATAAAATAAAATTGTGGAGATTCGTCAGTTGCGAAACAAGGGATATCAGTATGTAATTGATATAGGTGCGTTTCGGTTTATGAAGTCAAGTTATGTGACAGTAATCTTCTAGTTTGTACTCTGTGGGAACAAAAATACGAACTGTGATGACCGCTGTGAATGTTAGTCAGTGACCGACTTCCGTTGTATTCCGCGGGCTCGGTGTGTCAGTTTGAGTGATTCGGCTAAATTGACCAAATGAGCTGACTTAACCAGTTGATCAGCGATTGAAAAGGTATAGACTTTCATTCAACCTCGAACTAACCACATCAGATCATGCTTCCAGATGGGTTTAGCAAAACCCTGTGCAGTGCCTCCAACCGTATTGAGACTGAAAATAAGTAGGGTACATCCGTCATGATCTAAATGAAACGATCCTGACACGTAGTGCAAGTTGGCGCTGGGAACACGACACCACACGCTCCGGTTCATCTTAGACAGAACTGTCTTGCAGTTGGAATCCTCCCTGTATGTAACTGGCTTCCTAACTCTATCGTTATCGTCGGTTCAGGAGGGTTGTTCCATACTGAACCAGTAGCATAAACTTAGGTTCTGCCAGCTGTTAGCCTCCTCCTCAATACATGCCCTCAGATCATCAGATGTGTAAGTGTCTGTATTTGGTTCCTCCTGTTGTGTTGGCTATTTTTCTGTTTGACACTAGCAAACAACATGCTAGTGATTTTCTTCAAGTCCTCTATGACTTATTCAGACTATAGCACGAACTTTGGCATCTGCATTATCTAAACAAAATAGTCAGAAGGTAGAAATTAGGATGTGAATTCGTTGTGCACAATTACAGCTAAGACTTTGGCAAACAAAAGATTAACGGGCAGTTGTTTTGCATACACGGAACCGGCTTCCTACTGCTGATCAACAAGGCTTCTCCATACCTGAGAAATTGTAACCGGTGAGCATTCATCCAGGCCTTGCAGGATGATGGAATATTGCGGCCGTGATTTGTGGTCGATAAGTTCCTTGCAGTGGATGTGTTAGCCACTGGTGAAAAACTGAACTTGGCATTTCGGCCGACGATAGAAACAATTTAGTCGTTTGCGTAAGACAATTTTTTTTGCAATATACGAATCTGTAATGTATACCGGTATTAATATGTACATGATAAATTATTTCAGTGTTATGTAAACGTGTTTTAAATGGAATAAAGTGATTGTCTGTTGGAGAATATTACAGACGGATGCAAACGTGATACGGTTACCATACATAAGGAGAGAAATTGAAGATGTATTCTTGGTGGATGTTTTATCCTGTCTATTCATATCTATATAGTGTAAGTAGAAATTGTGTTCTCATAATGATGATAAAAGAAATCAAAATATGATGTATCCAACAATTTTTCATAATTTCTATTGCTTGTCAAAAGGCGCATCTCTCAACGAAGCAGGTAAAGATGATTGCGTCTCACAATTCTGTCCAAATTCGAGGCTATCATCATCTTCGAGATTACACAAAACCACAGATAGAATCGAAATTTAGCCGTTTGAAGTTAAGCTAGCACATTTTAATTCACACTTTTTGAGGCAGATTAAACTCTTGGAAAACGGTCCAGGTTTATTACAATTAATCAACACGGATGCAGTTATTCTTAACTGAACCTGACAGTTCGATTTTCTGCTCGCTGACTACTTAACACATAGCTAGACTTTCTGGGCAACAGCTACGAGATCGTGTTTTACTCTTGCTTAAAGTTGAAAAAAATACTTATTAATGATCATTCAGCTTCAAGTAACTCGAGGATTTCGATTACAACAGAAGGACACCCGGGGAGGGGTTAAAACGTAGAGCCTTACAACTTGCTCGTAACGTTGTGTTGTTCTCAGTTCATTTATTAAAGGTATCTCCGTGGACAATCCATCAATGATCAAACAGCCTGATCTGAAATTATGAAGGTCTTTGTTTGAGAGATAAGACCGCTGGACATTTTTTCAAGCTATGCAATATTTTGCTTGGATATAACATCTCTAGCAGGATGATCTCTAGATGACAGACGGATCAAAGTGGGCTTCAATTCCACTGCCTCTGATTCATTCTCATGCGGTAGTACATTCACTGGTCTACTGCCGTTTGCATAAATAGAATACCTTTTATCCCAGTACTAAAGTCTGGTGTAAGTCATGGATGCTAAACTCAATGTTGCAAACGACTGTTTTCTAGTCGATTCCATCCACGTTTTCATATTCATAGCGCAATTCAATCCCCTGTTTTTGAATGTGAACATCAAGTAGAACCGGACGAAGTTTTTGGAAACAGTTAAAAGGATTTCCAAGCTGAGTTCAGACCGATGAAACTGTGACCGTTATAGACAGCTGAGGCAATCCCTATCGGACTGTGAAAGTTATGGCTGTACACACAAAAAGCTGATCGCGCAATCAGTTCACATCTCTTGTCCAGTTACCCCAAAGCCATTTGGTATCCGATGGTGACCCGTATCTTGACATTTGGGTAATCTCGCAGCTAAGCTGTGGTCTACACAGCACGCAAGACATTCAGTAATCTGTACGACCTCGTTTTCTCATATATAAATCGTGTGTTTTATGTGGCGCTAAACGTCTGATGATTAATTCACACACTAGGTACAAACTTTCTACCTTTGCCATCAAATTCATCCTAGTGACAGTGAGAAGAATGGGCATTTTTTCAACGTGCTATTTTTTAATGATTACATGCTGAACTCTGTAGGAATTTGGCCCCATCTTTCGCGTCCGAACGTCCTGGGCTGAGAGGCTGTATGACACTTTAAAGCTTTCCATCCCATAAAGTTTACTATGCGTGTTCAGAAAAGGAACAGGATAGTTTAAGTCAGTGAACATCAAAACAGTTTCTGAAATGTGAACATAAGATTCCAATTTTTCTGTGTTAAACAAATTTCACGCACAGTTGAATTTGACGGAACAATATTTCTAACAATTACTCACCAAGTTAAACAAGTTTAAAATGTCTGATTGTCTTACCATTTAACTTTAAAAACTTATTCACATTTCGAAACTTCGTGTGTTTTGCATATCATGTTTGAGACAGGTGCACATTTGTTTTGACTTGTAATTTGATGGCTAGCAAAAATAGTGGAAATGTTTTAACGATGCTTTAATCATGTAACAAAAGAAGATGCTTACCTAATTTTTTTCCCTGCTACACTTTAAAAGGATAAATTTTCAAACCAGAACTGGAGACGTTCAGGTTACATGAGTGGTAAGGTAAATTTTGTATACGAACACACATCTGAACCTAATTAGATGAAGTCAGTTTCAAAACATCATGTAATCAGCAAAATGTTGTTCCATGATTTCAAAACTTTTAGAAGATTATTGACAGTTATTTCTCTTAAAAAGTAATGACTGCATTTCAACTACAGATATGGCTACACTGTTATTTTGACTAAATAATACTATGTTTGTATCGTTATTATTCGTAATTAAAACAACACTGATTAGTTGACAGATGTAAGGTTTCCTGAAATAGGTAAAATGTTTATTAGAAATAAGTGATATCTCGTGGTATATTGACAAAACTGCTGTTTAGCAAATTAAAAATTGCTATCACAGCAGAAATCAATGACCTCGTCAAACAGTCTACTTAATAGCGTCGGAAAGGAAAAAGAAACTTGAACCAAGGATGGGTTGCCGAAGAACACTTAACAATACTCGCCTTTACCACTTGAAGAGTTGAAGTAGAGAATTTATCCATATGGATGAGCTTTCCTGTTAGCTCCTTTTGAAAAAATGCACTAAACTGGATTTTTGCTTTCGTAGTCGCTTGTTATTAGTGTATATCCCTGCAATGACCACTATTTTGATGTAACCATGCCACTAACTGCTTCATTAACTTCGTGCTAGGTAACACTGTCTTACCATACTGAAAAGCGCAGCCACATTTGATTGTCAGAAAGACTCAACTTAAGTGGACATCCTGTTAACTCAAATGGATTACACCAAAGGTAGAACGTCTCAGTCAGGCTGAAATCGGAAAATTTGTTAGGCTAACTCCGCAATCTTTCGATTGCGGATGGACAGTTGTGAACGTGAGGAGAACCGTGACACTTATGCTATCGATAAAAAATGGCCCTTGATAATAAAATGAACAACCCGACCTTCCGAACAAGTGAGATGTTAACTGCATTGTTACATTCAAGACATACGTCTGCGATTTAGATATTTTAGTCAACCTTAACAGACGCCGTAAGTTTAATATGTTGTTCATAATAGTTAGTGTTGAGTAATTGTCGGGTAGTTTAAGGTTGCAAACCAACTCGAAAACTCTTAGCTCCTACTCAACCATCAGTGACTTTAAATCGGAGATAATAATTAATATTCGTCTCTTCTACCATCACGCACTAAAGCATGCGTCTTGATTCCTAACCCGACGATGAAAAGTGAGCACAACCGTTTACTAGGGACAACTCAGAACCACGCACATCAGAAAAACCTGCGAGCAACGGACATTTTGATTTTCTGGTAACGTTTCGTTCTTGACACAAAAGCTTGGTGCAATTAAAGACAGGCTAGACGTAAACCAAAGGTAGAATTTCTAGTGAAATATATCACAATGTCACCTTCTCGCTTCTCGATGTCAACACAAGTCCCAAGGGTGTTCTATGGGTTATAACTGTAGACGGGATCGCGCACGTTTGTAGGCTGATGGACACAGGGATTAATTGGCTCCTGCGAATCAAGTGAGCACGGATCAGCCGAGTGTAGGGAATGTTGAAAATCCTATCCCTAGTTGACATCTAGCCTGCCTTTAATTGCACCAAGCATGTGTGTCAGCAGTGAAACGTTACCAGCAAATCAAATTGTCTGTTGCTCACAGATTTTTCTGATGTGTATAGTTTTGAGTTGTCCCCAGTAAACGGTTGAGCTCACTTCTTCTCACTGTCAGGTTGGGAATCAGGTCATATGCTAGAGTGTATTCTTTTGTGCGGATGTAAAATACTTCATTTAACTTTGATGGTATGAAACCGTGAGTAGCCTTAAAACTCACACCTTTTGAACAAACTAACCCCACCCCATCGATCCCAGTGATCTGTTAGATTTGGATCCCTTTTTATGAGCATGTTGAAAATGTGAACATTACTGGTATTTGCTGAATGTTTCCTTACTCTGTCTTTCGCTGTTCGCATGTCAACTACAGCTGGCTTAAACTGACAGAATAAACTATCAACCTTCGCTGTTGTTTCAGCATGAAATCAAGCGTGGTGATGGGCGAAACATGATTCTGTTAATTGCCTATATGATTCACCGGGACACTCCGATCCACAGGAACGTCCGAGTGTGATGTCAGCATCAGCCACATCCTCTTTTAGAAAGAGTAAAACTGACCGATCAGCATTAGGTGGTAAAATTACTGTCGGGCGCTATAGATTCTGTCAACCACATGAGCTAATTGATGTGTTGACAAATCAGTCTCTTCACTGCTTTGCAACAGTCACGCTGAACTGACTCTTTCTCTTATCGTTGATACTTACCAGAAACCATATTTATCCCTCTTAAATGATTGGATCAATAAAATTCTCAGCCAATATAGGCACTCACCATCTTTTGTAGCTCTTTAGTTCACGCTATCGTACTCCTCATAAATACAGTTGTTATACGGTGTTCCCATAACAGCTTTAATTTTTTGTGAGGGCATACTTGTTCTAAACTTCAGAATGTGTGTGTGGTAATATTATGGTCTTATGTCAGCTGGGCGAGAGTTTTCACTACCATCTCGGATCCGACGTTCAACTCTTATAAATGAAGACAAAACCTTACGGGTTGAGCGAATGTGTAATGAAATGTTATGATGCGTCGAGATTCTGTGGAATAGACGGGGTATCTCTGGTGACGAAGGCCGTAAGTGGTACTCAGACGCATCACTGTGAATTTTCTCAGCAAGCAAATCTATTTCGGATCATACGAGACTTTACCTTACCTGTAATTGCTGTGATAAAGTGTTTACGTTCTATTTAATGTAGAAATATGGCTGCTCATATGGGTGAAAGGAATTAATGAGTTTAAACTTGGTTCAAGTCAAGATTTACTAATTTAAAGACAGACATCAAACTCAAATTACAAATCACTTATGTTGGTGATGGTTGATGTGGAAGTTCACATACAATTACTTCAAACAATTAACTGTTTTGCTAGATACAATTGAATGTCAATGATATCGGTGGAAACTGCACAGGTTTGTGAAAATAGAAGTGAATTTTCAAATATCGGATGACATCAGATCTGGGAAACAATCTGGTTGCCACTGTGACAGATTGTCCGGTGGATGTGCGTTCGTAGGTGAACACACGCAAACTGACGCGAAACCCCTACTCTGGTTATCACGTTTTCCCTTCGGGTTCGGGTACGCGTGACCTGATCATCGTCAAGGGAAATTATCCGATCCCGTGTTAATCCTTGGTTCAACTGTCACTGGGCCTGTACATTTGATAGTGGATGACGGCGGAAACTCCTACATTTTTCTCAATGTCACTAAGTCACTGCTGTGCTCAGATTAGTTTTGAGAGAGTACATCATCTTCGTGTTGGACACGCCAGGGCTAACATATTAATGGAATTATACCTTAGAATTTATTTGGGCATGCTTCTTTGGTTATATAGCGAACTCTTACTTTTAACGAATCTCATGTCCTCGACCAAATTTACAACTTACCTAAAAACTCATTCAGGCTTTATGCACCTGGATCTACGAACACTGGAATCTGAACGACAATGGGGAATATTTTCCCGACAGAATAAGACATCCGCTCATGTTGTGTGGACCTGAGAGATAAGTAGACAACACGTTAAAGACTTTTGTTTTCACACACCATTTATCACAGCCAACGCAGTATGAATACACTACTGCTAAAGCTATTTTGATCGATTACCACCGAGGTCCTGTATGCATAACATAGACGATTAGAAAGAACACAGTGGAAATCGTTTTTAAAATGATTACTTTAAGAAAGGTTCGCACTATCAGTGTTACTGAAGAGGTTGAGTAGAACCTATGCAGCCTGTCTCAAGGAAACCGAGTTTGAAATCAATGATGCGCTAGAGAAACTCAAGTTAACCAACACTGCTGCATAAGAATCACGATAGCAATTTGGGAAAGTCGAACGAGGTCAACTGCACTCCGTCCATTAAGAGTTACTACCCCAGCTTATCAGTCTAATACACAAAAGTTTTAACGTTCTACCTGCTTTGTTCAACATTTCGTAAGTATATCCTCCAGGCTAAGCCTTTCTTAAAACTACCAGTCCATTGCTTCACATACTATACAACGCGACTTGATTTTTTTCAATTATTGTCGAGGGATGGAAAACCGTGACACAATCTTCTAAAGTAACAACTGTTTAATTTTCAATTTGACCATCACTCACATCCGATCGCAGCCTCCGCATTCAGATAGACTTTCCAGCCAGCCTCTTTCGAAAAGAAGCACTAGGCTCGAGTTCCGCTCTTAGTAGAGCTCGTCAGTAGTGCATATCCTTGCCACGGCCGGGATTTGAACTCCGGCCATTCCAATCATGAGGCGCCATTGACCTCACATTAAGCACGACCGAATTATCAAATCTGAACGCTCAACCACTCTCGTTTATGAGCAATGATCAGGTTGCCCGATCGTCTCGAGATGAAACAGTAACTGTCCTGTTAACTTCAGTCGATAGCCCCGCGAGTGGGACTTCCGAGTTCAGTTGGGAAACGAACCACAGAGTGAGAGATTGACGTATTGAGTGTCTGTTTTCGTACGCTGGCCTGTTCACACACATCTGCTAGTAAACCCCTTACATGGGTCAGCATACTATACCAGATATGCCGCCATCCGGTCATTTGGTGATCGACATTTTTTGTGTGGACAGAGTTGTGCCTTTGCCTGCAACATTCTACTCTAAAGTCGCCACATTGCGGTGTTCACCACAGGTTAGTTGGGAAACATCTGCATTCCATATGCTGTGCCCAACATTGTACGATCGTGTTATCTTGTATCTCGGTTTACAAAGTACTGCACATCCTCACGAGAATGAGTATGCATAAACAGGTCGTTTTGGGAGATTCAAATCATTGTTTGTACGCGATGTTGTCTTGGTGTCTGGACCAGATATATTGCATGGTCAGGATTTTGCTGCAGTGGACGCTTGATTTCTTTTGTCAAATTAACACTCGTATGCAGTAGACTGGTGAAGCTTACCTTCCCTTTCTCTTTAGCGGTCGGATCGCTCGTTCTGTTTACAATCATTTTCAGAATCAGGGTTTGGTCGAAACAACCTCTCCCGGCAACACAGTTGTGACGTACTATAATTCCTTGTTTCGTGTGTTTGATGGTGAGACACAACATCCTGTCAGTTCTGCCTAGGCGGACATAATCTGCAACCTGTTGTGCTTCACTTCCTGCTGCTTTGGGAGAAATCGAGCACTGTACCAGCCATCTCATTAACTCAAAGTAAACACCCACTCTTGATAACTGCTTTCACTTCGGGCTAGCCCACTACTGATGAATTCTAATAAGAGAGGAACTCAAGTCTAGTGCTTCATTTCGAAGTGGGCTAGCCGAAACGCTTATCTGAATGTGAAGGCTGCAATCAGGTGTGGGCGATTTTCAGTTTGGAATAACTTATATCTCCGGACTTCCAGTACATCATCATTGTCGGCTTTGCTGAGTCCGTAGGTAATATGGATCGGACTGTTGATGGTCTCGACAACGGTTCACTAAGCAGTTGATCGATGTACACTTATAAACTGAGTGTAAATTAACAACGCTGGAGTTTCATGGAGAAGAGCGAACAAACGCATGAATGCATGCTCAACATC
Source organism: Paragonimus westermani (assembly GCA_008508345.1). Classification (NCBI taxonomy): domain Eukaryota; kingdom Metazoa; phylum Platyhelminthes; class Trematoda; order Plagiorchiida; family Troglotrematidae; genus Paragonimus; species Paragonimus westermani. The sequence goes on along the minus strand of QNGE01000288.1, from coordinate 264,092 downwards.
GATTGCAACACGCCGGCATGCCTGACAGTGTTTTCATACAGCCGTATGGATGGTCACGAATTTCCCAACCGGACAGGCTGCAATGACCTATTTAACTTAACTGGTGGTTAAGGCCTTCATAGCTAGTGACCATCTTGCGGTTTCTTCCAACCATCAGCGGCGAAGGTGAACAGTACGCTGCGTGGCAAAAAATCCGTTGTTTACTGGATGGGAACTTGTTGGTTTCCCAAATATACTTCGACGGACAGTTGCGTGCCTTGAGCAAGCACCCTTGTGTTACAGTGTATCCGGTGGAAACGATGGCGGTCGAGTACATGCATCTTTCGCACGAATGGGTCAGATCTCCGATCCAAAGCGCAGACGTGAGCGCACACACGCAATATAAGTTTCTCTATTGACGTCTGCGCAACGTTGCATGAGATAAATATTAGCAAACGCTCTATGGGCGAAAAATATTCCCATGGATACCTCGTTAGCAACATGAGAAACAGATGAGATGACAATGCCCAGAGAGATGAGGCGACCGACAGTTTCTGGATGCTTGAGTGTACTCAAAAAATGGAACGCGTTTTACAACCGTTTCAACATAGGGGTGAGCTTGAGTGAGCTAGTGAATGACTGCACCGAAATCCTATGTCGAGTTCAGCAAGGCAAAACTTTTGTGTGCGTACTTTTGACAGAAACAGCTTTTCAGTAGTATTCTTAAAGTGCTGATTTATCAAAGTGCCCATGAAAAATAAACGTCAGTACATTTGTGAACAATGAAATAACCGACTAATCATTTCCATATTCACTATATCAGTAACGAATCACGCTTGCGATTTTGTGTTAATGTGAAATGCGCGTCAAAGCTAGGTCTCAAAGGTTGCTTTGTTCGGTGAGGTTCTGGTGAGTTGTCTAAACATGAGATGACAGAATCTGTGGTTTCCAGTCGTTCCTCTTTTTTTTAAATAGTTTTTTCCTGTTGCAAGAAGTACCTCAACTCTATCTATGAAGTCGAATTAGGAGGTTAACAGACTGCTAGTCAATATTTCCGACGTATACAGAAGAAGCTCAGAGAAAATGTACATGCTATTCTGCTTGAAAACGCTGAGGCACTTATAAACGTAGTATTATCTTACACTTGCATATCTATACAAAACTTTGTTAGTTTGGACTGGTGGCGCTAAATAAGCCAATTAGAACAAGGTAATCAGTTTGTAAATTATTACACTTACATTCACTCCCATCTTAACATGTGACTTGCATACAGACAAAACTTGTCCGAACTGCGTTTTTAGTGTTGCCAACAGTTAAACCTATTGTGGTGGATTGTCAAGCCGGAGGTCCGGATGTTCCAACTCTTGGCGAAATACGTCGACGGTGCAGCAAGTTGCGTCTAAAAGCCGACAACGAGCGGGTCGGGGACAGCAGGGGCGACCGGATGAGCCATCGCCCAACTGTATCGGACCAACGGGCGAGGCAGGCAAAATGGGATGAATGACCAGATTGGGGGCACGATTATTCGAACATCCGGTGGAATATCTCGACGTGGTCGTAGAATACGATCAGAGGACATTGTGGATAGATTGCGGGCAGCATGAATAACCAGAGGAGCCATCGTCCAACGAGATCGGCCCAACGGACGAGGAATGGTAGGTGAAAAACGCCCTGACAAGATGCGTCGGACACAAACCGGGTCGAAGTGTGCACGACGTGCGAGCGGAAATCGGAGGTGTTGTGGTCCGGAATGATGACTCATAAACGTGAGGGCGCGAGTATTGCGGTAACCAGCGTGTTGGACAATAAAGATCGTTCTTTACTGGACGCCTTTTTCGTCACACTATGACTACAAATAAAAGAACGGGCAGCAACCCTTTTGGTACGAACACTGGACATTGTAAAGATGGGTCTGTTGAACATTCGTTCCACCGTAAGTCAACACTGATAGAGTAGAACAGAAGATTTGAATTTCGCTTGTGATTGCGTACAGATGATCATCAAGTCAACTACAGTTTAATTGGTCAAGATTGTGTTCCGATATTAGGCTGTGGTCTGTGCACACATTGCTATAGAAAACCTTCCATGCCAACAATTTTCATAGTCTTTTGCCAGGAAGTGGACCGGAATGTTTTCTCCATAATTCCAGCTTATGGGAACCCTTAGGCGGCATTTTCACATCATACTACCCTCTAAAAGGCACACCTGAATAAATATATTTAACTAAAAGATCATTCGACCTGTTAATTATTGCGTGATAAGACCTGGAACATACAAGCTTCAGAAACCTACGATGGTAACAAATTTCAGATGCGTTGAATCCACGTAAACACATTGTAGCTAACCAGCAAACGAAACGCGAAAAGTTGTTTTATTTGCTACATTTTCCTCTTATAGTTTCGTTTGCGTAAAACTCCGTTTAAAAATACGCACATACACGGGGATACAGTTTGACTTTCTTAACCAATCAGCTGTCGCGCAGTGATGCCTTGTTTAACAGATAAGGCTATTGAACGAAAACGGGACGTGTGGTGAATGAGTGCCAATCTATGTGGAGATAAATGCTGATGAAACGGCTCTGTTAATTAGGATTTCCATTAAGAATGCACGGCTTTTGATTAAATGGTTCCAAGTTTAAATTACTTATATATCTACTTTTGATCTCCACAGCACACGCGTAGCTGTATTTCAATTTTAATTTAAAACGTTCTTATGTGAACACCTTTGGACTGATTGCCCAGACTAGTAACGAAAGACCTGATGCATGTTGCAGCTGAACAACCACAATTATGGACGCTTCATTCACGCTTGAGCAGATTACCACTTAAGATCGTAGTTTACACGCCACACCAAAAATCTGATAGTCGTTGGTCGAAGATGACGTCTACTAATGCGGGCGTGCTGGCAAATTTTCTCACTTGCACCCACATTAAACTTTTTAGGATCCGTGCGTTGTTCGGTTGGTTCAGGGATGAAAAGTAAGTCAAATCATGCCTATTTTCTGAGCCAGCTTAAAATATGTTTGGCTAGGTTTCTGCGTCATGTATGGATTAGAACTCAACATCCTCGCACAATGTGTTGACGTGAGACGTCCATGTACCCATTACTGCGTTACCCATTACCCCATAATCACTGACGACATATTGTGGACGCCGTCATTAAGGTCGTTAGCAGATATACTCCGATGAGGCAGCATGGACGAAACAAACGCAAAAGACAACTTCAGCGGTGCGCAAGGCGCTTACTAGCATCAAAGAGAGGTTTGGAACGCCTACTGTCTGGAGAGAACTGGAAGCTCATACAAGTACCGTATAGTCTGCAACCTCGCAATTACAAGAGTGAGGGCTGACAAAACTCAGTAGCAGCTAGATCTGACTAGCAAGTTGTGTCAATCCAGAACTGTTCTACAGTACTATTGTCTCATGTACTCATGTTCTCATGTAGGGAAGCCGCCAACGTTTTGGGTAGCCAATACCTGAGTGTGGTCACTTCCAGCTTCACGTGGTTTGTAAACCAATGTAGTACCATCCCTATGGGTATCATAGGAATAATTATGCTCACATTACACACGGTTTCCCAGAAGTTGTCAAAGCATTGTGGAAACAAGCCCCCACGTTCAGTTTCATCAGTCCTCTAATGCTAAGGAACTGTGCTAAGGAGTTATTAGGATCACTCTGTAAAATTTTTAGTCGATCGCCTATGGGTAGCTATCTCCCCAACACCTAAAATGTGTACACAACGTTACTCATTCGTATGAACGATGACCATAGTCGGCCCTTTAATTACCGGCCGGTTACACTATGATCGGTTGCCTCAAGGTGTATGAAGAGCTTCATAGAGGGCCACTTACGTAAGCACCTCATTAAACTTGCGCCGATGCTAGAAAGTCTACACGGATTTCGAAAGGTGTTGTCGTGTGTTACCAGCTTACCTGTTCAGCTGATCATCCTCATCATCCTCATCATAAACAGTAATACAACAGTGGTTCACACTAATGCTTAACTGCCACACAACTATGAAGAAAAAGCGAACCCTATATAGAAAGAGAGAACGGAAAAGAAGGGGACAGGAAAGGACCTAACTACTGAAAATGACTAAGTCCATATTCAAAAATTCAACATCAAAGTGCCTACACCTCGCAAACGAACAACCGAGCTGCAAGTGAGAGTAAGACGTCATCAGCAAAACAGCTTCCTTACGGCTTTCACAGCCCCGCGTCATTAAATGCACTCACTTTACATACAACTCGGCCATACAACGACAACATTCACGCCACTGAGCCCGATTAGCCGCCATCTAACCTAGAGTCTCCAACCACCGACTTTGTGAGTCGCGAGGGCCCCAGCCCGGGAGACGAACACGACCCACAGTGGCCAACCCCTACGTGAACGACTTCATTTCCCTACGCCAGGTCGTTATCTGTCCACCTTACACCAGTCGGTCGCAGTGTCAGCGAATAATGTTCGGTGTGGAAGACGACTAGCTACATCCTTAGTACATGACCTAACCATCTAAGCCTATGCAAACGAAAGAATGATGGGGTCAATTAAAAATAAACCAGTTGATGCGATTTTCCTGGTCTACTCAAAGTTATTCGACCAAATAGGTTAGTAAACGCTTTAATGTCAAGTTGAACGGGACATTTTCAGATTGGTATCGTGTTTCCAGCTGTGTGCTACAGGACTCCATACGAGAATCTCCGTCTTTTATTATCCTTATTCTCGAGATCCATCAGCTTGTCAGTTCCCCATTCCAACTATAATCTGGTCAAAGCTCTTTCAAAGGACTAAATTCTGGAAGGCAAAGCTGAAACTCATCAGACGGTAGCGCGGCTTGGCCGTGATAACCAAAACTGTTTGTTTCTGACGTATCTTCTCGACAACGCCATTATATATCACTATAATGTATTTGTGCTATTGACAAAAAACCGGAGCCCAGCTGTAGGTTTAATTGTTACTATACATAGCATACTGATGAGTGGTCGAGGATCCGGTTAATGTTGAGTTGAACGCTACATATTTGATCGCGTCCGTTGCATTTCCGTTGAATTTTCATTCAGTCCCTTTCGAACAGTAGCGCTATATTCGAGTTTCGCTATTGATAGAAGTCATTAGCAGTGGATAACTTTGCTGCGCTGGGGACTGGAAATCCTACCATGCTTTAATGAGGCAACTATTTTGATCACGGCGCCACTGACCTCACATTAGGCAAGACCGAGTTATCATATGTGAACGCTGAACCAGTTTCGGTTGTGAGTAGTGATCACGTTGTCCGATTGTCTCGATGGGCGACACAGTAACTCTTCTGTTAACTCCAGTCCGCATCCCCGCGATTAGGAATTCCTGGACGGGTCGAACTCCTCGATCTCATTAAATATGATGGGCTACACTGTAGATCACTGATGAGTGGTGCAGACTGTGCTTACCTTTAAATCAGAAGGGACCGACTGGAAAGTATATCTAAATGCGAAAGATACGAACACATGTGAGTGATCTTCAACTTGAAAACACTACACCGGGTATTAGATAGTGTTGCGTGGTAATATTTCATTGTAATGTTGAGTGGTAATGACGGCGAGTTGATCGCAGTATGTCTCCTGATGTAAGAGAGAAACCTTACCACCTTTTAACCGACAGCTTTGACACAGCTCAACTGTGCTATTTCCTCAAAATCTAATCATAGGGATGGTCACAGTTGGGTGTAGTAATCCCCATTACACAGCCTGGTAGTCCAGTGTTCATATAATTCAGAGGGAATGAAATTAGAACCAGCAAGACAGGGGTGTAAAAGGGGGCCCAGTTTCTTAAAGCTTTCCATAACACCTGATGAAGTAAGGGAACACGTGCATAATGTGCTGAACAATATGACTGAATATGGTACATTCACATAGATTAACTCACCTACAGGCGCCAAACCAACAGTTATTATGAAAGATACCAAATCTCCTAGTGTCTGTGATGATAATAGATTAACGTTTAATCTTAGACTGAGAAAGGGCTTAGCGACAACTGAGAAACTGGAGGATTTTATGGAAATTGTGAATGGTAGCAGTGTGTTTTCTAAACCCTGCTTGACAAACACGTACTTAAAGACTCCATTGAAATCTGATTCTAAGGCTGGCACTATGACTAATACGCTTTTGGGATCAATCCAGTAAAATTCTTCAACTTTCGGATTACACCTGTCATCTTGAATATTTCAGGCTGGGATTGATGAAGCAATTGCGGGTTTACTGGCATTACACGCATATCAGTATGGTGTAATCATATATGCACACAGTTCAGAAGAGTGTGAAGCGACCCAAGTGTAAGAACGTTGTCCAAAATTCTAATTGCGTTTCGGGAGTAAGAGAGTTGAGTTTTCTTGATTTCACTGTATGTATGAAAAGATACAGGTAGGACCCTGGTCGGTACAAAGCTTTGGTTGCCATTACGTCACAAAGGGACTAAGATAAGTTGAGTTTATTGATAACAAAGCAATCTTTAGTAATATTCTCTGTGTATGCCAGATTTTTCGATGAAATCAAATTCATCGCTTACAATTAACGGAAACCGGTGCTTGCACTCAAAAAGTTAAGTCTTTTCGCGAGAACTGACACAAAACGTGACTAAAAACCTCTTAGCTACAACTCTTTTTCAAAATTATCACGCTGTTTACTGACGAATTGAATGTTGGTATCAGTGATGTTTTGGAACAGGAAGGATATCCGATCATTCAAATATCACACTGTTGTATGAAGCAGAACAACGATATTAACAAGGAGGCGTTAGCATTATCTGTGGATGTGAAACGAGAGTATAAATATCTGTTCGGTGTTAGATTCAGAATTGTTACAGATCATCATAAACGTCAAGTATAGATTTGATTCTCACTAACCAGTTGCCAAATCTTCGGCGGTAGTGATGCCGCGATAGAGTCTAGTTCCATCAGTCTACGATTAAAAATCACTCATTGTCCTGTTAAACACATTCCTCAAGGAGATTTTCTATCACGATATTCTAGTTTTTCAGCTGCTGAGGTGTGTTTGTTTATCGTACCAGTCCTTCGAACAAGCTCAGAGGACTTGCTCAAGCCAACTATAAATATTATAGCACGATAATTGCCGTCATGATCAGCTGTTAGCCACCAATTGTGAGAACGAAAAATTCAGTATTATATCGGGACCGAGAAAAGTTACCAATCCATCCTGGTGGTGTGCTTTATCAGAGTTCGGATGAGAGACGAATCCAGCAGATTTCCACCACATTTATCCTACCGATTGTACTCCACAAAAACTCATTAGCTTAAGTGTATTTTACCGAAGGCTAAAACTTGACGTTTATTGTATTCTCTCAACTACAAAGTGTGCGTAATTGTTCTAACAGCAGTGCTCATCAAAAGCACAATTTAGGAAACGTATTGTGCGATAAAAGTTGCTCAAGCTTTTAGAACTATGTAACTTCAAATTAGGAAAGACTGCCTACATCATTCACAGTTTGTCAGACTTCATTCTTGTATCTCTATTTCATTTCTGGTCAAATCCATCTGAATAAATTTTAGTGGATCTTGTCAGGTTATGGCGAGGGCAGATGAGGAGATTTAGTATTTCTCATGCAAAGGTTGAATTGGTTCCCAGAATAACAACGGTGTTTGCGGTGGCCAACCTGTCCAGGACTCATCACGATCTAATTAATTGTTTTTTTATTTCTGAAGTCATGGTTCGAAGTCGAAACACATACCGGTCTTCCAGTAAAATCTGTTGTAGGATAAATGACAGCTATACTTGTAATGAAAATTCCAATCGGTCGGGCAACGCTTTTGGCTATCTTCACTGGTTTTTGGCCACTTTGTTCATGTTGAATGGCATGACACTTACCTTGCGCACATAATGCTTGTTTTGACCCATTACTGTTGAAAGATTTGCTGGTCATTTCTCGTCCCACAGTTGGTTGTGCGGTGTTGGCCGTTACGTTTACACGCACCACCCGACCCGCATGATAATTTGCTCTTCAGCTCATGTGATTATTGACCGGTATACGTAGCTTAGCAGGTTGGCTTGATATTGTCGTTTCGAGCCAGTAAACATCATAAGTCTCAATCACATCTTTCTTGATTCCACGTTTTGTTGGTCCGTGGGTGTTGTGTTGTTTTCACTAGCAGCGACAACACGTATCTTTGGCAATCTACGGATGTCCCCATCCGTTTCCGTTTCTTTTCGCCAACGCTGCCTCAACTAAGCCCGGTTCCCGCGATTCAATTTGTCGTTCACCTTGACACTGTTAATCCCTTCAGTTTCATTTCACTCGGTAGTCCTTATGGTTCCGTGGTTATTGATCCGTGATATAAGTTGCACCCATAACTTTTCATTATTCTCAAGTGGTACAAACTTTTTTGACCTAGAGTCATAATTGCCTTTTTGTCGAAATATTCGATTGTATGAGGTTTCATGTTGTAGGAATGGCGAATTTGTTTGTAAATAAAAAAGAACACACTGTAAAACTTAGTGTTCTTGTTCCTTGATGAAACAACCGTTGCGCTAAGCTAGTTTTAATCTCTTGCGATGGCGCGTTTCATAATTTTAGCTGCGTAGCTTAAGTGTACTGGTGGATAAATTTGATCCTGAAAAACGATCGTTTTAATACGAATGAATTTGAACAGCTTGGGAGTCGTTTTTAACATGTTATTGATAAGTGGATTGAGACTAACACAATGTTACGAGCAATTTGTAATACTTTACGTTCCAACCACCCCGGGTGATCTTCCCCAGAAATGCTGTCAACACTCATGAGGAAGGCAACCCGAGGTGGATGAAGCGTAGAGTATTAAAAATTGCTCGTAACGTTGTGTTATTCTCAATCTGCTCAACGGTCGTTTTGCTTTTTGTATTGCTGTATCTGTCTTTCAATTTGATTTGGCAATTTAGGGACTTACAGACCGATGTTTTCTCACGCTTTTGAATTAAATCCCGAGATTCTGTACTGATGAATCAAGTTCCGCTATCGGATGCCAGCTCCTCAGGTACTTTCTAACGGAAGAAGTCCAACAGGTGCTTGTCCACTGCAGAGTACATGATTGTTGTGAGCACGAATAGTTTTAAAAAAAGTAGATGAACTGTTCTACTGTTATCGGATTGTTTTTGGCAATGATTGGATTTACTGACCGCTAGTTTTACCACCGTCTTTCAACAATTTTATATAACATCGTCCAGTCGTTTGTTCAAAGAGCGCCGTATATTCGAAATACTGAATAACTAGATATCTAATCTTTGAGTTAACCCGACACAATTCGGTAGAACATCAGTTAATCACTCTTAAGTGAGCACAGTAAATGTTCCCCAGCTTAAGACACTGTATTGCCCTTGAAGTGGTTATCCTGAATTCCAGACCATTAACTTTAAAATGAAATACCACCGATATTTCCTGCCACCTGGTGTTCAGTCTGTTGGAAGCGTTCTTCCGTGAAGGCGTTGTGTAGTGCAAGATTAACGCCTGCTTGGTTACATTAGGGTCTTGCGCAATGGTTGTCAAAAATGTACCGGTGATGTACATTTTTGTTCCTAGCTGATAATGAGTTTCCACACAATAATTCCATGGACATGTAATCATTATGTGTAACCTTCATGGAACTACGTGTAGTGGCTTATGTGCGTTAGAAATCAGATGTTCGTGGTGCGTGAATATAATCGTTTTCCTCCCAAAATTTTAATCATTGAAACGTTCCACCTGATAGACGACCGGCAGCATTTCTTTTTCCATCAACGCATACTGCCCTTCGGTGTTAGCCAACGTCTTACCCCGTCATGAAACCCGCTTCTTCAATGTGTTCCGGTGACAACCTCTCAGTACGTTATCTCCGAACAGTCGGAAGTAAGATGTTTATACCTAAGTTAAAACGTCCTTTGCTGCTTAGTACGAAAGTCATCAGATACTCGAGAAGCTCCTACGTAAAACGTCCGATCGTATTATCTTGAATAATCGGGTCGACTGGTTGGTGTTCGCTGCTTTTTTTTGCTTGGTCAGAGCAATAGCTATATACCGTTATCGATAATACACATTTTACTAAGGAAGATTGGTGGTAGTGTGCGACAGTGACCTCGGATTAGGTATGGTTGAGTTATTATGTTAACTCAATCATTTTTGTCTGGGAATATTGATTGGGTTAGCAGGTCACTCCGGGAGACCAAACTACTGCCTGTTAACTCCAATTTGAACTATGGTAAGGGTATGCACCACTGATGAGCTCTAACTCGATCAAAACTGAAGATGAGCGCTCCTTTTCGAAAAATGTTGGCTAATGTAGCATACAAGCCGGTCGTTTTCACCTGATTATCCTTTATACTGGTGGACCAATTTCACGCAACTTGGAGACACCAAGGGACAGTGTTTTTTCGAATGAGGGGTTCTAACGATAGCTCTGTAAAAGGAGACAATAGGAACGAGCATGAGCCACACGACTTACCCAAACAAAAGCCAAAAAATGGCGCTGAAAACACGGCAGCACACTCTATTCCACAAACGTCATCCAATATTTGTGCTAGATTTGATTACGCCTTACATTTGAACGCCTGAGTGTGAAGGCTGCAATCACATGTAAGTTATGTTCGATCTGACATTAGCCAAATTGCTAATTACTCATTAGTAGTATTCTGCAAACTACCGACACCAAAGATACGACGGTGAGTGTTCAAGAAACAATGAACCGTGTGAATGCCCCCATTGTTTTTAGCATTAAACAGAGTTGTGCCGATTTTACCACCTTTCTAGAGGTTGTCTGGAAGCGCCACGCTGTGGGCTCTATTTTATTGTGTGTAAAGTAATGAAATAAAATCTAACAACCGAGATCTCGTTGTTCGGAAAATTACTCAAATTAATCAGCACCTTCTGTGAGACTGTACTGAAAAATTTAGCGAACACTAACTACTTACCGTAATGCATGTTAGGGATCAGAAGAGGAAAGTCTGTCCCCAGCTACTTCACAAGGGTGATGGCGTGTCAACATTCAGAGCAGCTAGAGATTAAGTTTAACTGATTCATTAATTTTCGTGTGTCGGGTCATTTATTTACTAAGTAGATCAGTGTATTGAAGTTAGTCGGAGGTGAGGACGGAAAACATATATGAAGTGTCAAGTCTGCGCATCCGGCCAGCGTAAACGATTGCATACAGAGTCTGGGTGTTCTGTTAAACCAGTTCCTATTTTCAAGGCGATATGGTTAACTGTACGGAAGACAATTGTCGAAAATGAAAGTGGGGGAAAGGGAAACCTGACTGTAAGCCAGAATAGAAGAAACATCAGTGTGATAGATAAAGACACACCACCGATCTTGGTACACTGCAACGCCGTTCTAACTGGGCAATTCCAGAGATCGAACAGTGCTCAAGCGGATAACAGACCCCTATTGACCTTACCCAGACCGTCATTTACAGTAGCATAAAAGTACGTACTTAGGATCTTCACATACCCGGTGGATTATTTCCATTAAACTAATTCAGGCAGCGGTTAGATTAATTTGTAATGTTCACTATGGTAAACGTTCACTCAACACATTGAGCATTTGATCCAACTGTTGCATATCACGCACTCTCATTAGTCGAACAATCACTTACCTTTCTGAAGTTTTTAGGATTATTCCTTGACGTTCATGTGATCTCCTTACTGGATGCGGGTCTACTGATGACAAACAAGCTGACTAACTTCAAGTCTGTTTTCATCCTTGTCACGAACTACCGAACAGAATGGAACACACACGTACACGCAAACGATCAATGCACATCAGCACAGCGCATAATGCTATTTATGCTAACACTGTATTGAATTTGTCTCTCGTAGTACTGACTGATAAAGAGATACATGGGTATTTCACTGGCAAACAATTTGCGAACAGGTTACGGGACGAACTGATCTAGTGATACAACCGACAATAGGTGCAGCTAAGAGATTAGAACAGGCAGAGGTGTCTGACTAACCTGATTATCCAAATAAAAGATGGGTGTAGCGTTCTGTCTTGAAAGAAAAGTATACAAATGTGCTTGCAAAGATTATGATTTGGCTGTATAGTTACTTCATGTGATATTGAAAAGTAGTAATTTTTGTATGCAGACGTGAGATACTTGAGTGGGACAATTAGGACTAGGTAGAATTACTTTTCGTGTGTTCAGTGATCATACAGTAAGAAGTAGACTGCTCCGTTCTTTTACATTGCAAGCCGGATGTACAAGTGGCCAAGCCTTTACTTCTTTTATCAATATATGCTCGTCTGGGCACGCAAGTGACGAAAAACTTCATCTACTGCCTTCTTAGTAGTTTCGGATGTCTTGAGTCGGTCTCATCAGATTGTATGTATGTCCGTAAAAGCCGGGAATTTTCATTATTTGGAATTATCGTTGTCTCAAAAACCCAATTCCTTCAAGTTGGAATGTCAGATACCAGACAAATTCACTAACCCACTGTTTTCCAGATTCTTTTTGTAACTACAGAGTATAGTGTTGTAAGAATTTGTGATCTTTCGTCCAATTATTTATGCTTCATAACACCTGCTATGAACAACTGTTCCTTGCTTCAGCCGGAATATGGGTTTCACTTCAGTCAATTCATCATAGTTATCAATTGTTAGATCCTTGGTTTATAACTCACAGCTACTAGGTTCGTGTTTTTGGAAAGGCAGATATTCAGAGTTGAGTCTGCGGAAACGGTTGACATGCACTTTAGACTCTAACCTGTTTATAACTATGTTTACAAATTTATTAAAAAAATTTAGAACACAATAGTGGTAATCAGTTTCACTACCATATGGAGCCAGATCTTTTAGTTAGCTTATTTGCGATTCGTTTCAGAACATTTTGCGATATCGATTGCTACTTGCTTGTTTACTTCGATACCTGATCGATTCTTGCTTGAGAAGGAAGAGTTTTATTGTATTTTTTTGTTTTTCAACACTATGCAAAAATTCGGTTAGCTTGACGACCGTATTGATGTTTTCGGGAATCTCAGGATCAGTCAGTTTATCACACCTGTCCAGACGGCGTCACTTGCGTAACTCTGGCTCACACGCTACTTTGGAAATTTCATGAGAGAAAACATCCTGAAGTTCACGAACAGGAAATTGCAAAACTGATGAGATATGGAAATTTCCGGGCGATCATAGTGTCATATAAACCGATGGAACACATTTTCAAAGCTGTAATAACTCCTCAATGAAATCTGGTGAGTAATTTTCAAGAATTTAAATGCTACTTAAACTTCGGATTTAATTAGTTTGATACATGGTGCTTCGATTCCAGAATGGGAAACATTGACAATAAACGTGTTATCAAGTGTTTGTCACCGGTTTTCACTGACGTGCTTGGTTGAACCAACCGTAATCTAGTTGGATTATGGTTATGACCGATAACCACACGTGTTCATCCGCGCTGCTCAAGGCGTGGTCCGCGGAGCAAACAGTACGAGTCAAGCGGTTTGTCACAACATACAAACACAACTCGAAAAATCCTGTTCGCCTTCAAACTTCAAAGCAGTGCTGTTCGACACTAGACAACGTCTCGCTTGTGAATGTGCTCATCCTTAAAGAGTAGAGACGCAAAATCTTCTAAGTTCGGTTACCGACATCCTTCCTAAATCACAGAATGGATGCCTTTAAAAAGTGACTGGAAAATTCTTTACAGAACCAGACTGCGTTTGAACTGCCTACTCAAGGATATTTACCAAAAACAACCACTTAAAAACCAACCTACGTGATCAAGACCTTCCAGCTTGACGTTTCAACTCATCCGGAACTCACAGTACGCCTAATTATCACAGCGTTATCATCCATTCGGAAAACTTCACCCGATTCCTAAAGAATTCGTTGAGTAATATCGACCTGTTTGGACTTTATTTCAAAGCGCAGTCAGCAGGTAGTATATGTATTCGTGACGCAAGCACACAATATGGATCATGTACAGGAACGCCATCAGAACACTAGAGCCAAGGACGGTCAATATGACTGTAACGATCTAGCCACGTGGTTCATGGTGCATGTATGTTCGATGGGGACCTAGACGTATATGCGTACAAGTGCACAAGACCAATTAGTCAGGAAGATAGCTATTCATTGTCCAGACCGAGACACACGAGCGCAACCATCACCCACTCTCCATATATACAACCAACTTTAAGACCGGTCATTGGCTTTGAGATGATGATTCCATACTCCGGGAGGTTCATAACAACCGTTCCAGTTCTCGCATCATTAAACTCTGCAAACAATTATTACTTTCTCAGCGTCCAGTTCTTGCACCAAGATATCAACAGGCAGGTCACTACTATCTCGACCGTTCACCACTGGTAACCCACGCCCAAAAACATACCCAACTCACTCGTAAAGATCGGTACTTGGGTCGCGGAACACGAATTTACGACATACTGATAATCCGACCGTCCATCTTCGTCTGGACTCAGTCTACCACTATTCACAATATATCTCCTTGTAATCAGATGTGCCATAACCCAAAACCCTTCGCAAATCACTGGACAGATTTCTTTTTTGGAAGCCTAACTTTATCATCGATTAGGGCAAATGTTTTGTTAACCATGCAAGACCACACGAGCCTTCCACCTTTACCCACGAACGATTCTCGCGGAGTAGCGGCATCCTGTCTACCTTCGACGATCCACGTTTGACATCTAGTTGCCTAAACAAATTTGACACAGACATGCAAGCAGTGGGCATTGCCGCACAATCGGAATCAATTGGTTGTTAGAAAAAATAATTTGCTGTTTGGATTGACCAGCGTTGCAAGGCCCACTGTACTACGGGACACCAGTGCCCTAGGACAACGGCTATATTGACTGTGGACCGCCGGTGTCCAAACTACTTGGCATCATCCACGGCAACAAAGATGTGGGTAAGCAATCCGTAATGACAGTAACAAATAGCTACATGCAGCATAGTACGGGCATATTCAGAAACTTTATGAAAAGCGTCGTAAAGTTTTAGCTTACGCCATCTTCCGTAGTCATTGTTGCAACATACACCACGATATTGACTCCAGGTTCGATGGCTTTACGGACTACTAAGACACAAGTCTGACAGGTATGTACGTCAACGACAGACGTTCTGATCATTGCTTCACCTACTGTCTCTCATTACTCCTTCTGAAGTGTACGGGGTGGTAAGCCTCCAGGAAGGTTTTGTTTCAGGCCCAGAAGGCCGACCTTGCTAAATGTCACCCGGAGTTGCTTTGTGTTCTCTATTTTATTTCTTGGTGCATGAACTTACTTCAAAATTGGATCAACCCCCTAGTGACCTTCAGTTGAACGTCAACTTTTCTTACGAAACTTACACCTCATTTTCAACACACTTTTATTACCCGTCGTTTTCCCAAAATTCCTTTCAACTGTTAACCCTCACCTTCCGAATGAACGACGTCAGAAGACCACTATGCTGAATACACACCTGCTTACCGTTACTGTGACAATTATACCTTCCTTAAAACCATCCCCACCATGGAGCTTACTCAGCGCAATATACAACTTTAATTTCAAGCCTCTGATGACAGCTATTTTGGACGTAAAAAAGATTAGTGTAAAGATAACTTCGGCGCCCTAAATCGATAACAGCAGTACAGCTTGTCTAGCAACACCGGTTACCCCGTCTTGTGCACCAACTGATACTGCGGATGTTGTATAAGAGAAAGTCAAAATAATTGGACGCCACAGTACAAGCTTTGGTTTGCAGATAGTCCCGGATTCCATTTACAAGGCAACTGTGTTCTTCCGTGACCTCGCAAGCAATCAAACTATGTCACGGCGTACTATCCATTACGAAATGTGACGCTTGAAGGAAACCAGTGCCCCGGCGACACAGTTGCTGCTGTGGAACAAGATACAAATCCTTTTCGAACTCAACCCTATGCAACAACCGATGAGGCTAGGACCAGACGAAACGACAAAGTCGTGCCGAGATGCTTTGATGGAAACACACCTCCTTTAAAACAGAATTGCGTATGCATTCTGGGTGCTCATTCACCAAACCTGACCCAATAATCTTGTGGGGCGAAATCGTGTTCGTAAGACATACAGCCATCTGTGGCCTCGCCGTATATATACGATAGTTCAGACTTAAACCCTGTACTGCAGACCCCCGACAGCTCACATCTTGACTATCACTTTTTCCCGCAATTGCAGCCTTCTCAATCATCCTTAAAATTCGTGAATTTATTCACCCGCTGTCTCGTCAAATCTTAATGCCCATGAGATTCTCCAAAACAAAATCTGGTGACCTATGTTTCATCATTGTACAAGGTTCCTTATAAGCGGCATAACTTAATGCGGGGAACCAACATGGTCCACCGCGGACAATAATCACAGCAGATCCGATAACTCCATCCGGTCAGGTGAGGACACGTATATATCTAGGAATAGAAGGCTAAATTAAATTCCGTTGAAATGAAATTAGCTGAATTAAGGCGATTGAAATTGTTTGTTTCAGAAATTTCTTGAACACACGCTACTTATCAGGAATATAAGTGAACGAAGGAAAGAGACCTGTCATCCAGTGCTTGAGGGCGTTATCTGGCTGACGGTTTCATTATCGGACTAGTTTATGAGACAGAAAAACACTGAATACGTACACCGTGTAGCAAGTGTGAGTTGACAGAAATTATTTTGTGGAGAAGTAATCGCGAGCTTAAAATACCCTGAATAAAGGAATTAAATCAAGTCGGACAAAGAAATACCAGTCTTTGGACAAACATATGGACAAACATATGATTGAGAAAACAACCAAACACAAGGCGTAAACAATGTGGCCGATTAAAAATAATGCGGTGATGAACAGAGCACTCGATCAAGTGTTAGACTCCATGAGGAGACTATAGACGTTATACAATGAGAGTAAGACGCCAAGTCTTCGACCGGCAGACCATCGTGGGTTGGTAAAATTAAACTGGAAGCAACCGTATTAATTTTTTGGGTGACACCTTGTAATGGGCCCAGAGTCCATACATTCAAAGAGTTTACCCCCAGAAGACGCGAACAAATGCAAATCCATTTCCTCATCTAATGTGGAATTTGCACAGTCAAACGAAGCTCTCCAATTTAATCTTCAGGAACATGATGCTTCGACCAAGCTGCACACACTACCAGTTTCGTGTTTATAAAAGGGGGCAAAAATGTTTGGTGTTTTCTAATCGAACAGGTATGTGACACTTCACCAAAAGATAGATAAAACAACATTTTTCAATGTCCAGATAACACTGTTCTCTAAAACGGCTATTCTTACAGATCAGTTTGAAAATTTTGGTTAGATAATCAGAATGGTTTATCGCCGAATAAGTAATGGGTCAGTGTATTTGATCGGTCAAAAGTGCTTGTGCTATTAGTAGCCTCGCACACAAGTCGTAAGTTCCACAATTATAGAGATGGAAAACGGTTCCGCAATCCCCAACCGCATGTGTCATCTATTTCCCTTTTTCGGATACTCTACACACAACATTCTTAACCAAGTTGCAAACAAACGCAGGCAGTAAGGCACCGATGGAAGCACTGTCAATTGATTGGCAATGGATCTAACATCTTTGTGATCAGTCTGGTCGAACTTCAGAATATCACTTTACACAGTTCTTCTTTAACTCGGGTTATTTTGAGGTAAGATTAAATTCACAATGTGATCGACCTACGGCCTGATGGATTAGTGAGAAGTGAGTTACACAGTCCCCCAGAAGTCGGGTTTTTAATGCTTTTTGCTTTAAATATACAGGCGAAAGACGGTTGTTTTCCAAATTTCCCGGGTAAGATTCGACAAGCAGGAAAACTGCTGGAAAAACTTACTGTTTAACCGTGGGGTTTCTCGGAAACAGCTAAGGTTTATGTGAATACACAGGATGGAAATGTCCAGAGGGCAGTGAGACGTGCTGGCTATTAGAAATGGTTGATCGAAATAGTCTCGCCATTTTCGTTAAAAACGGATTGACTTTCCTTCATTAACCGGAACCTTATACGCAAACTACATTTAACATCCCGTGTTAAATGTTATTTTCAGTTCTCCATACTTATATTCATTAACACGTGAATATTAAACAGCCACAAAAACAAGTGATGTTTGATTCTAGGCTAGTTTGCTAACTCTGTCAGTTGCAGAAACTGGCTTTATTTCCTGTTCCCCTTAAGCTGATGGATAGATTTGTGTGAAGTGACTAATAGGTGTGTGCGGAATTAGACCTTATTATATTGTTCTGAATTCTATTAAAGTTAATCATATGCAACTTTTTCATACATCCGAATAGTGCGATTAGCAAAATTATTGGGTACCACTTCCTCTCACAGTGACCTAATTCGTGAACTTGACAATTTCGAAGCTTCGGCGTTTACTCCCGAAAGTCGATTGATATGTATACACATCTTACGAATGTAGCGATTAGACTAAGTCTCGAAACAAAAATTGGAATACAAACCTACTGGGTTTTACAAATGAACACAGATTGAAAATTTCTTCCATAAAACTGTCAGGAAAACCAGGAAACATGGACGGACAATGCCTGTGATCCATCTGTTTGAGTGCCTTCAAAATGCACTCACATTGACATAGTCAGCCTAAAGTGCGCGTATTATGGCATTCTACCTGTGGTCTCCCATTGGGACGCTTATGTATTCCGTGTTGGGCAAGATAACAGCATGCCTGCATTTCAGTGCATTGTGACCGAAGACAAAATGCAAACAGTTAGCAGGTTGCATAAGGGAAAAGTTGGAGTGATTAAAAAGCCTCATTGCTGTACCCATGATAATTGCAGGTTCATGAATAGCACGTTTAGAGCACCACGACTAGTCCAAAATTTCGCCGTAGAATCAGTGAAGATGAAATAAATACTGGCAAAGGAAACCGGTACCTTTTAAGAATAGAGAGTCAAATTTCTCTGGTTTATTGGGTTTTGGTATCCCTAAGCACATTGCTTCGGTAATTAAGTAGCGTGGCGATTCTATCTTGGTATCCCATGTGTGTATCCTTTCTGCGCAGGGCGCTGCAGGTGACTAAATATTATGAAGAACCATATCATGTACCCAGATGAATCAGTGTACATTTTATATCAACAGGTAGAAAGGCCATGCGTGTGTAGAGAACGAGGGATTAGGCATACGCAATACAGCCCAGTCAAGCGCTCCTTAAAGAGTATGACCAAAATCCTATGATCTGGTATTCTGTGGGACGAATTACTCGATGTCTGTGTAATGGATTGACTGATTAAGCGTTGTAGGTAGTCCCAAAGAACGACCATTTACACACCTTATACATGATTCTCGATTGCAGATGTGGATTTAGAAGGGGGATACTATTAGTTCCACCTTCAGCAGGGCAGTTAAAAACCAGTTTGATAGGTTACAAATGTGAGCATTGACAGTTCTGCTATTCTGCAATTTATATTAGACACGTAGTTCATCAGTTACATTCGCTCTTGTGGGTGGAGTATCTGGCTGTCGACTGTCTGTCGATAAACCTCATATATCATTTGACTTGAAGGCATCAAACGGAAGTTTCCTTTTTGCCGCATTGTTGATTATAGTTGTTTTTATGCAAAACACGGTGAACAACACCGACGTGTCCATATGACTTATATCCACGTATCCTGTCGCGCAGTTGTCCAAACATTGTTATTTTAACCACTCTCCATACGATTATGAACAAAAGTGTATGGGGTCCAGTGTATAACCGGTTCCTATTGCTGTCAAAATTTTGTATATCGTCCGATTACTTCCAAGCCGAACACGTACGTACTAAAAGGGTGACCAAGTACATTATGCAGATGGGTTTGACTGTATGCATCACCAAATTCAGCGAGTTGGGATGAACGGTGTCTTGTTTCTGCTCATAAGAACAGTGTCTTATCGGTTGCTCATCGATGTACAACCGGGTAGACTGAACTGTGCTCATGTGCTTGTGAGCAGTTTATAATGGTGGTCCGCTTGTCACCGCAACAGAATATGCCGACGAAGAAATGGTCATCAAAATCTATGTGCGTTAATGCGGTTGCTTTGGCTTTGCTATCAATCACTTGGTTTACCGTCGTCTACGGGCAAGCTACACGGGCATTGAGTTCAAGACAAATGAATAATTAACCAAGCAATATCTCTTATGTGACCTACTAGAGAGTGCTATTCAGATTATCCGCGCGTATTTGTCTTTCCTCTGTATGTCAGTGTTCTGGGGGTACTTTTATAGTTGGCCTTTACAACTCTGTATCATTCATTCTTCATATTCAAATGAATTGTGAAATTTCATTTCGATTAATCACGTACCGACCACAATCCTGTATATTACACTGGCAAATTCTTTGAGCAGTGTTTTCCAAAAGCTCAACGTCGTCTGTCCGTCAGATTGAACATTATGATATATCGTGTTCCCAATACGGTGCATAGTTCATCACGGTGACTTTCCTGCTGGTGTCTGATGTTTGTTGTTCCACCACATCATAGGCGTGAAGTACAGGGCCACCAGGAGTTTGTCAGAAGTTTGAATAATGTACAGATCACACCAAAGTGGAACGAAACCGTTTGACATGTATTTTTCTTCTTAAGTGAGGCAAATAGCGCAGTCGTCAAAGTTGCTGGAAATAGCTACTGAGAAATGAGTGCTGATGTTCGTTTCCAAATAGGAGGACACGATACAAATCGGTATCCAGAATGAAGAAAATCGAGCCTACATTCTACTACTGATAATGGCTAACCAGAACGTTCATTACAAAGTGCAAGTATGTATGACATCGCGAACTACATAGCAAGCTAGTTTAATTTCACACAGACCATTCGATTGATCGCAAAGGAGCGACCAGTTAATCAAGCTACCAATTAGAGCAGATGCGGCAATGGTTGGGACAGAGCGCGTGATGGATCGGCTGTGACGAATCGCATATGCGTCGCTGAACCACGCCTGGTCGGAGTAGTATGGAGCTCAGGATGTGTGATCCCACCGTATGACGGCAAACACGACGCATATAATTGAGCAAATAAATTTGTTAGAAACCTCAATTGAACGAAGCGACCAGAATTTTCATTGGTTCTACTAGTGCTTGGTTTGAGATGGCAAGGGAGAACCTCACAAAGGTCGTTTCGCTGGACAAACTGGTGCATCCTCGGATCCACAACGGATGTTGGGGTGTTGGGCCCCACAGAAGATACAAGGTGGTGTCTGAACTCTCAAGTGGAGGAGACTTTTGACGAACGGTGAGAGTGGATGCATGCAGAAAGAAAGCTGCCTGATGCAGGCATCTCACTATGTTGACTACACCCCCCAAATCAGGTTGATACCTGTGTACCAAGATCTCGCCAAGTAAAGCTACTAGGTCACGTGGTTGTGATTAATTCGGCCAGCACGGAGCATTTGTATGAATTACAATGGCGGCACTGGTCGACTCATTGTGAGTCCGGATTCTAGTCACGTCAGCTGTGCTTCACTATAGTGATGACTGTCATCTGACTTTGTGGACTGGTATATCCGTTGCTTCTCAGACTGGCACCCACCGAGTGTCAACTCGTGATTCGTGCGGTGGTTACAATGTCCTCAGAGAGGATTCAAGCACAAGAGGTGCGCTTTTCACTATCGCCGTTTGATTTTACGTCAGATATGTCTCCAAAAGCAAACATGTACCGTGGGTCGCAGTTGAAGCTTTTGTGGCTGCATTGTGTGAAACGTCTCGAGGCAACAATTGGCAATAGCGAGTCCGGAATTCGGGATGAAAAAGTATAGCGTCAGGCCATAATGCCGTCCAAAATAAACTACATTCATCCTTGTAACGAATATGTAATTAAAAGAAGGATGGTTTAACAAATGTTATCGAGAGAGCCTTAATATGTTTCAAATAATTGAAAATCCCTGCAGAAATCATGTAAAACAATTTTGGTTTCAGCGAACAGAACTGTTTTCGATCAATTCTCATCTTTGACTCGTACAATTATACATCAAATCAAGTAACAATAACGGAAGTGATTGATAGGAAAATGGGACGAGGGTAAGGCGATTGGGTAGAACGCAAACATGACCTAGTTGTGGTTATGCTCACAAGGTTTTAGGAAGTCTGTTAATTGGGGTGAGATGGGAAAGGCGGAATCAAATTGCCTTGTGAGTTAAGTGTACGTGTTTGGCCACAGTAATCCCAAGGTGTGAACGAACTTCAAATCCACTATTGGTAATGTTTGCTACAAATTCCTAGATCGTAAGACCTCAACTTATGGATTACTCACAAAGTCCCATTTAGAGGAGGTTACAACCTTGAAAAAACAATCAATCGATTATGATATCAAAACCAAATAAGGGGGCCGGAATTGTTCTGTTGAGTAGGGATGACTGTATTTCAAAAATGATGAATGTTTTGTCTGATAAGACGAAATTTCAGAGGGAGAAGTCCGGGAAAGATAAGACGATAGCAATTGAAAAGGGGTTCTCGAGGACTCTACGACGGTTGAAACAGGCTGACGCTATTAGTGCACATGTATTCGAGCGCATCCGTCCAACAGGAACCCGTATCCCGCGGCTATACGGACTGCCAGAAATACATAAAGACGAAGTACCGCTTAGACTTTACATGTGTAATTCGCCCTATCATGCTGTTGCGCAATGGCATGTGGAGATCCTGGACCCGGTCAAGAAAGAAGTTAATAAATACAGTTTGAGAGACACGTTTGAATTTGTTGATTCCATCTCTCACCTCAACGTGTCGGACAAGAAAATGATATCTTTCGATGTTTCGTCTGTATTCACGAATGTCCCGCTAGTCGAAACAATACAATTTTTATGTGATTATATCGAAACTGGACGGATTAACGTCGGTCTACATGTGACTGAGTTGAAGAAGTTAATAATGTTCTACACTAGCAGCATCCAGTTTCAATTCAGTGATGAGCTTTATCGCTAGATTGATGGTGTGGCTATGGGTTCACCATGAGGCCCGTTACTGGCAGACATTTTTATGACCATGCTCGAGAACAACCAGTTGGATGAGACTATTAGAAAAACCAGTTACTATCGACGATATGCAGACGATGTTTTATGCGTAGTGGATACAACGGAAGATTTACACAAGCTTTTGACCGTTTTCAACAAGGCGTACAAGAACATTGTGTTCACTTTGGAACAAGAAGCTGATGATTGTATGTCTATTTTGGCATTTTTGGATCGTTATAACGAAGCGTATATAGAAAGAAAACAGCTATGTGCCGATTAGTATGAAACGGGGCCTTGTACGCTGCTTGACAAGAGTCTGTACGGAAGACGCGATAGAATGGGAACTAAGCATGATACAGGATATCCTTTCAAGCAATGCCTATCCTGAGAAATTCATTATCAGGAACATGCAACAGAGACCAATGCACGTCCCAATTACCACAGTTGATAAGAAAAAGATCAATGTAACTCTGCCTTTCAAAGGTGACGCAGCAGCCGATCTGATAATGCGCCAACCAACTGATGCGATTGGCAGTACCTACTATGCTGCAAGCTCTGTCGTAACGTTTTACTCAAAACGGACGGTGCCACTTAATGTGATAGATAATATGCCTTACAGTGAAGCCTCATTCTTGATCTACTCATTTGACTGTTCCTGTGGTTCAGCATATATTGGTCGCTCCACTAGGCATTTATCGGAAAGAATTCGGAGCACTGCCTGGCATGGTTTCGTTCCGGAATAACAAAGGACATCAACTCATCCCTTCTAGCCCACCTAGTTGACTGTGACCGACACACAGACACGGATAGTGCATTTCACATTGTCTAAGGTGCCCCGGCCGCCGCGTCACGAAGGGTCAAGGGGCGCATCCCGTCCATAGCCGAGGCGGTTGCAATCCGATTACGTCAACCGGATTTGTGTGTTCAAAAACACTTCGTTCACACCTTGGGATTAACGTGGCCAAATACGTACACTCATCCCACGAGGCAATTTGATCCCGTCCCCCCCCCCAACTCACCCCAATTAACACTGACATCGTGAAACCTTGTGAGCATAACCACAACTGAGTCATGTTTGTGTTTTACCCAATCGCCTTACCTTCTTAACATTTCTTATCAATAACTTCCTTTATTGTTACTTGATTTGATATATAATTGAACCAGCCTAAGACGAGAATTTATCGAAAACTGTTCTGTTCGCTGAAACCAAAATTGTTTTAAATGTTACCGTGTTAGCCAGCTCACCCAAACCACTTCTATTTGAAGTTACTGTTTCTTTCATTCATTCTCCTATAATAGTCAACCTTCCTGTAGACCGTTCTATGAACTCAGCTGCATAGGATTTGCAAGACGAAAATGTGTTCGGAAAACACGACAGAAAGATTAGGTTTGAAGACCCTCTGGTTTGGCATACCTAACAACCTCGGCAAAATCCAGAAAATAAAATTCTCTCACGCCATTACCACTCAGAATTACGTTGTGTGATCGTGTTGATAGAAAAATTGTTCATTCTATAAAAGCTAATCAGTTTATGTGCAGTGACCCGATTAGTGTTCTTTCTGATATCTGTGTCACAAAATGTGTGACCCAATCAAGGTGTTTCTCTATAGCAGGGTGGAGACTGTAGACGAGTAATCATGTATAGCGTATCCTATGTGAACCTAATTGATTGCACGACGAAAAGTATGTCAAGTTTATGGCAATAACACTATTTTATGGTTTCAGGTGAATCTCCTCTTCACTTGAAGTTGAGTGTTAACATGCTCCTTTGTTCTGACCACACAACACCGATTGTGACACCCGGCTCTGTAATTTTTTAAAACAAAGAACGCTAGTCAGTCTCCAGGTGCTTGACCAACTATTCGACTTGAGCTTTATTGAAATAACAGGTTTTGTGCCGGACGTCATCAAAATACTGAACCGGCTGCACACGCAATCCATTGCACTTCCGAGAAACTCTCAGGAGATAACGGTCATGCAAGCCTCAACACTGACGTCCCATAGACTTGCAGAAGCTCGTCAGCAAACTTTTGGTGGTCTCTGCTACTGAGTGCTTCTGTGTAATTTCAAACGTTCGTCTAATTACTTCAACTTTTTCCGGACGATTTCTTGACCCTGTCCAACGAGTAATCAGGGTCTACGTCATCTGTACCCGGGCCCCGGTATTTCTAGTGATTTCGGGATGCCTTTCGATAGCGTTTCGGCAGTGATTTGTTTTAGTTTTATGTTCTGGATATTCTGATCCCATATAGATTGGTCACAAACTCGTGCATTTCATTTCACATACTTAAGCTATTCTGTCAACTGGTGAGGCATCCTTGAGACGCACCAAAGGCACTCATGCTTTACGAACAGTCGACAAATCCCCTCCTTCGAACAGATCATTTTTCATTTCTTTCTTGCCTTTGACGGTTTTTAAAGCCTTTTCAGCTTTTATCCAGTGATTCTTTCTGCACTATTTTGTTTACCCACACCAGCACACAGGTACAATGCTCTGCAGAAAATTGAACTTGCATGGCGAGTATAAACATGTTTAGGGGGAGTAAATGTCAAGCTGCGTTGTACGTTCGTAGTTTAGCAACAGACTCTGAAATTGAAACTCCGTCCTATTCTATGGACTAAGCAGGCCATAATTGATAGTTATCTACTACTGTCTATTACGGGTTGAATTATCAATATATTTTTTGTAAATTTCTGATCGAAACAGCCTTAGGTTCTCCACGGATGCCGTTGAGTTTCAAACATTGTTGCGATTGGCATTCACCTAGAATTTTGCCGCTGACCGGTTCGTAGAACGGACAGAGGTTCAGCGCGGTTTTCTTAGCCACTGTTACGGAGGCCTTAAGGACGGTCAGGCGAGAACCAGGATAACTGTCAGCTAGCCACTCACTAGATTGGTCGCATACTGTGGTCAATAGGTTTTTACCTCCGTTGTGTACAGCTCTAACTAACCCTAACCTGAGATTTTCAGTGCGTTAGAGCTCGCTACTTCCGAGCGTCTTCGAACCATGCATAGGTAATTAACGGTTATCTGGACCAAAACAAGCTTTGGTAGAGTACTTCGGAGTGTTGAAGAACATTCAATTAATAGTTCAGAAGAGGCACCTACGTGGTTGGTTTTATCCAATTTAGATCATTGTGTCACATTGACCGTGGCTAAGAAAGGACTGCACGTAACATATCACAAGTGACCTGTGCAGTACCACTTACGTTTACATTCGCATGTTGAATACCCGCTCAGACCCGAAGAAATAGACAAGGTGGTGTTTGACGAGAAGTCTTTGTGTTTCAGTAAGCCATTGTTGGTTAGTCAGATGACAGACAGCGTAGTAACTAATATACCGATCTCAGGAAACGAAATGAAGGGAAGTCAGTGATACGGTAGTGAGGACAGACGGTCGCACCATATTACTCACACCGCTATTCAGTAGCAGCATGGATCGAAATGATCGCTGGATAAATACGGGAGAGATACAGGAAGGATCATTAGTGGGCAGCATCATGTACATTGGCTTTAGCCACATGACGGAACTGAGACATGGTGTCCACAGTGACTGGAGCATCCTCGGACGAATGTGGTGTGCAAATGAGTGTTTCTGTTCGTAGTCCCGTTGAGACGCATAAGTCGTGTGTTAGTTTCCCCCAAATAAACTGTGACACCCGCCTTCTGGGTTCACAACAATACAAGCCAAACTGAGAAGAATGATACTGAATATATTAAACAGAAGGCTTTTCAAAAAGGAATAGATCTTATCACAGTCTACATTTTTTCAGTGCAGAATGTCTGGATACCAAATTAAGTTGTAACACGCGGTTTCTCTGGGTATCATTGGAGGACAGCGTCACATGACTTATGCGCCCATGGGTAGACTGACAGACAGGGATCGGTAGGCAATTACGGACTGAAAATAGCACAAATCCGCCGGGTTTAAACAAGTAAACAAGGCATGTGCGCTTGAACTGAGCTGACGGAGGTGTAGGCTTACAGGTACGCGGTGAACACTGAGAACGTGGAAGTGTTTGTAGGACGCAGAGCGTACCGGACACACTGGTCTTCTGTTAGTGAGCGATCCATTCAAGTTAGCACAGGCTTCGGTTGTCGTTGCCCGAACCACCAAACGTGCTGGAGCAATAGCCATTTAGATAACAGCTTGAATGTTGTCATGATAACTGGAGGTAGGCTGACACGCCCAAAGTAATACCGATCATCCAGAAAATGTCGATACAAATTTCAGTGTTTAAACCAGAAGGCTTACCCAAGGAACAGATCGCCTTACCGAGTCAGGTTAGCTAGCAGCACCAACACATCGCAATAGCCCCAGAAATCCCAGTCTGAACAAGATGGATGCGTGTTTCAGGTCAAGTCGCCCGAGTTCACAGTCACCACATTCCACAATCGATAACACTTGTGTATGTCTGTAACTGTTTCGGCGCCTGAAAGACAACACTGAGCTGAGAACCAGCACACATCGAGGAGTTCAAATGGACAGAGTAAAAATACGGTAATTTTTTCGCAAACGATGGATAGTAAAACAGTGCATTCATGACCGACACAAATTTGCAAGTTACTGAGAGAGTGATGGAAAATCAGCAATCTCTACATAGAATCTGCAACACGCCATGTCGTGTCTCTAAGGCTGCCGCGTCATTTGTGGACTCTGACCTGACGTTTTATAAGCGCCACTTGTCAGTTCTCACTTTTTTGTTCTTGTTATTGATTCTTGCCATTCCCACTCCCATCAGGATGTTTTATCTGACCATTTCACCCATATACATGTTTGTTATGAAGGAAAATTGTTGGTATTCAGACTGGGATGGACAGCTGGTTAGAACATGTTGTACAGATTGAAGCTGTACCCAGATAATCCGTATCGTTTTGAAAAATGCAGTGCGTAAATTAGACTGGACCAAACAACATGCTGGAACTAGATCACACTGGTGGACCGCGACTATAAAGATAACGTTGTTTTAGAGAAAACAGCTACTGATGCTCAGACACTTTTTGCATTCTGCAGATGAACCGTACGTAGCATATAGGTATTATTATATTCCATTGGTTAGAACCGACTACATCTTCTTGATGCGCGCTTGTTAGTGCCGTCTACAGTGTTAGGTAAGACAGTTTGTGAATTCCGTGCAATAAATATTCTCAGCAGCTTTTTCTTAGGCAGTACGTCTGGTTAACGCGTATCTGTGAGTAATAACAACCCAGAGAAATGGACGGATCGCGGCCTCCAAGTTTGGATGAGCAGTTGCCGTGGCAGGTGGCAAACTGTTGCAAGTCTGCTCAGGCTTTGGGTAACCTACACATGATACGGGCGAGACAGACATCCTCATGAGAGTGGCTTAGGACTCTGGTAGATGCTGTGCCAACAGAACGGTACGATTAAAGACATATTTGATGCTGGTCCAGGCTAGGGTAGACACTGGAAGTGGTTTGCCAGCTATGAACATTTGTCAACCGATAAGTTATAATGGATCAGTCAGACAGTTCACAATAAAAACCGATAACTGGATGCACTTTATCTACCCTCTTCATCTGACCAATATTTTCTGAGCGGTATCTGCTGAGGAATCAAAATAGCCACAGTAGTGATTAGTTACAGCGTTTTCTTATTGGTCTCCTCAATGGTTTGTTTTGTGAGAAATTTCGTGAACCACGCTATACACTCAATGCATGTGATTGACGTTGAGCTGTATCTCAGGAACGCACAACGCTTTGATATTTCCGTTGCACAAACCTATGGACCTAAACTCATGCATAGTCGATTAACTCAGCGTGAATCGAAAACTTGTTGTTTGCCATTCTCACTGCCCTTCGCTCATGTGGTCAACGATGAGTGCCCCTTATTCATCGGTCCATCATTTCTCGTTTGCTCCAACGCGTTGTATTCATTCATTTATTCCACTGTTCACCAAATGTGGGCAAACTCGGCTTTAGTATATCGGAAGTAAGATCGGCCCATTTCTGGACAAAGTCATAGTGACCACCAACTTTTGTTCACTTATGCGTAAGGTTCGAATATCCGGTGTCTGGTTAGCCTTCAACCAATAGAGCTAGGTATGAGAGTTTGACTGGCCGCACCCAGTTGCATTCCAGTCTTATGGTTTATTAAGACCAGTGAATGGTGACTGGTGGAGAACAACACACCCTGAACCACCTATTCTCTGGGACAGCCATGAAGTCATGACTCGTCACCTCTGAAATTAAGGAAGTGTCGGCGCTTACCGATTGTGCTCCTGGGGCTATCATTCGATCAACAGAAATCCCACGGAAGGTATGCATCACTTTTACCTGAACTAATTTCACTCAGTACGCAAATGAGTTGACGTTATCCCGCGGCCCGGTCAGATCTGGTCACTACCAAAGATGTCTGAATCGTCCTCGTTAGTGAACGCTGTTGCAGAATGCACAGCAACGTTACTTTGTGCAAAAACCAGCCATCGCTATATTTCTACTGGGGGACAGGATTGCGCTTTATTATACTGTGTTCGTGTGGTGCGGTGGAATATTGAGATCGCTGGGGTAGGTTTTCTTAGTTGTTCTATGGTTATCAGCCCACCAATATGTTTAGTCAACACACTGGCGATTGTTCTGTTCTTTCCACTCGCAAGCAATTCTGGCGCGGTTCGTTGTTCATCACCATTTCGTATGACCTAAGCAATTCGTTGCGCAACATTAATTGTTCGCAGAGAAGTAGGTAGCTTTTCCGATCCAGGTTGTTAGCAGTGTCCCTTTTATAACTTGACAGTCAGGAACACGTATTTTTAAAGGCAAGTGAAGTGATTATATGACCCGATTATCAAGTCATCCCTTAATAGGTACTGCATGAAGCGTAATTTCATGTCGACACTGGGTAAGTTCCGGTGGCTTACAAAAAAACTCCCAGATCGTTTTGATGATCTATTTCAGTTCCTTCTCTCAAGTCTTAAGGAAACAAGTCTTTTCTTTTGTTAGTCAAATAACTATTCCGTCCGCTGCAAGGTCTACGTTCTAAACCTTGTTCCAGTCGTTTTCATCCAGCATATAACGGTGGTGGGTTGCAGTTCATACACACGCTGTGTTGACTGAACCGGGGACAAGCAGTGGACCCGATGAACCTATTTGACACAGATGTTTGTGGTGTTTGTCTGAACCCAGCGGGGCAGCGTGAACAGCACACTGGGACATCCACATTAGGCGGTGGATGTGATCTGTCAGTGCACACCCCAGAAAATATCCCACTTCGGGAGGCAGGTTGTTTACCAGATTTGGTAATACCAGTTAGCGCCAATTTTTGTCGTCTGCTGTCTAGGGATGAATGCAATCGCGTTCGCCGTCGCGCTCTAATTAGTGAGTGGGTGGGCGTGGAGACCCGTGGATCCGGGGCCCAACACCCAATTAGCCAGTGTGTCGACCAGTTTGGAGAGGGGCACACAAAATCTCACAAGAATTTCTGTGGCGGAAACACCGTTCTCTTTTACTGTCAATGTTCCCACTAGTGCTATTTCTTAATGAAGTGACCACGTTCAGTGTTCGTCTTGGTTTGCGTCAGTGTTAGCTTTGTGCATGAATTACGCAGGGTCGCAGTAACCTACTGGTGTGCATACATCGGCAGGTTTTGTGACCACCATGTGTCTGTCCCACTATCCTTCTTGGGCCGGAAATCACTGGTCCACCTGCTTAGCATTGTAAGTTGTCCGAATGAGGGCACTCACTAGTGCAAATAAAGCAGAGCTAGTGTTGGTGACTTCTTCCGGTCTGACCTTGAGGGGAAAGTGCGGTGATATCAAACATCGTCATTCAAAGAAGGGAGCTCGTTTCCTTTCGTACCGGCGAAAAACAAATTGGTATGGAGTTATAATACACCGAATGGGCAACTGGCTACCCTAGAGGGATTGGAGAAAAGTACATATAGACATATTTATATAGATACATTCATGTGCACATATATAAGGTATACACATATATGTATATACATCTATATGTGTGCATAGAAATATATATATGATTATATATGTGTATATCTATATATATACATATAGATAATCATATATATATTTATATGCACACACACATACCTGTGTACAACGTTATATATACAGATATGAATATCTGTATGTAAATTACTATATATATATACGTATGTGCATAGAAATATATATGGATATATATATATTTATATATATAATCATACATGTTGATACACACACATGTATGTGCATGTATACGGATAGCTATATATAAAAATAAATACAAATAAAATGTATAATGTAAATATAATGTATATATATATAATTATTTATATAAATATGTATACTTACATATATATATATATATGTATTCACAGGCATATATACATATATCTATAAATGTACATATGTAAATGTACATATATGTATATGGACATCTCACTTGACTAACGGCAGTAGGCATTGCAAATCGGTTTAAAAATAGACGTACACTACTAACTGTCTGGTATACCCACAGAGGAACTACTGAAGGAAGACTCAGTGACTCTCACTTGAATAACGGCAATAGCCACTGCAAAATGAAAACTTGGACATAGCTCGTGAAAACATCTCATGAGTGGCCGTGAATCGGGCCGTGGGTTCTTTTACATGACGCTTGAGAGCGCCGTTTCTTCATAATCCTGCCGGCTGGTCACCTTGTGTTGTCCACGTTGTCGCAGCCAACGCAGGTGTAGACTGGTTCAGGCCGGCTCATCAAACTGAAAGCCGGGATTTCTGCTTCCTCTGGGGCTGACAAGAACCACCGATTTCCCGCAACCAAACTGGTAAGGGGTCTGTCAGTCAAACGATACACAGCAACAATATGACAACAGGGAATCATCCATTGGGATGAGAAGCAGCAGTCACATTTGTTACCCCGTACAATGTCAGCGTGGAAAATGCGCTCTTTGCTACAGCGCACTTCCTACGTGCCTTTCGCATAGGCTACGTCTACTATCTCGATGCCGTTGTGATGCCTAAGACAAACATCCCTGGCATATTGCGACAGTAGTTTCAGAATCACTGACAGAAATTCCAGGCCTACCATCGGCTCAAAAAACCTCGAACAGCAGACATACAAGGCAACATTTTGAGCAGGTTTTCCAAAACCATCCCATAAATGACATTAGTTTCGTTCGGCATAAGTGTGTGTTAACCTAGCTTCAGTTACGTCTACCAACATAGTATGTCATAGGATAAAGCCACCATAATTTAAATGATGAGTTGCATCACCTAGAATGACATCTCCACACCTCGGACACAGTTGGAGTGTACCTTTTGGTACACGACGAACCTTAATGATTTCTCTCGCAGTAGAAACCTATAGCTGTATTCCACTTTCAGGAAGTCTCGCAATTTCATAATTTCGTTGCGATCATCTAGTTTGCTATGCCTCGTGCGTAGATTAGATAAATCGTGCCGACGCATTCTAAACCCATACTTCCTGTTCACATACGTCTTCATTTCACGAGCGCTCTTAAAATGGCTCATCATCTCACATACACGCAGTTCGGCATCAACAGCCAGACGTCCATTCCTAGAATAAATATTCGGCTTAGCAACCTGAAAGTTGTGTGAGTGCAGCAGGTTTGCCTTCTCGATTTGATATCTATCGATGCGATAATGGATGACCCAAGAGGCTTGACATCTGTATTCTGCAAAACTACATTTTATAGTAACAATGGATTAAGTAAACATGACCGTTTGAAGGGCTTCGTTGGCCGTGTACAGTGTACGCATTTGTACACTACACTTCCATATAGGCGGCTTGGCGACAGGTCTATTCCTCTATGTTTCTTAGCACTTGCAGCTGTCTGCGAAGTGTTGATGAAAAAGCTTGTACAGGTTTCCCGTTGAAATCTGCGCAAGTCTTCAACATAGTCTTCAAACTTTTGGTACTTTAGCTTGAATATCCTTCTAAAGGTGCTCTCATTGTTCACCGCCATGTTGATTCATCGTACAGAAGTGATTGACCGGTAATGGGCCGTTTAAACACTATGTTACGTCCGATGTTATGATATATGATGTTTTTCAGATCTGACTTGGAAATATCATTTGTACCATTTTACTAAAACTTCGGATCACATTCATTCCATCGGAGTTTTCCATTTTTTTCGTATACGAAAGGAAACTCACTCCGTTTGAAGAAGAGGAAAACTGCTGCCACAACGACGTTGTAGCTGTTTTACTAATATACAATAAACGAAAAATGAATTAAAACCAGTAAACTCACGCATCCTCACCAGGTTAAGGTACCATTTACAAACTTTTCATTACTAATAACGCTTCTTACACTCCAGTTTTGTGAGTGAAACAGCCAAATTTCTTATATGGTATCATTAAGAATTACGGAAAATGTTTGATTGTATTGATTGCTGTTTTCATTGTGATACTGTTGAATCAGATTCTGTTTCTATATTACGATTGTTCGCTTGCGAAAACTTGTTTACTGACCGATCTGTGTTAGTTTCCTGTAGGATTGCCATTGTGTCTCTTTTATTTGTGTCCAGAAGATGAAACATTCGATTTCAATTCAGCCATGGGGAGAATGTCAAACCCGTCCGAACCTCAGCGTGAGTTTGTGTTATGCACGTGAGATCACCGGTTCTGGGTTACACTAAAAACTGTTGTG
Organism: Paragonimus westermani; assembly: GCA_008508345.1. NCBI lineage: Eukaryota > Metazoa > Platyhelminthes > Trematoda > Plagiorchiida > Troglotrematidae > Paragonimus > Paragonimus westermani. The sequence goes on along the minus strand of QNGE01000288.1, from coordinate 230,603 downwards.
AACACATCCTCTGAAAACTGCCCTTTGTCCACCAATCTGAACAGTTCCCCCCTGTTCAGTTCGTTAAAAATTCGACTGTTAGCCCAACAGTTTGACTGTAATACTCTCTTTCAATTTAAACTGAAAGGAGGTTGTGCGGCATGAAAAGAGTCTTCTTAGTGCTCTCATTAACAAGCGGACCCCACTTTTTTTCCTACATGCGGTGTCATTGGCGCCAGTCAACTTCTAGCAGTTCACTGTCCATGGTGAACGTAGGGAACACGTATGACGGTTACTAATATTTGCCCCTATTAGAAAATCTGCGAAGGCAAAACCACAAAACAACCTATTTCCGCAACGAATTTCAAAACAGCAGACCACAACGTAATACTTCGTGATGTACTCCTCATGATCATGTGACTGTCATCACCTACCTGTGGCAATGCACCGTACGTTTATGACACAAGCGAACTACGAACATTGTTGAACAGACGAACGAAATCATGTAGATTACTCTAAGCTCAAACGCAGTGCCATTAGATCACTTCGGCTAACTCATTATCAAAGTAAATGGATTATGACATAGTGTTTTTCCTGAACATACTCACAGAGGAGGTATTGATTTCTTGATTATTATCGTCTCTGCAATCCCTAGCAGTCACTGATTCTGTCTTACGCAACGGACGCAAAAAACTTGCCCAACTTGCTCTGGGTCCGGCAGATTTCAGAGTAGCGTTCAAGTGATGATGCTGGCTGTTTGTGGTTCACTGCTAAATTCACAATCACATACTTTCCGCACTTTCATCTAAGCTTGATTTACATCCGCACCCAAATTTGTTCCTTTACCTGACGATATAATCGCTTCCCAATTCTGCCTACATAGTTGGACATGCTCTTATGTGAATTCGTAAGCACATGTTGAAGGGATTCGAAAATGAACAAGCTCCATAACGGAAGAGGTCGATATCCGGATGATAGATAATATTAGAATTGATTGAGTTTACTTGTTTTTGTTAATAACATTTTTAGCAAGTCCATATCATCATCGGCTTTGTGCAGTCACAATGAAACTTTCGGTTTTGGAACAGTTGGCTGTTCCATTTGAAACTGTTCGAGTATTCTGTGGTTTTTGCGCAGACTGTGGTAACTGTGATGTCAGCCGATGAACTCCAACAATCCGGCTAGTTCTGTTATCGTAGGAAAGTGTGACCTGCAAGTATGGCGAGGTGATGCCAATTAATAACCCTTTGATTTCACACGTTAGTCAAGTTCTACTTTTTGTATTGCCCCAGTAAGAGTCAAGGAAGCAACAAGATAGGACCACAACTTTTGTTGACCGACAAGAAATAGGAAAATGTGGTCTGCGTTAAAACATCAATACAGCTGACAATAATTAACTGTCATTACATGGGTTATAGTGTCGTGAGGATGAGCGACTGTATTATACTACTTACACTATCACTTGTGGGTATCTCTCTGGATCACAAAGTAACCGAGGAGAAATACAGAAAGGAACGGTGGAGTGCACTTTGGTACGAAATGGTGTTTTTCATAGGTGAAGTAAGAATTGGTGACCGTGGCAACCGTGACGTCAATGGATCAATGTCATCTGTAAATTAGCGTGTGTTTGATGTGTTGTTGAAGCCTACACCTGTGCGTTGATTTCCCCGACGAACAACGTTTGTGCCATCCACATTTTTGGCTCACAGCGATAGTTCCATCATCAGAGGTAGTATCCAAGTGGCAGATTCTTTGTGTATATACTTAACTATATGACCCGTACCAGTCAACAGTCTAAAAATTACAACGCACGATCAAAACTTTTAAGCGCGCACGGAATGAATTTTAACTGACCACTATGTCAATATTGTGTAGCAAGACCCTGAGTAAACGAACAATCAGAGGAGCTAGGGGAGCAACCGTGTTTAAACTACCGATGCACGTTGCGTAATGTACCTTTGGATACCATCTCTGTCTGCTCTTCTGGTTGCATGCTGCAAGGTGGCGATCTTACCAGGAATTGGAATGTCAAGATCCATGAAGAAATCTGAAGAATATAAACGCTCCGTTATTTTTTTTCAACTCCGGAGACCTCGACAACCTTAAACAAACACTGACGAACACCCTAGACAGATTTTTTATGTAACCCACAACCACGGGATTACAGGTGTCTATCCCACATCCTAGCAGACTCATTATAGGAGGCACTATCCCTGTTGAGGAAGACAAGTACTGGCCTATCCTTGAAACTTATTACTGGAGTCCCGTGACAACCTGATTCCGAACTTGTTAAACAGAGTTACCTTCGATATTGTCGTGGGGAAAAAAATCTTGGACAACGTCGTGCCGGACGGAACATTCACGGAACTGCAGCGCCCACTGGAAGCATCCTTGCGTCCAACAGTCTATCGACAACAGTTCCATACTTGTAGACAACTTGAGGGAGAAACCATACGGTCGTTTGTTCGTGAGATGCGATGCCTGGCTGAACGGGGTTATGAGAAAGACTTTCCAGAGGAACTGCAGAAGCATACTCTTGAACAACTAACAGAAGTTATGTCAACGAACATAAGAAGAGAGTCACTGCTTCAGCCACCCAGCGACCTAGACTCTACGGTACAGTTGGCCTATAAACTCGAGAGTGTCGAGGCAGCTATAAGCCGTCCGTCACAGTAATGCGTCCCTCCACGGACAGTCAGCGAGGGGAACAACCCTTCGTTGCACAGGGGAAGCTCAAACTGACATTAGGGATCTAGCCACTCGCGATATAGAGACTGAGAACGGCAACCCAGGTCCAGCAAATCATATAAACCGCGCATTTAAGGTAAATCGTCAAGTCTCCGAAACCAATGTCTGGGCAGCCGAAAACCACACTAAAGCAGTCACACACTGTGGTCGTGTGTGTTTCGTCAATTACCGACTGTCCGCAACCACTAGCAGAGCTTGCGGTGGAGGCAGTATTTGGAGTAGTACTTGCAAGTGTAGTGGACATGGGAACATCAGTAAGCGTAGTCGGCAAACGCACAGTTCGCTGACTCTAAGGCTACAGGCCAAACCTGTGCCAGTGGTGACCAGATACCGACGGAGGTCAGAGTAATTTCACCGGTTATAGCAGTCGGAAGCCATATACAGCACATTTTTTGCAGTTAGTACCAACCTTCAATTCTATGTTGTTTTGGTTGGATTTGCTAGGTCCTCCCAGATGCGCGCCCGCTTCGTACAACCTTAGGGTAAGAGTCACGCCCAACATTGCTCATTTGACATTCATGTTCGAAGTCTCGGCAGAAATCGACTTTTCCCTCGATGTCACTGTGGCCTCATTTGACGTGAATCGTCTAATTGCCAAAGTGATCCGACTTAATTGGGCTTTTGAGACCTCGCGAAGTGCCGAATGCCTGACGTCAATACTTAAATGTCGACCACATGTTCTGGCTTGGGAGGGAACAGCGCAACAGCGCACAAGCATTCTGAGGCATGAAATTAATACGAGGGATGCGCCGTCAATCAGGATACCCCCACAAAGGATACCTACACATTTCCAGGATGAGGTACGTAAGATAGTTGACGACATGCTACAAAACAATGTAGTCCGACCCTCATTCGTCGCAGGCTGTCCCATCAGTTTTGGTAAAAAATAAAGACGAGAACCTAGGATTGTGTGTCGCCCACGGGAGGCCCCATTCAAGCGACAAAGAAGGGTTCATCCTCATTAAGTAGGATCGACGACGACTTTGTTGCTCTTAACGGAGCCATGTGTTTCAGCACGTTGAATTTAGCACCGGGTTACTGACGGGTGGAAACATCCGAGCCAAGGCGACTTTCACTGCATATTGGGGACTATGATTTCCAGGTTCTGCTCCTTGAAGTGTCAAACGCATCGACGACATTTTAGTGCTCAGTGCGTAAAACACTGCATGGTTTGCTTCCCAGAACGTGCTTACTGTATCTGAATTCTATCACAGTCGGCGGAAGGTCCGAACAGGAGCATGTGCGCAGTTTGGATTTCGTTCTGGACCACCTGGCAGAAGTTGGTTCAAAACAAAAACTTAGAAAGATAATAGTCCCCGGACAAAACCTGTGAGTCGGGTATCCACACAGATCCAAGAAGGAAGGAACAAATCTGACCTTGGCCCACACCGAAGGATACCAATGAGTTGAGCAGCTTCCTGAGGCTCGCATCTCATTATCGTCTCTTCATCACCGACTCTACCTGCATTTCCACTCCCCCAACCGGACTACTAAAAACAATCAGAATTTCGCGTGGGCAGGAAAGTACGACTATGTTTACAAATCACTACGGCCAGCTCTGTACGCAGCACCAGTACTAGATTTTCCTGATCTGTCACCGAGGGTCGGGGAGTTTGTTTTGGACAACCGTGTAAGCGACAGCACAATCGGAGTAGTTTTGTCGCGACGAAAACAAGACAATAGAGGACGGGTGACAGATTACGGTAGCCGATGTTGAAGTAAATGCGAGGACCACTGTACGAAGTTTAAAGAAATGCTTGTGCTGGTAGCGTTCGCACCATATCGGCGCCATCTCATAGGTAAGAGAATTATTGTGTTCACGGGCCATCAGTCCCTCCGCTGGTTTCAAAACTTTGAAGATTCGGGGGGATAGTTAGCAGCATTGCAAGGGATCTTACAGGAATATAACTTCGTATGTGAACATAGCTCCGGCAAAATAACACTACAACATTGACACACTATCGAAGCGCAATCATGGCAACTCTCCATCCTGTACTAAGCAACATATAGCATTGGTTAATCTACAGAGTGCAGAATATGGCCGTTGGCAACAGGCTCAACCACCAGATCTGAAAACTGCAGTAATCTGCAAAAGGTGCGGGAATTATAATGGTGATAGACCGGTGAGCAAAGAAATGGAAGGGAAAAGCCAAGAGTCTCACTGCCTTTGGCGCTATGGAGACAGCTCAAGATACTGGAAGTGCTGAATATCCCATATGGACATGCTTAAACGGGAAGATATGTGGTTTGTCAGTCCGTGGTAAGCGACTTCCAACAAACGTACATCACACGGTCAGCCATATAGGTATAGAAAAAATTGGGGATGTCCAAACGACAACTATTTTGGTGACGCGTCTGCGCAGAAATGTCAGGTTGTTATTTTAATCTTGCGGAAAATGGGGTATCTTCAAAAAACCACCAAACAGGACGTCCAGTACCTCTGCGACTCATGACTGGGGGGTACCCTACAGAGTTGATTGGTATTGGCTTTGTAAAGCCATTGCTTGAGACACCTCGAGCATACCGGTACATGTTGCTCCTGGGTATGTCTTTGAGGAGCAGCTGGCCAACGCATATTTTGAACTCCATCTAATTCGCGAAATATGTAGGCTACTAGGAATTGATGAAACGTTGACTATAGCTTACCACCCACAGGGCAATAGACAAGCGAAACGGACGAGTCGATCCTTTAAAAGTATCCTTAAGGCTTTTAGGGGTGTGAATATCGTCGGATTGGACTTAGCTATACCAAAGTGCCTGTTAGTCTGCCGCAGTGTTACTCTAGCGTCGACTCATCGATCAGTAAATGAGACTGCCTTCAGATGCCCGATGGTCCGCTGCACAACGTGTAAACAACCTTCTTGGTACACTCGGCGGGCCTATTATTTGACATGAACACATTCGGAAACATCTCACAAACACCAGAAGGACCATTGCTATAAGGGAATAATTTTAGCCTCTCTAAAGGTTAGCGAAAGAGTGTGGTTGCACAATACGATCCTGACTCCGCCAGTCTCAGCGAAAATGCATAAAAAATTGATATTACCGTACGTCATCGGGTGAATAAACTCGAAGGCAAGCTGTCAAACTGAGGGAACTGACAGGTGCTGGCAGACATGGTTCATTTTAACCGACTAAAGCCATACACACAAACTACTGTCCGTGAACCACCATTGGAATTCCCGGAAGTCTGTCTGGAAGTCAAGGTTACTAATGAGCACCGGGGACGATGCTCAACGAAGAGGGGGTTGCATAACGCGTGATCGAAACTGGTAAGCGCGCAAGGGTTGAAGCTGCGGCGGTAATTCTTACACGGTTGCTCCGTTCTCTTTTCAAACCGTTAGGTCAACGTTAAGCACGAAGACGCTCAGTTAACGGACAGCCAGACTAACACGGGCAAGTGTGCTTAAACTACTGTTGCCTGATGTTTAATCTTCCACTACCGTCTCCGTCTGCTCTTCTGATTGAGTGTCACAAAATCACTAGTTAAAGGCTATAAGATTTACACTCATCTTCCGTTCAATCTAATGAACGAGGAATTTGGTTTGCAAATGTTACAAGCATTGCACAGGTTTAGACATCAGTCACATCGGAACAACCGCGATCTCAATCCCCTCAGCGTAAGTTGTAAAGTTGCTCAAAAATAGACAGAACTCATCAAAATTTTTAGAGTGACAAAAGTTACTTTGCAACCAGGTTATTCGACTTTCGTCGTTCATTCTGACTATGCGCTCTCCGGAAGCAACCCATGTAAATGGTAGAAAATTTACCTGGAAAATCCATCAGAAAGAGTGGACCAAAACCGCTTAAGTTGTAATCCGAAACAATAGCCTTACAGTCCCTTGTATGAAATAAATAAACAAGCCGTAATTATTTTCATTATTTATGACTCTCAAACATGCAAACGCCGAATTTATAGACTTTCACAAAACGGACTTCCACACAATTCGTGCAGTAAACGTTCAAAAACATTTTCTTTTTTGTAAGATCAGAACTTAATTTTTTAGCAGGGAACTGCACTTTCCATCGTTTACTTGTAGCCGAATTGATTTCTGACAAAATCAGGCTTCGGATCTTGGTGGTGTGCCTATGGAAAAGTCGTTAGTTAAGCACAGATCAAAAAAACAACGTCCCTGATACAGTCTATTTGAATTTCTAAAATTGTATATATGCTCCATGTTTACTCACAAACAATGCAAAGCAGCCAAACAGGTAAGGATACAGTCCTTTGATTCGTAAAACGGTCGCGCATTGTTACGAACGTGTTAAGGCAAGTTAATTTGTATATAAAAGTACGATATTGTAAAGGGAAGGTATGCATGATACTTGTATTTAGAAATGCACTCAACCAAAGTGAGAACCCATCCTCTCAAACTTACCAGTTAAGTTGAACATGCGGGTCTATGCAAAATAGACGGCATCAAGACAAGCGTATATGCGTGTTTAATTAAGTACCAACAAACGAGCAGGAGAATCGGTTATGTGATCACACTGCATGATGTTTATTCATGCACTTGTTAAGCTTATGATAAATATTGCCCTAGTTTGTATTTACTGAACAAGATTCATGGACTGCAGAGCTTAGAGAAATTAGTGAGTAAACTCAATCCACACTTTCCAGTCACTTCGAATGATTCGATTTACAGAACTGTATAGCTAGCCGCCCGTGAGTTTTCTTACTTTCGTTTTCTTCCGTTTTCTTACTTTTGCGAGCAAAAATCCTTAAACGTAAAACTTTGTGTTAATTGTCTGTTAACACTTAAAATGTGATGTTAGTTCAGTTCATGCATTTAATGCATTGAAGCAGTATTCAGCATGCGGGACGAAAGCATATGTTACATAGTTTGTAGCTCACTAGCAAATATATGGCGAATTAGTTAATAGTTAGAATGGTAGGTTGGGATTCACTGACGTGAATACTAGGCAAAGACTATCGTACGGTGATAAGTATGGTGACAGTAGAGCTGTAGGATACTTCAAAATAATCACTTCCTAGATTTGTTGGTCCTTTATATTTCTGTTATGCATTAAGCATCCTGAACAGGACGGTTTGTGCCTGATGCTGTCAGTTAACTTCAGTTCTGTACTTCCGTTGGGGTGACTTTTCCATAGGTCCTTTCTAATAAACGCGCCATAATTGTTTGCCATTAGTCATTGCAGAAAGCTGCCCCATCTTTGCAGACTACGTAGACATTTACAACTTTATGTCGCGCTTGTACATACCAATGATTCACATAAATTGTCATTCGTAATTTCACCATTTGGGGGTGGGGTGTTGTTCGCCGCTTACTGGGTGCTTGATGATTCAACCGTCTCTCGCATCACTACCATGGCCCACCCACCTTAAATGTGGCTGGGATAACGAAATAAGCATGTTGAGCCGCTGCATTATTATATGGCGCTCATATCCTGGACCATTTCTAGCGATTTTCTGAAAATAAACTTTACACAGCTACAGTGGTGAAGGTGATGAAGAAGTGTTTCGGCATATTTGGTAAGGAAAGCTTGAAGTCATACCGAGATAAACTTAGGTTTTAGTTTCTACATGCGTTCATCTTGATGATTTGGTGACTTGTGATACATGCGTCGTTGAGGTGGTTGAGGTGAAATTTTTGAACTGTGCTTCAAAGAACAATTTGTTATAGGTAGGAGATTGTGGCCTTTTCTACCGTTTTATTAATGTGCTGAGGCCAATACACATGTCGCCACCAGGGGTGTGGTAGTGTGAACAAGACCGACTTTCTGGGTTACCCGGAAACTCTATAACGTTTAATCTTGCGTGTGCTACCAAATCTGTCGTCCACAGTGCAAGGGTTGCTCATAAAAACAATGACAGGTTAATGGGTTCATTTGATACCCGGAGTTAGGAATCTCAAACAACACAAGGACTCGTACGTTATTACAAACCTCATCGTTATAGGACAAGGAAAGACCTCCGGTTGGTTGCAATGAACGGTTGTTTTTCATGAGCTAAATCCAAGCCCATCATCGCCTCGTCTCACTGACATATACAAAGCTGTCAGCTGTAGGCTGATTGCTACAATACAGAACACGGAACTTGGTGAATAGCAAAAGATGTAACTTTGAAACTATTGGTTCTATCCTAATGCGTTAACTTAAAGCGACATTGGACCGATTCTCGGTTATATCATTTGTTGTGTCGAAGTCTGGATGAGCGGAGGAGCGAATACATGTTCACCACAAGTTAGCACAGTAACTTTAGGTGAGTCAATTTTCGGGTGTTAGTTGAAGCATAGTATCTCAGTTTTGGCGCTTACTTGTGTTCAGTATATTTGATTTCCCGCGTAAAGGCCTGCAAGTCCAAGTAAGGCAGACCATAGTGCGACCTTACGTGCAGAGGAGACTGATCTCTCTCAGTTTCTGTCTTGCCGGTACTTCAAGAAATCAACCTACCAAGTGTGTGCATTTGGTTTCCGTCCAATAAACTTAATCTGACAGCTATTTTCCGAACATGTGAATATCATTATCTCTGAATACGCGGTTTTCCCATGTTCCGCTGAATAACTATGTGGTTCTTGAGTTGACGGTTGATTACCTCGAAGAGTCCAGTGCCTGGTATATATTTGTGAAATGGGTAATAGTTTGGAGCTTAGAGGTGATAAGAAGGTGCAAGCAATTATGGGTTGTTGATTTTCAGTTGATGTATCCACACTGAACCCACAGTATGATTTTGAATATAAATAACAAGCATGCTGTTAGCATGCTGGTGAGGACAACGGGAAATATTCCTTAACAAGTGTATACTGAAAACATTGCCACAGATATTCCCTATGGAGCGTTTTTGAGTTCTCTGCGAAGGGTAGTTAATGAATGCCTCGAATTGAAATAATATTTCTCACAGGCACTGACAGACAGCAGCTCAATTATCCATGCGGTACAATTAGAAGCTTTTACATCAACAGACTCTTTGATTACCGCCACTTTCGTGGTTTTAAGAGTCACTACCTCTGCGTTTTATCACACTTGCAACGTCATTCAACACTCATTTTGTAGTAAATGTTTGAACGACGTTCTTCAGCAGTTTGAGCCTTGTCTACCCCTGATAAAAATTACGCGTTTTTTAAAGGAACCCTTCTGAAGTCAAAAAATCACTTCTTTGACTTGCTTGGATTTGGCTTCTTGCTGTAAAAGGTTCTCTTCACTCTCCATGACACCATGAACCCTTTCATTATTCAAAAAGGTCAAATTTCATCAACACTTGTTTCCTGGGGTTTTATTAGGAACTTTTGGGGCACACTTACATAGGCTTTCTCCATTACACGTTTGCTAATTGACAGAAGCGACCGCACCTTCTCGTGTTTCATGCCTTTTGAAACCGGACACCAGCCTTATTAAGCGGTAACTATCGAATCCCTGCAGTTCTCCACGTTTTACAACGTCTAGTTTTAGGACTTCCGGGGATTTAACTCAGAAGAGGAAGTTGCGGAACGCAGACAGATTTGACAATCTGCTGAGACTGTGGTGCCACTCCTGAGCTTCGTGAGACAATCGGTCAATGACATCAGATATACGTCAAGTAGCTTAATTTTCAGGATGTGACCCCCAAGATGTCCTATAGCTGATTCCAATAACGTCACTGACGTCGTTCACTGATAGTCGTTTGTCAAAGTACTTATGTCGATCAAATTAAGTTTCATAATACTCAGTATTCTTAAGACTTCAGAAGCTATCAATTATTTGCGCTGAAATTTCAATCCGTGTACAAGTTGAAAGATAACTGAGCTCGAGCTAAGGGTTCGTTTAACCTCACTGTCATTGGCTCACATTTACATTTGCAATTCACAGGGTATTTAGTGCAGTGGGAATGTTAATATAACACTACAAATAACTGGGAGAAGCTAGACAAGTCTCTGTCTTCATTTTCCTCTCGCCTATAATCTGAATCAGCTGATCGAGTACACCTCACAGTCTGGATAACTAGATGTCATCACTGGGACCCACATCAAAAACGACTGGTCATTGCTGAGCACTTTTCGATCAGTTTAACGAACGAACTTCAGTCAATAGGGTTTGTTCTACAATTCTGTAAAGCAAAACTGGTCGATTGTTCGACTGATAAAATCTGTGTACTCCGTATGAATTAACCTCTTTACGATTAGACCAAAACTAATTAAATATCCTTTGTTCCTTAAATTTTAAGTCGTGAAGCTACAGTCGTCGGTAGATCTAAAAAGGCCTTCAGTTCTAGTCTGGTCCGTTCATCACAATAGTTTTCCACTTTCTCTTCTGACTCGTTGAAGAGGTTAACTTGAACGTGCTGTGGCAAGCATGTGAATATCAGGACTTGCAGCAGCCCTAAATCCACCCCACCCGCTCCCTTGTCAAATGTTACTAAGTCAGTAACACTTCTGTGCATTGGCCACGGCTAACTTTTTGGGAGTCGGTAAGCAATGACCGAAATGTGTTTATAGGGGAACACACTAAGCATAGTCATTTCTAACTCAGTACCAATAAGACAAAGTCCGCTAGCAAATTAGATATTGTAGTATCCAAGATTATGGGCACCGTTAGCAGTTATGAATCTCACTTCCGTTTTTCACTTGTGCGGGTAAAGCGAGTCTCCTCTGTGGTGATCAATTTAGTGTTCACTTTCGATTGAAGACATTACTTTGAAACATTCTCTTGAAATCAAAGTACATGCTAGTTATATCAGTAAATGAGACATTTGGGTGTTAGTTGACCCTAGCGATATGCCCAGCACAAACCGACGATCTGCTCTACGTATGTTTAGCCTGAAAAAGGTAATTGAAGACATCGTCGTATTCGGATGCGCTACTACCTATCCCAACCGCGTCTCACTTCGAAGAGCTGATCTGTCTACTAATTTAATTGGTACTCTTCTAACAACCACCAAGTGTTAGTAGTTACGCTGTCGTTTGTTCTTGTTTTCTATTGGAGGTGGACAGGTGGATTTTTCATCATATAACAACACTGATGTTTTGGACAACCAGTAGGTTCAAACCTCTCTGACTTGACCTGACAGCGAATTTCTGATTGTTTTGATCACATTTTATAACTGGAAATGCTGTCCCAATTTGATCGTATCGCTTTACTTCTCAGATGTAATGAGAAACTCAACTTAGATTCAGCACCTGTGGCAGACCACGCATAATCAGGAACGTGGGGGTAGAATACTGACAGCTGCATGCTAGCTTTCATTGAACTATCGCATTCCGTTATGTAGGCATTCGAGGACCGAAAACAATAACAGTGTGTGAGAGTGGTAGAGCTAACCAACCTCACCGCAATGACAGAATAGTGTTATGTTCATTAGCTCATTTTTCTCCTGGTGAACAATGACTGTTGGTCTGATGTGCTGAGGTTTCTTAAACCTGTCTGGTAACCATATGTGGATGCTGTTTTTTCTCTCTCGGATTGTTTGATTAACTCGCAAACGTCTCGTCACAGTGCAAGATAACATCGTCATTGCAACTTCTTGTGAGGTAAGTTGGCAGTTTTAAGTCATAATTGGTTGTTTTGAGACGACAAGTAGGGTCAATAGACAAAATTTTGGTGGTCAAACATGTAAAGTTTAAACGTTCTGTCTGACAGAGTTCAATATTCGAACACTCCAGGCTGAACGATTAGCAGTTACCAGTGCGTATGCAGTTTGCTGGTTTTCGCTTTCTTAGGATTTTTCGGGGATTTACAAATTGAAAAGAAACAAAAACCCCAATTGAATCTGAACCTGCGTTTGACAATTTTGAAAAAAAAATTAAAATGGCAGATTGCTTTAATTTAAGGAGGCCAGCCGTAGAAAATTTCGATTGAACACACAGGCACCAATAGTGCACGATAAACCGATGTTGAGTTGATCATTTGGTGATTAGTTGTTGCGTTTTAAAGCAGAGTAAGTTGATAATATTGAATACTGAACTAACCAGCACAGTCACATCACATCTGTTGCTCCACACCAATACCACGGGAATCCAGAGTTCTAGAATAACTTAAACTGTTTAAACCAGTGGGCCTTAAAGAAAAACTTGCGTTTCAATGTCAACAAATATAAAGTTATTCATATTTGTCATGAAAATTGTGCTGACTGCTGCCTTGGTAACACAAAGTTACTCGAATCTTCATGCAAGCGAGATCTCGAGACCATACGGTAGATAGTTCGAATCCCTTTACATATCGTCTTGCCATGGCTAAAAGGGCACAAATAACACTGAACTCCTCAGCAAGAAAAAGTGAAGATTTCCGCCATGAAGTGTCTTCCATTATGTTGCGAAAATTTCGACCAATGGCGTTGCTTTCAATGACCTCTAAAGTAATGGACGGCTCACCGGATGACTCTGCTGTCAAAGGTGAAAGACCTCGAACTGATCATTAGGAAGTAACAGTGCTGATGCATCATCAAACTGCTGATTGTTCATCACGCTTGGACAAAGTTTCCTTGGCAGGAATGGCCATAGTTGGGGTTTATCTTGATTTTTCTAAAGAATTTGGCAAGGCTGATCAGTCCAACTTGCACCCAAGGTGAGTAGACAGTTGTCAGAGTGGATTCCTGTAAATGACGACCTTCCGAAAGGAATCATTTGGGAACCTCTTATTCATTCTTTTCGTTTTCAAACCACCCATTATCGTCAAACCGTCGCTGTTGTTCTACGCCGACGATAAAGCCTTGGGGAACTCCAGGGTGTTCGGATGATGTGATAACCCTATAGAACTATCTGAACTGCCAATACTAGCGGTCTGTGGAAAATAACTTGCCGTTCAATGTCAAGAAATATAACGTGGAAGACATTCATCGTCAAAATTGTATGGATTACTACCTTAGTGACACGAAGCTATTGGTATCATTATGCGGATGAGTCCCACGGACCAGAGCTACAAACAGTTTGAATCCATTTGCAAATTGCGCAGTCGTGGCTGAAAAGGCACAAATAACCCTGAACCCCTTAGGAGGAATTTGTGAAACTTTCTATCGCAAGGTGTTTCCCGCTATGTTCGCCCTCACAGTCCATCCACGCCTGGGAACGAACACACTGTCCCGTTGTACTTATCTTTAGAAAAGACTTGGTACTTATTCGAACTGTTCAGAGACGGACCACTAAGAGTATTAAGGTTATCAGGAAAATTCCCTAACTAGCAAGACTGATAGAATTGGGTCAATTCTCAATGAATTACAGATATCTCAAGGGAGGTTAATTTCCTACTCAAAAGGTACTTCACACTCTGGGTCATCCACTGGCATATTTCCTCCCATTAAATGAAGATGAACGTGTAAGGTCAAGAGGTGAAAATGAGGAATTGAATAAATAGGTTACTTTGCAGATAGAAATGCTTCACAGTTAAGATCTATTCACAGTGGAATGCATTACCCAACTCTGTGGTCACAGATGAATCGGTTGGGATCTCTAAAATATTACTTAATCGGAACATACAGTAGAGGCGAAGTGCACTACAAGTTTCCTAAACGTCCTTCTAGCTCAATCCTACAGATCATTAAGGATGCATATCTGACGGAATATTTTCTCAATGCGTTTCAGTATTTGTTGCCTAAATGTTTGCAACCAGCAGCTTCATGGAATTTAACTTTCATTTATTTCGGTTCATTTTTTTCTCTAGACCTGTTAACCACACAATACAACTTTTTCGCAGCCAATAAAACTACTACTTGCGAATTTGTGGTGACTAGAATTACCGAGAAAATTTATTGTGACGCTGAGATCGAGACACAAAAGAATGAACGGTACCGAATAACTGTGGAGGAAATTGGGAAAATTGTACACCATTGTTTTGAAATAGGGTTTCAGCGATAAACCATGACTAGATCAATAGTTGCAGGTTTTCTCACCTCAAATCGTGTTGGGCATGTATTTTTTGGATTGTCACATTTGTCTTCATTAGCATAGCTTTATTTCATGCCAATATGTTATGTGTGCGCCCAGTTGACTGCGCTGATCATGTGCAAATCTTCGAATATACAAATATCGTTCATCATATAAGTTTCGTTGGGAGTCGCACAACAAAATCTTGGCTGGATTTGGTCTACGTAAGAAATCGGAACGAGGTTCTCCTCTTGACCGATTGAAAAATTGCAGTGAAGCATTTTTAACAGCACCTCAGTTCATTTTTTCAAGCAAAGGCAATCTTTGAAGAAATACGCCATAGTGTTTACCACACAGGTGATGTTTCGGCCATCAAATAATTGTTGTCCTAAGCAAGCCCGAGATCGATCATGTCCAGTAAGAGGACTATTGGAACTCATATTTTGTTAAGTTCTGTACATATTAGCATGTTCAATTGACAGCTTCCGATACACAACAAGAAATACAATAACATTGAGCGTATGTAAATGTTTTTTACTCCTCACTATCGATGTGAATATAAATCGTTTGTATGATGCACCACAACTCGTCAAACTTCATTCCATGGAGTTCAGTCCACAAAGAGGCACCGAGAGCCGAAAGCAGCGAATCTTGGTTGTAACGTAATCTGGAATGTGTGTCGGTACAAAATTATCGTTTGGGAGCTTGTTTTTGTGAAATGCAATGTGTGGGTGCCAGTCGAAATGAAAGCCACTTTTCCACTCCTGCTCAGTTTAGTTGGATCAAAAAGTGCAGTGTAAGACGAGAGATGATCGATGTTATATGATCTTTATAAATGAGATCTATCTGCTCCTTTTTCCTATCGATGTCTTACTCTTCTGCAACTAGGTCTGAAGGGATTAAGTGAGCTTTCACTTTTGGATTTCACCATTACTTCGATATGCTTAAAATCCACATACAGACCGTGACGTTCGGACTAGCTGTATCAGACGTTGCAATTTGCATCGTTCATATGTGAGCGTATTGTCACCGAAACGGTGCTGTGCAATCAGGACACGTGTTCATCTCACTTGCTTGATCCCATCACTTTTCACTCTGAAAAATCAACCCTTCATCTTGTTCAGAGTACGTTCAGAGTTATTCAAGAAACTGATGTCAGGGGTTAGCGGGCAGGTGAAATTCGTGACCAACATCAGTGCATACCTCTTGAGAACGTTTTGCTAAATTTTATCCGATGTACGCCGTAGTGAAGCATAGTTATATAGCAGTGGAGAAAATGAATGTCGCGAAAATAACACGGATAAAATTTCCGAATCTTTGTGACGAATGGTGTGAGTGTTGGTTCACTGGATAACAGAGTAGTTTTAAAACGTTTTCTTTCCCTGCTCTACTTTCAGCAAAGTCTCCTTATCGACTGATGGAATACTTTTCTTAGTTGAGTTTGATTTCAGAGTTCTGTGATCCTTACTTCCGGTACACTGTTAGTAGTATTTTAATACCACTTCCTCTGGTTCATTTCAAACACAGCTACCTAACTCGGGACTTACATGTTGTGGCATTTCGTTTTTCCAAATAAAACATTCACACAGCGGACAAGACTGTGTCACTGGTCCAACTTCCAACAGGCACGTCCCGCTAGGACTGATAATATCGGTTCACATCGAAAACAAATGAAACGTGAAGCTCTTATTGAAGTACCCATGACAAACACAGTTCATTTGCCAAGACTGAAAATTATACGAACAGCTCAGATGGTAAAGTGCTAGAAATTTTTGAGCCGACTGAACAATACCCAATCATGTGGGTTTTATTGGTTAAGGAGGTCTGATTTACGAACAGTGTTCATCTCAGCCGACCAACTTCATCCTTTGATTCTACCACGTCGCAATCGCAGTCATTTCGAAGGTCCAGGGATAATTCATTGACAACACCCGCTACGTGGAATTATGCAATCATCCAACAGCCGCAACTGATGATGAGTCTTAGAAAGCTCCTTGTCGTTCGTTCTCATGCTGGTTCTCGTGTTAGCAATAAGTCTATTCGAAGCAGTGCACGCCTTCAGGTGTTATTAGATCAACTGAAAGAGAAAAGACTCACTGAAGAACTGCATTTAGAGTCGTTGGAATTCGAACTGAAACTTACCAAAAGTTGGAAAATGAGTCGAACCAGAAAGGATTGAAGCCAGTCTAGAAGGGGAAGAGAGTGAGTTCGACCAGGCTACTGATATGTCTTCCGACAGTGATTCACAATTGTGAATTTCTCTCAATGGTTCTTGTGCACATTTCAGGCAGATCGACAATTGAGCTTGTCATAAGCTGTGGCATCATCCTTGCTGCCATCTGTTAAGAGATCAAAGCTCGCCCAAAAGAAGTTAAGTTGTTTTGATGATAATTCATAATACTGTTAGAAATCCATTCTACAGTTCGACTCCTACGTGCAAAGCATACTAACTTATGCTGTTCAGCGCTTGTTATACCTTCTTTGTTATTGTGAAGGTTGAGACAACGAAACATTTATCGAATGTGCCATGTTCTCATCCACAACTGATTCTGACAGATCTCAGAAGATATTGAGTCAACCTTCTGATCAGACCCACCATGTCGCTCGGTCTCTGTCGAATAGACTACCGAACGTATCTAACGGAGTTATTAGCTCTTCCGATGCTTAATCCGATTTATCAATTAACATACAGAGCCGTAGCATCGCGTTCACTGAAATAAATTACATTGCCTACTTGAACTCAGTAAACACATTCCTCATGTTGATCAGATCTCTGCGATATCCGTGGGTTGAGTTTACGGATAAAGTAACTCACTGGGTCACTAGTCAGGTTTTCTAAACCTGTAATAGTTGTTTTCCTGAGCCGAAGCAGATCACGACCTTTTCAGCCAACTGGCTGATCGTAAGGGTGAAAATTTCCGTGGTGTAGGATGGCTCCTTCATCGTAAGCTCCCTGAAAGAAAACGCACATCTCTCCTTCCCCACCTAACGACGTGGCGCTGAAGGTGGTCACCTGTCGTCTCTGCAGATACAGTCTTGTTGTGATAAAGCGAGACGAATTCAGTTTTCTTAGAGTACTACATAGGTGGATTGTCGAAAGAGCTAGGAGGGCCGGTTTCATGACACAACGTTGTCCACTGTGGTGCATTGAAGTGCTAGACTAAACACTACAGTCTACTCCCCAAGACTAGTTGCGCACCTGTTGCTTGGCAGAGCGTGCGGCGCCTGTTTGCTATCGGCTCATTAATACCATACACGATGGAATGATCCGAAAGGTGATTCCTGTTTGAGTTATCGGTTTGACTTAGGACTTTTTGGATTGCGTCTTTCTAGATGATGGTTTGTGCATCACGCTGGCGAGTCAACATCTGAATGATTGGCTCTAACTCACTGGCTACTCGTGGGAAGAGGGAATCACTACAAGTTCCGGTTCACAAGAGATACCAGGAAAGTTGGGAGTGCTGTGCGTACAGCTAAAGTACGGCGTAGATGATAAGTGGGCACCATGTTAACCCACTGTCTTGGCAACAGGCTGAAATAAAAATACCAAACATACTGGCTGCCGGAGATAGATTGGAGCACCTTAAATTACGAGTTGTTCATGTCCACGGTTGCTTTTCAAAGTATGCTATACCTTTAGAACAAAACTTAGAAATGGTTGTGCTATTCGAGTGAACCCACATCAGCTGGTACAAATTTTTACCCAAATGTTCTTAAATCCATCATGAATTCGTAAACCGTCCATCTTAAAAAACGTATGCACATACTGCTGTATGGTGAGCTAGACGCATAAGTTTACTGCTGGGTAAACGTCCGAAAATTCCACTCTAACCACTTCAGTCGATCATGTGCACAGAACATATTAGGTTAAAATGAAGTAACGCAATTTAGAGGCTAAGTCAAATAACAAACTGGTCACACACATACAGTGGAAAATTTACGTGACAGCTGGGACAGCTGCTAGTAAGTTATCAGACAGAAATGAAAAACTGTACATATGGTTATTAACGCATCACTTCCTACCTTTCCACAGTTTTTGACTTAGTGGGACTACTTGCTCGTGAAATCAACTTAGAGCAAGCCAAAATGCATTTTGTATCGTAGAAGAGCCGTTAAAACAAACTGTCATTTGAACAGAAACCAGTTAATTTGTTCCTTTCCTTGGTTCATAAGATTATTGAATTCCCTCGAGATTTCGAGAGAAAAGCGTGAAGTTAAATGTAACCATCGTTTTGGGGACATGCAGTTTGATTCCTTAGGTGGCAAACATACTTCGGACAGTATACTCTCTATGATTGGTCCAACTCACTGGGCTAAACACTGAACCAGTCAAGATGAGACAGTTTACGCGTGCTAGCAATCAATCTTTGTTCGTAGCAAAAAAGTCACCCCTAGAGCAAAGCGTATCCTGTATGCTCGCTAAAAAGCACGACCAAAACACTCATACCTTGTGAACTAGGCAACTCAATCACGCTGTTGACTTACAGATTGTAATGTGATACTTCGCTGTCTCAGATCGATCATTCATTTCATCCGGGTGATGTTGGTTTCAGTTGACGACAACTGATCCGTCTTCACCGAATTGTTCCAAGCTGATTAATTGTAGTGATTAGTCAATTACAGGTTTGGGCCTTCTGAAAACAATCCTGTCAAGCAAGTTGCCGAGTGACGTTACCGTTGATGGAAGTAACGATATTAGGTTTGGTGTTGTTGCACTGATTACATACTAACTTTTGTGAGGTGGGTTGTTTTAGAAACCCCATTGGCAACGTACGTAGTTCCACACATGATAACAAGAAAAGTGGTCTAGAAAGATTGAATTTTTCTTTCGCTTTCTATGTATTAGGTTGTTCAATACAGATGAGAATGAGGACAACGTGCCACAACTACCTCAGTTACTGTAATATCCCTACACCTTAATGACGATGAAAAAACCTGAAAGCTAAATGCTAATCGGAATGAGCAACTGACCGCTTGGATTTGTGCTACTAGCAGTCAACAGACAACCATTACAAATACGTTGTACTCAGTCAGTATTTAAATGTGCTGCTTCGCTGAAAACCAACATCACACAAGTCGGACTGCTGAAACAGAGACATGACCTATGAAAGATGGAATGTTGCTTCAGATGAAAATGCAATGGCAAGTGATTGCTAATAAGCTGAAACACAAATTCATTGGTGTCTGAACAAAGCTACTATTTCGAACAGTGAACAAAATTAGAATACAAATGCGAAATCGTCGTAAAGACTCCAGTATCCGACAACCAATAATATGTATGATATAAAGTAGTCTTCCAGCTAAGTAGATCCATGTTGCGTTCAGCTTGAGCTGATAAATATTGCTTCTTTTGATTGGAATGCAAGCCAGAACGATTAGTCACTGGTCTTGGGTTGAACTAGATAGATACTTTTCGGTATAAACTTGTTCAACATACGAGGGACTATTACTCAGAAATTATGTTCCAGTCAAGTTTACTAGGGGGAAGGAATATATTATGTCTCCTCTGGTACACTTAGCAGAAGCTTGCTGAAACGTATCGCTGAATTTCGCAATCGGAACAATGAAACTGTGTCAGGAGAGCTATTCTGGAAGGAATAAATCCCAACACAGCCTTTGTCTATGTAATACATATTTTTAAGGTTCCATCAATCAACGTATAGAAAGAACGTATGGAAGTTGATGCCAAAATAATGTTTAAATATTACAGTTTTATGAAATACACCCTCTACAACATATTGTAAGAAGCTTATCCACGAAATACTGTGGAGTTATGCTGACCGTTCCACAATTACGCGGCTGGATAAGGAATCCAGAGCCTGCCACATATAGCTGGAAGTTCGGCTGAAAAAGTTGCCCAAAAATAAGACTACTGACAGATTTCTGTAATTATAGTCGTCCTCACTGGCAAAGGGCTGTACGTGTACATCAGATCAGATTTCACGACTTCATCTTTCCATTGTACTGGTCATCTCTGTTCACGATAGATAGTGCATGGCTTTTTAAGGTATTTGAAGGGCAATATAGCCCTGGGAACCAGCGCTCTTCATTGAGGACGAATGGACAAAATGAGAGTATGAGATTTCCCCAGTGGATTGTGCAACCACGGTATTTTTTTCAGTGGACCATGAATACAAAAAAGCTACATTTGTGGATTCCACAGACGCGCGGATTAGCGACAAATCCGCTGAAAACTAAACATCCTTTTTTAGAAAATGAGGCATCGTGCGGTGTACCAAGTTTTACCTTACCATTTATTTGTTGTGGCTTGCCGTCATACAACTGTGTTCGCAAAACGTCTTGCGGCTTGTCAAATTTTTCAGTTTTGTCGTCTCATTACTGATTCTTACCTACTTCGTGTCCGTATGTTCTGTTATTGTTGTTGTTGTTAATGTTGTTTGATTCCTGATAATGTTGGTGGATCGGTTAAAATAAATGTGGTGAGAATCATCACATTCGATTCTGTTTAAAGAAAACTGAGTAACGACAGGTAAACCTATTTCTGTACATGACAGTTTTACCATATGTAGTACGCAAATATCGCTAGCTGCCACTACTGTCAATACGAGCCTTTGAAGAAATGAAACTATTGGTAGTTAGCCATCCTCAGATACAGTTGTACTCACGATCTGCATACTTTCAAAGAGGTTAGCTGATGAACAGACAAGAAGACCGTCTGATTTGAATTGACACAAGTAAACCACATACAAACCTCTGTTGAATAGTTTCTTCTGTCTAGCCTCACACTCGAAAGCACGCGGACACTGAGTGCTAAAATCGTCAGTTCCAGTCGGTGAAAGATGACAGCTTTCAATGGTGCTACGTGTACTTTGCGTAAACGCACGGGTAATAAAGCGAACTTTATTCGGGCTGACTACGCATCTAGATTAATGAACCGTAGCCAGATACAGAGGAACCACAAGAACCGTGTAGTTGTAGACTATGCTGGGAGGGTCATCTGCTTCTCGTCTAATACCACATAGGATACTCAGATTATTGACCTGGTATATACGACCATTCCATTTCCGTCACTTGTCATAGATCGCATCAATAGGATTGGTACATCCCAAACCAGTTTCACATCAAGCTTGAAAGATTACCTCCGCTGGCAGAAATATCGGAAGGACTAATCCAGGCGGAACGTAAGGTGTGTACGTTGAAGGAAGTGAACCGCTTCTGGCTACCGCATCATCGGGAGAGCAAAAATCGAAAACTAAGGCCATCTGCCTTTGAGTTCTATTCAACACAGAAGACACTTTTAGCGTGAATATCTGGACTTATAACTTCTGCATCTTCAGTGAGTATGAACTGCAGAACACTTCACAACGAATTCTGGTAATTATTTACACTTTTTCTTAGTCGGAACCCGCCAAGTACGAGCATTTCATGGACTTGACGACGAAAGTATTATTATTGTTTTCAAAAGTTTTCGTCCACAACAGGTAGTTAACCACATAAAAGTTTAAAGGAATTGTATTCTCAACGATTTCATACCGCGACCCTTCAGACTTCTCGGTAGTCGTTATCACAGGAAAACTGGTATAAAAAGTTGGGAACCGCAACCGAACGTGTGTTATTTGTTATTCAACCGGAGCAATGTTCAGGTTACCCTCAGACCACCATGCAAATCGTGGAGCACATCTAGCACTCTCAGGTACTGGCATCTTGACAAACATCTCTTGATTGAGGACACTGAGACATAGCTTCTTCCCAGCTATTAACTCGGATAAACGTCCGCAACGATTGGTGTTGACTTAGTCTTGTTCAACAGCAACAGTATGGTGACGTGATACGTCTGTTTATAAAGATAATTTGGAATACCAAGCACCCTCCCGTATCCTTCATTAGATGACACAATTGTGTACTTCCTCATAACCCTGTTCACCTCTTTTCAACTAGTAAATTTGGCATACCAAACAATATTAATCAGCAGTAGCCTAACTTTAAGCGGTGGTCTCCAACTGCCGTACGAACTTCCGACGTTTTACGACCGGTAAAAGCCATTTTCACATGGACGTTCATGCCCGTTACGGGTTCTCACACCCGGTTGAAAATTACCTTCGGATTCTTTCATAATCATGTTTATTTTGGTCCAACCACCCGATTCTTTTCTCATCTCAGGCAATGGTTTTCGTGTCTCCTTTGGTGACTCTTCGTGGTTATATTGCATCTCTTGGTTGCATTCCCGATCTTAAACAACGTTCATCGTGCAAGCTCTAGTGACTTTCTTGACTCAGACAATGTGTATGCTGCTTTTTGCACCGATCAGAAGATTCAAGAAATGATATATAAATCCTTGCTAGTCTGTTCCCACTCCCCAGCCTTCAACGGGGATGCTTCCTGCTGGCCAGCTCATAATGTGCAACCAACGGGAGTGCACGATTCAACCGTAAATAAGACCACTGTCCTGAGGAAGGCTATCCGAGGTGGTTGAAACGTAGAGTATTACCAACTGCTCTTGACGTTGTGCTATTCTCAATCTGTTCGTCAGTAATCCAGCTAGCTTGTATTGATCTTTAGAGTTCGGTTTGTCTGCGGGTCATCCAGTGTTCTAAGGACAAAAGTACAGTACCTATTGCATCTACTTACTTTGCCGACTATGTGGAGGGGGACAGAAGCCCATACACAAGCTTAGGCATTCGCTAGATCACTAAACAGAGCAGTGTGAGAGGAGCTGAAACTGAAGGTAACTGATGGTTAGTTTGGTTCTTCCTCTTCCGTGGACGAATAACTGATATAAAAACCAGGCTTTGCAGATTGCTTGGTGTTTAGGGGATGTTTCAACAGATTGCATGGTTGGGCAGAGAGGTGATCGGGGTAGTTAGTGTAAAACCGTGGATTAAGTTGTTTCATTCTTGTTTACCAGAAAGGATTTATTTCACATTTGGCAAAGAATCGGACAAACAAACGAGGTCTACGGGTAGGATTAATTAGTCAGGAATAGCCCAGTGTATAGTCGGTACTCATAACTATTCACTAGAGCGACTGGCATCGACAGCCTGGGAAAACGTTGCTTCATTCAGACTGACTGGGTGAATGCGCAAAGTACTGCGCTGACTACGCTAACAGCATCCGCTCATAGATTTGTATAGCAGAATAATAGAACAGTTGTGCGTTATTGGTACGCAGTTTGACGTCACTAGTGGTAATGACAAAGTGTACACATATGGAGCGTGTGAAGTGGTTGAAGAAGCCTCAGTAGAACATATCCGCAGACAGAACAGTGCGAGAAAACCTGGAATTAATTACAACCGGTTAATTCTGTTCCTCAGCAGATAGTTTCCATAAAATTTCAGCGAAACAGAGCGGACATTTGGTGTGCATCCAGTCGTTAGGTTCTGTTTTAGTTTGGTTGATTAGTCTACTATAAGCTATCAGTTGACACACTTCCCACACATTTAAACAACCACTTTTATACAATGCTTGCCGTTTTAGCCAGCAACCGTAGCACTGAAATGAGACTGATTTTATGTAGGATGTCACCCTTATAAAACTGTTCAGTTAGCATAACATTGAAAAATTGTTAATTTTTCTATACAGGGTGGTTTGTGGAGCCCGACTCAAGCCTAGGTCACCTGGAGCCAGAACGGAATTCCAGCGGTTTGTCACCCATTCCGGACACTACCCAGAATTGCAAAACGGTGAACGATCGATAATTCCAGGTGATTCGGCCCCGTCTTCAATTGTCAGGGGTTGCTTCTCAAGTGTGCCGTTCTAGCACCCGGAAGGGCACTTGTCCGACGTATCAGGTCGCCCGGACTATGGTGACCGAAGGGCGTTCATGCACCTGAAGACAGACGATCGGTTTGTCAAGGGTTTTGTCCATGTGCGTACTGTCTTGTGGACATTCGGTGCTCATGGCATACACCTTAGTAATCTGCACTTTGAGCTTTATAGGGAATGGACACATGCCAGCTGGTCAAGTTTAATATCTGTAGCCGGCGGATCTATTTTCTAGGGTCAACCGAACAGAGATGACCGGTAGAGAATAACCCAGTCAGTAAGAAAAGGATACAGTGGCGATGTACGAAGCTGACGCGCGAGCGTGAGAACGAACGATGAGACAAAACAGTGGTACAACGGAAGGGAAACCAAACGCTTTACGTAAGTCGCGATTTTGGGTGCCTGTCAATATCAAAACCCTCTTGTGGTTCTCCCAACGTAACCTGCTTGACAGCAACAGATGAGATGATAAACACAAAAGGACGAGAAAAACCTAGGCAAACTATCTTTGAGGTGTGGCACCAGTACCGGGCAGGTATTGAACAATAAGATACCCGTGCTGCTGGATAGGCCTTCTCCACTGCATTGCAAACTCGGCGAGTGACAATTTCACTGGTAGCTTCACCCTTGTATGATGGAGTGATAAAAATGGGTTTCTTTATCCACCGTCTGGAAACGATTGAAACAGTCGAAGGACCCAACGCTGGTGAAACAACTTAACGAGTTCGTGAAGTTTGGTATCAGGATTGGAGAAGCGAATGCTCTTGTACGATTTCTCAATGGTTGTATTAATACTAAAGAACTTCCGGAGTTTTACAGGAATATTCCACGTCGTTGCAACGTACAACCCACTATCAAGTCCCTTCAGCGTCATGCCAGGAACGAAAGAGACTCGTGTCTAGCAAAGATCGACGAGCTAACCCGTAATCAGTCTCAACGTCTGGGTGCTGTCGAATTACTCCCGGAAGAGGAGATGAACTTGTTTGAGCAGTATGTCCGGTCGGAAGTACAACGGCGAGTGGAGAAGAAGAGAACAAATTTGATTACTGGATTGAACCCCGTCAAACAACAAGCTCAGTTTCCCAACGACCCACAACGGTACGTTCACAATTATTCGTCTGTCGTTTTGCATCGAACGATGTTAGAAGTGCTATCGCTAGGCCCCAAATTTTGCTGTCCGAAATCGAAATGTAACCGACTAAACACTGAAGTTCAGTTTGAAAACCTGCACCAACAACTGGGTGAACTCGTTCCATCTTCAGAATTTAACACGGAACACTGCAAGTCTACTATTGTTAATACATGCTATAAATACGTGAATAGCAAGGTACCGAATAGCAGTCTATTAAAACAGGAACATAAGACGGTGTTAAAGAGTTACGAGCTAATACAAACTTACTATTAACGAGACCAGATAAAGGTTCCGGCATCGTTCTATTGGATAAAACCGATTACGTGGAAAAAATGCCAGCTGTATTGTCCGACAGATCAAAGTTTACCAAGACGAAAAATGATAAGGATAGAACAACAGCTATAGAGAAGAAACTATCCAAATTACTCCGTGATATGAAACAATCTGGTTTGATTGACGCATGCACCTTTGAGCGCATCAGACCAACAGGGACGGTCATCCCACGCCTTTATGGTCTCCCTAAAGTTCACAAAGATGGAGTGCCCTTAAGACCGATCCTCGACATGTACAATTCTCCTTATCATGCTTTAGCCCAGTGGCTTGGGGAGCTACTGGAACCAATCAAAGCACAACTGACCCCATTCAGTTTAAAGGATACTTTTGACTTCGTGGATGTGGTTGATTCATTGAATATCAAGAGTAACAAAATGGTTTCCTTAGACGTAACCTCGTTATTCACAAACGTGCCGTTAAGAGAAACTATTGATTATCTGTGCGCTTACATTGTGAACGGGCAACTCAACGTCGGTATTCCCATCGCTGAATTAAAAGAGCTATTACTATTCTGCACTTCAAACGTTCAATTTCAATTCAATGGAAACCTCTATAGGCAATGTGATGGCGTAGCAATGGGCTCCCCGTTAGGCCCGTTGCTCGCAGATATATTCATGGCCAAACTAGAGACCAATGAACTACGTCACGTCGTCGATAATTGCTGTCTCTATAGACGCTACGTAGACGGTATATTTTGCCTAATAAACGTTAAGGACGATACACGGTCTCTACTAGCTGATTTCAATCGTGCACACCCCAACATCGCTTTCACTATTGAATTAGAGACGAACAACCAACTATCGTTTTTAGATGTCACTATGCTTCGTAGAACTGACGGATCAATTCGAAGGTCAGTTCACAGGAAAAAAACGTGGACTGGCCAGTACACACACTTTTGCAGCTTTGTTCCGTTGAAGTATAAGCGAAATTTGGTTTGTTGCTTAACAAACAGAGCGCAAAGGATATGCACGCCAGACACCTTATCCAATGAACTCCAGCACGTTCGAGATGTGCTGAGTCTAAACGGTTATCCCCAGCGGTTTCTGGACAGAAACATGCAACCAAAAGTGAGGCATGAAATTGTCCAGACGGTGGATAAAAAACCCATCTTTATCACTCTATCATACAAGGGTGAAGCTACCAGTGAAATTGTCACTCGCCGAGTTTGCAATGCAGTGGAGAAGGCCTATCCAGCAGCACGGGTATCTTATTGTTCAATACCTGCCCGGTACTGGTGCCACACCTCAAAGATAGTTTGCCTAGGTTTTTCTCGTCCTTTTGTGTTTATTATCTCATCTGTTGCTGTCAAGCAGGTTACGTTGGGAGAACCACAAAACGGCTATCGGAAGGGATTCGTGAACACCTTCCGAAATGGCTTCGCAACGGTTCGATAAAGCCCATTGTCAGTGCAATCTGTTCCCACTTAATTGACACCGGTCACCACACTGATCTAGATAAAGCCTTCCGAGATATCTGCAAGGTTCGTCAATCCCAGTCCAGAGCTGTCAGGTTGCCACTGTTATCAACGGCCGAGGCTATTGCTATCAGACTCTACAACCCCTGTCTTTGTGCCCAAAAACAATTCGTGCAAACCCTACATCTCCCTTGGCCAACTATTTCACAGCCACTTGAAACTCAAGCAAGCGTGAACCACTTCACACCGACGACTGAATATCAAAACCCGTTCAACCAACCATTTAAGCACAGATAAAGGAAAGTAACAAAGACGGCACAGATGACAACTGGCACCTAATCCTAGTCAGTGATAAATAAATAATCAACACAGTCCTCTCGTTTCATAAAAACTAACCAGATCTTGTGTCTGTCGGCCTACCCAAGTACACATCAGCCATGCTGACCTGGTGGCTGTTGAAGAGCGGTTAAATTCCTTGGGCCACCATAATTTGTTGTCGGAGCATGAGAAAATGACCTCGAAACGTATTTTACTAGAAACGATGTGGTTTGGGCGAACCGTCAGTTTGATACTAAACAGTAAAATCAAGCAAAAGCGGTGTTCGTCCTTCAGTTTGGTCTGAGGTGATGAAGAAAATCGCGTGTAAACCGATTAGCAGGGAGCTGTCGAGGTCTCGGAACTGTTACCGGATATCTACATCAGGGTATCAGATCCACATGAATTAGTCCATGACGGTAATTGACTATGTGCTGCGTGGCGGATTTCTTTCAGGATAGAGTATGGATATGTCGTGGTTACCCAATGTGTGGAGGATTCTCAAACGAGGATGAAACGAAACTGACTTCTTTACCTGCACAACATCAGCCCAGCTGGGCAAACGTGAAACTCAGTTGATGTGGGGGGAAAATTACATTCAGTCTTTTTGATCACCAAACGTTGCATATTAGGCTTTGTTGACGATTACTTCTTTTCGGGCAAAAGGCACAAGTGATAGCTTCATACCATGGTCAGCTATTAGATAAACCTTCCATTTAACGTTTCCATCCAGCCTCGCAATTCATCTTCACTTCTACTGATAACTGGATTTCGGATTGTGGCCATGCATATATTTATTCGCCCAATGTGCCGTCATCTTTCCATCAATTGACGTAGAAGTTCTACGTCTAGTCAAGTGCGAGAGTGAGAAATATGATAATCTTTCATTCCGCACGAGTACACACGCACGGACATATGAGCATCAGAAGGTGATTTCTTGAGGACCGGGTGTGTCAAGAGTATCCTCCCTGTTAGATGTGGAGTGGTAAATTTGACAACTCCTCTCAACCGGGTTCTAATCGAAATGTGTGTACACACAGCAAGGCAACCAGGGACCAGCAGTAAGCAGTTCATCTTTCGTTACCTGGATATTGCGAACTGGGTTTAGCGTTCTATCGTGGTCACCTTTCAGTACAACAAAACAAATGAATGCATCACAGCCACACAAACACATTTCATCCAGTTACGACGTGTTAGAATGTACAGGGTTGCGAACAGTGTAATCGGTTTTGGTTTTCATTCATCTACGCATAAAATGACGATGATAAACCACAAAGTGAATGTGTCGTAACAATCTGCATTTGACAACACACGAACCGGATAGGAATTTATTTTCTGTAATTCACTTCTGGCGTTAACCAACATGAGAAGATGAAGACGGTTGTAACTGGCCCCTAGAGTCTCAATGTTGATGAACGCAACGAGAATTGCAACCAATAAGCGTGTCGACATGGTACATCAAAGATAAACCACATCGTCAGTTTAACTCATTTGTTCTATATATGTTCATATACGCCTATAGTACTAAGCATATCGGACACAAAGAGAATATTATAGAACAGCATCCCACAATAATCGTATTTTAACATCCGCTAGTGGAAAGTTGGCACACATTCGAGTTTCAACAAGCGATTCTAATAATTGTTAACATACCACAGATGCTTAGCAAAAGCCCAAGGTAATGCCCTTATCTGCAGCATAAGCGATCCGCTTCCGTTCTCTAAGACCAAATTCGTGTAAACAAAGAAAACTTAAAAACTTTGTAATTGCCTTAACCATAGCTACCGTGATGAAACCGCTGTGTACACAATCTGTAATTCTTAGTCCAAACATGTGTTGCTCTGTGAAATTCGTCTTCGCGAAATTCACTGCCGACCAACTTATCAATTTACTTGTGTCATGATCGCTCTATCTTGTTATACAACTGTCTGCTCGTCTTTCTGCTTGCTTGTCCGTTTGACCTATATATCACTTTATCACCGTTCAGCAGTTTCGTGCTTATCATTCTTGTTGCGTTCACCGACGTTGAAACCATATAGGTCAATTGCACCTATATGTATCTTCTCATACAAGTGAACGCCAAAGATGAATTATCAGACAAATTTCTTCGCTATCTATGTGTTGTCGAATATCTCAGTGAGCATACTTTTCAAACCTGCATTTGTTCATTCTTCAACAAAACAAATCATAAAGCTGAAGAAATTCAGGCCATCCGATCAATTAAAAAAATAGGACTAAAACACGAAAGTGTGATGTCTAAAATTGCCCATTTAATGTATCGTACCTAGAGACTACAACTACACAGAGGAGTTCGAGGTCACCTACAGCAAATCTGCAGGAATTTGGAGACCTACTGCAGTTATGTGCGCATGAGAGTAGGATCCAAAATGTTCAAGTAATGATACCGCGGCACTAGGAAACGTTAATTTTGAAACTATAGCAAAAAGTACTACATGTAAGCCACGGTAATTTAGGGGTTATGAGTGCACGTATGTATACGGTGTGTGGTTGGGGGGATTTGTTTCTTCAGTGTATGCATCTGACACTAAAACTTTGAAGCAATGGGAATGACTCTTGAACAAAAGCACTTTAACTTCAGTGCTTTACTTGGAAGAGCACTATATATATATCACATTGTTTTATCCCTCAAACCCTACAACAGTTAGTAATGAATCTCGTGTATCGTAACGAACAGACCATACAGTCATCGTAAAATGAATGCAGGAAGCAGGTACGATTAAGCAACAACAGAAGCAACAGCAGGAGCATCAGTGTGTTGCAACATGAAGGTAAATGTACGGTAGAAGGAACGTAGACAACAACAAGCGGACACGACTGTGCAGTGAGACGGTAGACTACACAATGTAAACACTGACGTAAACAGGTTATAGGTCACATGACAAATCCAATCAGCCACAGGCAAGTGCAACTTTACAGGCCCACTGGTGACAAGACAGGTGAATCGCGTGAACAGCGCCACAGCACAGAGGTGAGGTCCACGTTGTTTGCGTGCGCACTCTCAGCTAGACATCACACCTACGGGTATGCTTGAAACAGACTTATGGAACGATAACTACTGCAGTCGAGCCGAACCACACGCAATTTATTTGCATTTAGACCTCAGGACGGATTACCAAAACGCGCACACTCAGTCACATGTATATTTCATACACCGTTATGACAAGCTGAAATCTGAGTTACAGACACAAGAACCTTGGTTAAAGCTCAACAGTGTCCTTGTAAACTGAACCATAAATAATACCTACGTTGAAGAACCAGCGGGATGCAAGAGTGATATTATTTAGAAGTGGTCTGTTGCAGATGCGAATGCGCAAAGGGTATCGGAAGAAAAGAGTTCCATGACGGAGTTGCAAAGCTATCTAAAGCCTCTTCCGTCAGCAAGAATGACTACCCAGTGCGTTTCATTCAGACGGTGCTGACGACAGTCAAGTCAAAACCTAAGTCACCGTCTGTGAATGAGGAACTTGCATTTGGTAGAATAAACGCATATAGGTGGACATGTTTTCGATCATTTATCTTCAGGCCGGTAGAATTACAGAGTTAGTAGGGGTGGATCGATATATCAGTTGGATTTATTACAGAGAATCTAGGTCACTGGTCGATCGGTTGACAAAAGCTGGATTGGTTTGTGATGTCACGCCGGTCCATTGGCTTGACCATGCAGGCTGGCAATCGATTCCGTGGAGTTATGACCATGGTAGGCGCTGCGGCCTAAGAGAACGCTTTTGATTACATAATACCGGGTCAAATAGCCTGATTCCGATGGGTCTGTCAGTACAAAGTGTTTTCAATCGGATGGCCTTTGATGGGTTACCTGACACGTGACACACCACTTGGAAGGCTTGATCGGTGTTCACCTGGTGTTCACTTTCAACCTGATGGGCGTGGATAGCACTTTTGACCGATCCTGTTTCTCCGTGCCCCAGTCACCGTGACTGGTGTCCCCGGATTCGTTTCAAAATCCTTGATGACGTTCGATCGATATATCTTTTTCCACGTGGACAAATGAAAGGGTACAAGCACATAGAAGGGATTGATCTGATTGATCACCGACTGAACTAGTCGTATCTAATACGCGAAGCCCTACGCAAAAACCATGTCTAAATAGAAAGTACAGTACTAGAACACAGCAGTGCGAATCAGTGTGATATATTTTGCAGCGGAATTGTCGAATTTAAGTGGTGCGATGCGCAGCAAAATTAAACAGTTGAAAATCTCACAAATTAAGAGCCGGAGTTGTTCAGTGGTTCAGCGGAGCAAGTATTTATTAAACAGATTCAAAATGAACGAGCTGCACTATCGCACACTCTCTGTTCTTTCTGGTGGATACATAACGTTTCCAAGTTATAATTTGGTCACACCACATTCAAGGCGCTGTCAAAAGACTAAGTTTTGCCGTCCACAACGTAAGTTGGCACGCCTTGAGATCCAGTTAGGGAATCCTTTTGGTCAAACGTAAGATTTAACCACACACTCGTTAGATTACCTCGAGTTGTTTAAGACTACACTTGTTAACTGCTGCCATCCATACTGTAAGTGTGTGTCGATTTTCTGAAGAGGCTGGAACAGAATCCAGGTATCCCTACCAGCAGACCAGATTAATGAGCTGGAATTGTTATCATGACTGAATGCAATTACATTGAGGAGCTGAGCAATAGTCTCGTAGAGTCATCGACGAAAAGAACAATTCTTATTGTACTGAGCATCAGATCGTTAAGTGCCTTAAGTCAATAATGGACGAAATGTTGAAAACCACCGCGACTTATGAGAAACTATGACCACAGGGTATCACTATATCCCATCTCTATGGACTCCTGAAAGTCCATAAACCTGGTGTGCCGGTTCGTCCAGTACTTAATATGATGAATTCTCCTTGCCATTCAGTGGTGTGTTGTATGGACAGAGAGACGGTGTAGCAATGAGGCCCTCGCTCTAGACCTTTCTGGTCGATATATTCATGGAAAAACTTAAACACACTACACTTCAGTTCAGCCAGTATCGTTGACACGTAGACGATATATTTATCGTCATTTCCTCCTTCACTAATAGGTGCACAGTACTTGGTAAGTTCGGTCGTGCCTTCCAGTCAATTAAGTCCAAACTAGAGGAGCAGACTGAAAACAAAATATCGCATCTAGATATTCCCTTACATTGACGGATAGAAGATAGTATCCAACACAATATTCATCGTAAAAATTCCAGGAGGTCAGTATACAAAATTGCACAATTTTGTACCTTGAAAACAAAGAAGAAGTCTGATGTGTCACAGGACTGACACAGCATATAGAGTTTGTTCAGCGGATACGCTTGACAGTGAACAAGAATTAATACAGAACGTACTCCGTGATAATGGCTCTCCGGAACGATTTGCCACCGGTAACGTGATCAGCACGTCACCTAAACCTAAAGTGTAGGAAATAAGCCAATGTTTATTCGAGTGCCGTTCAAAGGTGGCAGTGCTGTGGAATGGCTGACAAATGAGCTCAACCAGGCAATCAGCAGGACATATGCCACAGCTGAATTCCTTAGCCAATTCACCACACCCCAAGTCCACACGTTTTACAACAAAAAGAGACTGACAGTTCATAGCTCATCCGTATGCATGTACTCTTTCACTTGTTCCTGTGGAACGGGTTATATTGATCGACCGTCAACACAGCTTTCAAAACGAATCTGGGGACACCATCCACGGTGGTGGTGGTGGTGTTAAAAGTGAAATTAAACAAAACACAGTTACAAAGCATTCACAAATATTTGACCACCGAGCAAACCCTGTTGAAACATTTCCATTTCTCTGTCAGACAATCAGCGAATACGATTTAGCCTCTTCCGAAGCGATTGTAACACATCGTATGAAATCACTCTGTTCAAAACAAATGGTTGTGAGTCTTACGCTATCTTCGCAGTAAGTCACATGGATTGAAATTCTTCCTAGTTTCACTTCTTTATCCTTGTTCTTTGGTTTCACCTTACAACTAATTTATCATCCTTCTCTATTCTCAGTATCCTCGACCACAAACCGAATGATGATTGGTCACTGAAATTTTTGCCCATAGGACCCCACATACCAAAATAATTTCGCTTCACTTCGCATATGTGACTGAGAGGAGCGAAGGAACTGATGCTCAGACACAAATCTTATCTGGCTACGTTTGCCTACTTCTTACTTATTGTTCACATTTTACTCTCGCCCACATTTTACACCCCAGTTAAAAGATATATTGCCGTTTCATGTCATTGCTTGCTTGGTGAACAGGCCGCGTAGGCCGTATAACGCAGCGATCATCTGAAGGTATTTGAAAGCAGAAAACAACGTTGCTGATTCAATAGCCGGCGATCGCTGTAAATTCGATCAGTTAGAGCGTGTGACCAGTCAAACTGGCTCATTCAGTTCGATCAGTCGTGTCCAAGGGGTACAATCGAGGCAGGTCAAGGGCTGTATATTGGCCATCACAATGTCTATTGCAAGCCGTTTGCAGACAATACCGCCGACTGCCCAAAATCGATTAGTCAAAACAGTGAACTTCTGTAGCCCCTTAGACCCAACGTAGGACGACTGAGCAGGTGTTGTAATTTCGTCGTGAAATTTATAAAACTGATGCAACCGATGTTATGTAACCATGCCGCATGAATTAGACCACATGGACGTTAGCGATTAACAGCTGTTGCTCCAATGATGTGGAATTTACCGCCTGCATTTAGCTTGAAGATAAAACACCGAAAACATGGTAGTTTATTATGTGCGCCCACTGATTAGAATGATAAGATTATGCTGAACTCTAAGCACGACGGGGCAACGCTTCACTAGTGCCTCTCGGTAATGATTCATATTGGCCAAAAAGCAGTCAACATCAGTCCCTCATACTTGCTAAGAATAGATGTTAACCGTTGCCCTATGTCACAGCAGAATCATATGACCTGTGCGTTCAGATAGCACTTGAATAAATCTAGTCAGAACACCGTGAATGGCATTTATCGATAAAATATCAGTTGAGCAGCTTAGTATTGGTCGATTGTTTGGGCTCGTTCTGAATAAATACTGCAGTGTGTTGGCTGGGCTATGCAAAGTATGAAGTCAATGTACTAGAGGCCGAGTGTTTTCTTGCCTCACAGGCAAATGAGGTGGTGCAATTTGTTTCCATGTGGACGAAGCCATAATTTTCCTTTCACTAAGACGTCTGCGGTCTCATTGGAGTAAATTGCAACATACGACAATTCAGACCACTAATGAGGAAAAAAGACCTAATATAGTGAGAGATGTGCACACTTTATTTAGGCTTGAGAATCACAATATGCAACATGTGAAATTTATAAGGTCCAGAGGAACAAACGAACATGGGGGTCAGGTTGTACTCGAGTAAACCATGGTAAGCTAATTTTTCAGCAGTATTTGTAAACGTAATATGCCAATGCGTTTCGCGAACAGTTCAAACTGAAGTAGATATTTTATTTGTTGTAAAGAAACAATCCACCGCATACCGGTGAGTAGATACTACTCACACTTGTATGAAAAAGACCTTCAAACGATTAAAAAGCTATGCAACTGAGTCCGTTGGAGCGTACGGCGGATGAGAGTAAGGAAGATGTGACACTTTCGAAATCAGTATTGACAGTCTATAAACGACTGAAGTATTTCATATAAATCACCTGAGAAAACAGAACTTTAGATTTTTGCTACTTAACGATTAGTTAGCAATGAACCTCGGCAACCAGTCAAACTTTGATTGAATTGCACTTGTTTGGTGAAGATACTGCCGACTCACTGGGGGGGGATAAATCTGTTTACTTTATTGCATTATTCATCCGTTTACATATTTTAATAACACATTGTACAAATTTAATGCGCGTTGTACTACCTTATCAACAGCAGTCTGCCATTCTGTTATATTTTGAATATAACTGCAGAAGAACGAAGTATTATGAGTAGAAGATTGACCAGATGTATTTTGTTTGTTGCAATGAGTGCTGTTTTAGACGAGGCAATTTGGATTTTGTTGTTATCCCCTCCACCGAACATCACAATGTTGTTCAGTCTCAATCTTATTTTTGATAGAAGCATTTCAACGACCTGATGTTGTTTGTTTTCTTTCAAATTCACGTAAATATTTTGACGAAAAAGCCGCGTTTCCAACTTTGTTCCTTAGTTTCATCAATAATCTTTAGATTTTCATTTTTTGTTTTGCCATATATTTTGGTTTGTTTCGAACGAATACGTTATTTTTCAGAACACATCGCACTTTTGTGCTGAAGGCCACACTAATTTTCAAGAAAACATTGACGACGGATTGAAAAAAATGATTTTGCATTAGCCTTTTTGGGGTTTATACGTATGTATGAAACGTCACAATAATTCGTTCACCACTCAATGTGTGCGTTCTTTTCCGATCAATTCAAACACACACATATATATAATAGTTTAGAACGTACCATGTTCATTGTGTTTTGGAATAACCAAAATGACCTCTGCCTTCGATCGTGCATTTAAAACTGAGGTGTTTTTGGCGAATACAGTCTGGCCTGTGTGATTAGTGTCTGACGAGAAATGTAAGGCTATTTTGAGTGGATTCGTTAGTTTTTATTGCTAAATAACAGAACAACAATAAAGGAAATTAGGAACATCAGAGATCACAATGCCCTCGATCAACTATGGAGTGCAGATCTTGGTTACTACAAGTTGAGTGATTTTGCTACGATTGTGTTCGGTTGTATCATCCTTGGTAATTCACTTCTGGAGAATTAATTCTGTACTTTCTTCCGACAAGCGACAATGGATGTTAGAACTGAATCAAGTCTTTAGAGTCGTGGCAACAATGACACAAACAGTATGATCGAATACAAGAAACGAACCTGAGTTTGTTCGCGATTCCGGGGCAAAGTGCAACAATTAACCACAGTAGGTCATGGTATGTGGAAGTATGCAACAAACAGGCAACTAAGATCCGACGAAATGTAGTAGAAACAATTTGACATGTGAACAAATATTTGGGTTATTGATGAGTAGTCGATGATTTGGTTTATTTTCAACTTGGGCAACACTCACATTTGATCGCAGATTTGGCAAAGTCTATCTGAATGCGAAAATATCTGGGTATTGGGCAGCCCGAATGGGTAACGTCTGTCACGATGGACAGTGTAAAGGCGGTGTTCAGACAGGCAAGGGGGATTAAGTGATGGACAACGACGGACATGTTGGCATGTTAATGGAAATCATCAACAAGAGCAAACGATTAGGAGAAAGGTATTTTATATGAGGGCTGTGGGAAAGATGAATTCAAGTCCTTAGTCGCTCAGCTTCAGGGTAGCGAAGAGTGGAGGAAGTTGATAGTGCACGGCAGGAGTCCAATCACGTGTGACAACCGACCAGCGTCAAGACAAAATCAAGAACGACGGGTTCTTTGACGAAACATGTAAACACCGGCACATCGTAACTCTGGGAGATTTCATGCCTCGAACAGAGCAATCAAATCCTCCTTGTGATTTCTGTAGCTGGTAAAACACTCTGGCATTCCAGCTGTCTAGCTTATTTCACATTCACCTAATTCTGCTGGCCAACACCACAGAAGTCAATTTTCTGTTGAATAGGGTTGCCTATCATCAGGAAAATATCCCATGAAAGGCGCTTATGTTTACTGCCACTTCTTGCTTCCTAGGGCGTCACATGTTTTTTAGAAAAGCACTGGAGCACAAACCGTCCTACGCCGCCGAAAACCGTTAGTCCTGAAAAGACTAAGGAGCTCATACTAGTTTCCTCTTGAACAACAAACTTCATCTATCTCTTTCATTAGTAGGTCTGGCTTGCCTTCCTTTGTTGCCTATAGCCATGTGTCGGATGTTCTAGACTCGTAAATCCGATTCGTCATCTCGCAACTGTTTGGTAGGCGATTGCTCATGTAGAATGCTTTGTTTTTCAAACTACCACGAACCTCCTTCATATAAACAAAGTTTTCTTTCAACTTGACAGTTTTTACACGCAATCATCAACACAGTTTTTAATCGTTGATGCTCTAGTCGGCTGACTATATGACAACTCGAAATCTTTTATTGTTTGTCCCAAACCATAATTCGAACGAACGACGAAGAAGTCTCCGCAGAAGGGTAAGGTTTCATCTGATGGTCAATAGATTCGGCATCCGGGCAATGTTCGGGGCACCATGGAAGACGAAGCGCATCTCTGTATGTCTTTGAAAGTCGTCTTCACACGAACATATCTATTTCCGAAGGTAATGTGGGGAGCATGTATATATATATATATTCATATATGTATACATGTACACACAATATGAGGGACACGCGTTGAATCTGTGATCATATCAGGGGCCTAAGGCAGTTGGTAATTCATGGATTTTCTGTGGAACTTAGCACCACTTACTCAGACCACTGGTACTCTCCCAAGTTTTGTTGTATCCCGCAACATCTGTCGGAGGAAGACACTGACATTGCAATTAACCCTCCTTGGGTTGTCAATCTGTTATTATTTCGATGCTAGATACTCGCGGATTAGACAGAAAATAAATGTGGGTCTCATTTGAACCCCTTTGTGGTTTACACCAAGGGTCTAGGGATCATGGCTGCAAGTGGGAAGGTCGGTAAAGCATATGTTCC
This sequence comes from Paragonimus westermani, assembly GCA_008508345.1. NCBI lineage: Eukaryota > Metazoa > Platyhelminthes > Trematoda > Plagiorchiida > Troglotrematidae > Paragonimus > Paragonimus westermani. The sequence goes on along the minus strand of QNGE01000288.1, from coordinate 192,544 downwards.
CCGGAAATGGCAATTCAAAACGACCACCAAATGTTTAATTTGTGAAACATTTCAGAACTCAGGCTCTGTGGTTTTTGACAGACGGCACTGTTTGTATGGAATGCAACTCATTAAAGTCCATCTCGTACAATTGACAGGCTCGTTCGATTAGTGGCAGATATAACATTAGCATTGCTTGCGATCGTCCAGTCGTTGCTCCAGTACCCAGTGAGCCTTGAGTAGGCCGTATCCAATAAAAGGAGAGTAACCCCTCCGTTTTGAGCATTCCTACATGACACCTTCTTCAGATACAGCTAGCTGCGTGCCTCTGCTCACCGAGGCTGCTGCGAAGGAACTAAGTCAAAATGGCACAGAGTACACGCTCTCGAGTTAAATGAGTCTGGAGTCATCTAGATTAGATATGCGTGTTTGATTTGAAACGCAGATATGCTTGTCATAGTATTAACCCTCATAGGTATAAGCGTAAATACAGGGTGGAGACACTGCACCACATCTTCCCAACTCAGAGTGATTTCAGATCCCTGGCAGAAGAATGTGTAGTTGAACGTTCGTGGGATAGAAATGGCCTATTGGAAGCCACCTTGAATGTTGAACAGTTGTGGAATTAAATCGAACTCGAAACCAAGTAGTCTAATGCTAGACATCAACACGAGTTATTTAAGGCCAACAGCGAAGTAACTTAAGCAATGTTGTAAACAGTATCAGAGGAAGACGAACGGGAGACGGCTGCCTGCCCTAATGAGTTAGAGACAGCAATAACTCGGGTAGAGGATTATGTAGGGCAGTGCCATTTGCATATGTCTTCAGGATCTCGGTTGAGAATGAATGAACATGCTCTACCGGCAAATAATCACAGCCCAACAAATACTACTTAAAACAAAAGAAAAATACATGGTGATGGACTTGTGCGTATAATTAGACAAGGCATAGATGAGAGAACACTGGAAAGTAAACTAGTTTCTGAAGCTCACGTAAAAATATGAATTAATGTTAGGGTTGACAGAGAATCCACAACAATATCCAAATGTACACTATGTCAGGAAGGTTGAAGGGGCAGGATCGCGCAATGCTGTGTGGAGCCGTCGGAAGTTGTCGTGACGCCTCTGCATGTTTGTTTAGGGGAATGCACAGTGGGTGCGCGCGTGTCTGTCTGATTACTCGATGCTTGTGAACTCTCAGTTGGGTAAGTGAATGTGACAAGAGTTCAGCAGGGATCGTATGTTGCCTGGGCACGGAGTGCCGGATCACGCGTTAACAGGTGAATTGCGATGGTTATGATGATCTATGTGGCCTTGGGCGCTGACAGAAGGATGCGTGTATGAGTGAGATTTAAAGTACATGGTCTCTTGACCGGCTGGTGGGGGAACGAATGTCAGAGACTGAGCCCGGCAGTGGGCCGTTAGAGATCTGCTCAGTAAGATTGGCTAAAGTATTCCGAGCTCTCTTGTACACTTGTTCGGGTGGGAACATAACGCACTCACCCGGAACCGTTCATTCAAGATATAGTGCATTTCAGGACGATTCCTCCAACAGATAGTTCGACCCCGGATACTATATCCACAGAGTCACATTAACTGCGTGGAAACACACAATCTGACCAACAAACTGTCATTAATTGTCTCACGGTTAGCTAGTTAAGGGGTGAGTTGTCCATGAGTGGCCTTTAGTCGCGATTACTTGTCCAGTGATGACTGCATGCTATTTTGCAAGCCGACAAAGAAAAGAATGAACAAATTTATCATATGAGAAAAGAAAGCGTAATAACTGAAATAATGGCGGATCCAAGTTTGCCCGCTCTAACCACGGTATCGAGCGGTCTAACATGAATTTTTGCGGGTGGTCGCACAGTTCCACTAACAATCTGTTTTTCATAATTGCAACAGTATCCTGGTTTGAATTGGGCGTTTGCATCCCGAATCAAGAATGGAACCAAATATTAACCAAAAAATGGTCCCATGAGAGAATAAAGAAAGAGTACAAGTAAATGACACTAAAATTGCATCTTGAAATGTGCAGTCTACTTAATTTTTCTGAAGAGCATCCATCTTTCAGATCGTCGAACAGTGTCTTGCGAATATTTGTAAGCAGTCTCCGTACGTTCCACTGCCAACGATCTGCTAGGGTGCCTTCTGTTGGTGGTCTGTAAGGAGGTGCTTTGCTTGACGTCGTGATGCGATGCTCACAGTAGTAAGCAAAGAATGGATCACATTGTGGTGTAGATACACATGCAAAAGCTTAGTGACACCGAAGGAGTACTGGTATCGGTCAAGATGAAGCCATTGCCAGAGAAATGAGATGCAATTCTTTATCACACTTAGGATGGGATCGGGCTGCCGGAGGGAATTTCGCGCAAATTCTATCGTTACACACAAACAAGAGATGAAACAAACGTGCTGAATGCATGAAACTTGAGAAGAAGAAATCGCTGTACCCTACAATATGAAGTCGCATTTCAGGTAGGTCGACTTTCATTCTGTAACAGTGGCTAAAAGTCATCGACTGAACTTGTTCATAACGTTTGGTCAAGGTCTCCGAAAGCCATTATATGTGTACATATTGAAACGGACACAATGCTCACTGCCGACAGAAATTCCTATTTCGGGACTCCTAAAAACAGAATGACATCTCACGTCTGTGTTCTATACCATTCAACAGCTATGTGTTTTCTGTTTGTTCCCTTGATTCATTAAACGTGTGAAGTTGACACGTAGTTGGGATTAAATTATGTTGGATTACTGATCATTGCTCACAAGCGAGAGTGGTTGAGCGTTCAGATTTGATAATTCGGTCGTGCCTAATGTGAGGTCAATGGCGCAGTGGTCAACACGGTTGCCTCATGATTGGAATGGCTGGAGTTCAAATCCCGGCCGTGGCAAGGATATGCACTACTGACGAGCTCTAATGAGAGCGAAACTCGAGTCTAGTGCCTATTTTCGAAAGAGGCTGGCTGGAAAGTCTATCTGAAAATTATATTATTTTGTACATATTTCATGTTCGTAACACTTAATGAATAGAGATTAACCTTTGAACAAGAGTCACTAATCACTGATGATCTTCTAATTCTTGTTTCATTATGATCACGAAAACCAGGCGGAAAAAAAGTAACTGCCAAATGTGGTACCATGTGCACAGAGGAGGAGGTAAGTGACAGTGGAATTAGAAGCCTTAAAACCGTCACATTTCGTGGTCACGCGGAACGATTCGCGTTCTTCCATGTTACGTCAGAAGAGACCTAGCTGTCCAGAATCGATGGAGCCGAGTTCCGGTTGATGGGCGCACGTGTGGTCCCGGTGTGTGAAGGTCTCGCTGAGCAAGGTTGGTGGGTGCCATCTCTCCGGTTGGACAGTTGGAGGTCATCCATTCAGCCGGCTGAAAGCAGTCCCGAGCATGACGTGGTCTTGCCGCCAATGGATAGCCTGCATCTGCAAGGTTATTGATTTTACTCTTTCCTCTTTTCTTTGGTGAGGGCGCATTGCTCTCGTGTTTTGCTTTTTCTCATCTCTATTCCATTCTTCTTGGAGCAGTTGCACCTGCTCATTGTTCTGCTGCTTTCTAGACTGTTGTCAAGAACAGCGGCAGCCCGAATGACAGTATCCAAAGGTGAGGTGCACAGATGAAAGTGATGTTGATGATGTTGATGAGGGTTGCATACAGTACGTGGAATCTATTACCACCCACGGCCATATGCAGTCAGTCGGGACAGCTGTGAACCTCTTGATTCGGGCAGAATATGTCAGGATGTTGAAGGTTCATTCGGATAAAGCTGGTTAGGTAGATGAATAAATAATGGTTAGCAAAATATTCAACTCACAGTCAGGTGGATTCTGAGCGCAGAATTTAGCTGTCACTATCCATCAGTCACTAATGCAGTGGCGTGAGAAATTCAGCGAAGCGGTACAAGATAAACAAAATGAGAACTGAAGAGTTCGTGGTATTCGTTTAGGATATGTTACATGTAACAGTGTGAGAAATGTTGGGCCAATAGCTAATGTACTCAGCACATTTGGATATGATCTAGTCCATGAGTTGTTCGGTTTGTTTAAAAGTACCCACTGAGGTTATGAGAACGACAAAGAAGCGAACAAGACTTAGTTTTGGTGTTTGATAATCAGGCCAACTACAGCACAAAAAATACAATAACAAAAACTAGAGTGGATCAGAACGCTAGTCGTGCAAGTGATAACGAGCACAGTGTCCATTGCCTCTACTGACCGTCGACTGGACTCACCGTAGTGAGTTTTCATATTTGTTGTGTTCAAGTTAACTCGATGATCAGGGTCAGAGACGAAATCTTGTTCGCTACTTTATCACTCACATAGAGTATATATGAATGACCTATTATAAGACATTTTAACCGATGGTGGCAGTTGCGGGTGCAGTTGAAGTTGATGTTATGCAGACCGTCGATCGGGGATCGATAGCGGGGAGGGCGTGAAGTTTCCGTGGTTAAGGCCACCTGGTGGACGTTCTGCCATCGCGCTCTAATTTCCACTTGTAGAAATTCGAATGTAAGTCACATTGATTTGGGCCAGAATCAATACAGAATTCACCAGGTTGACGCAGTCAGTCAATGAGTGCTGCTTGGCTTTTGTCTCCCACGATTTTCAAGGCGTGTGAACTCCATTTCTACATCTAGAATGCATACTTTACATACATTCTTGGGAGTGTAAAACGTCTTGCACCAAAGAGCGTTTGTGCCGGACCGCTGAGAAGCTGGTGGAATTCGGATACTGCTCTTTCCGTGTGGATTTCTGGCATGCTGCACACTTCATCCTTCCGGTCGGTTAAGGAAGGTTAACCGTTTGTTGTTTTCATGGTTACTTTTAAAGTGAACGATCCAATGGCGCATGTTACACGTCATCGGTACACTTCGGAAGATGATTCGGACCTTAGCTTCTGTTGGAAATCAATTTACGTATCTCTTGTTTAGCACAACTTGACTGACTATTCCATGCCTCAGTTATCTTCTGTGCTCCAGAAAACATTCAACGGCTACGTTTAACCAAAGTCCGTTTTATTGACCTAGTTCGGACGACTTTTAAAAAATCGTCGGCAGTTCTATTGATTATTCACTGGTTGACCGTTTGGTTGTTTCGTTTCCAAGTGCCATATGCCTATCATCCAAAGGAGCGTTTGCAATAAATCCACCTGGCCAACCTTGTGTTTGCAGTACAGTGTTATTGCTTATAGTAAGGATGTACATGTCTACAGTCAATCAGTCAGTTACACGCGAAGGACTTGGTAGACAGATGAAACATTTCTTTGTTCACAACTGTAGCAAATCAATACTGAACAATTGACAAAAGGTGAAATCATTGAATCAGTTCAAACATTTAAAGACGACATTTCTTGTTGAGGCCAAAGATCGTTCTTCTTTGAGGGTCACGCAAATGAAACACCTTCCCAATTGGGAAGGCTAATTATACTGTATGCTGTACTGGGAGTGTTGAAATTCGGATAATTCTTTTGTTCCAACTCGAACGTGAATCTTCCTTATACGTGAGCAAGATAAGATGCAAGCTGAACAATGAGAGGCTGTTATGCTTAATATTGTCGGAACGTTTATATGTGAAGTCAAAGTGTGTACGGTGATCCGACTAACAAACGGCACCAATCGTAAGGGCTAATTATGGGTTCAATTGCTTTTGAAGTCCGGTTGCAGTTTGATTTCAGCACTGATATGGTCCTATCGGAATATCGGTATGTTACAGCTTAATTTATTAAGTAAATCATTCGATTGTTATCCCAGCCTGATCTAATATGTCTGTACGAGAGGTGAACGAAAGAAGACTGAAACACGTAAAATGAGTACGGCGTCTCACAATATGCTTCTAAGCAAACAATTAAACCATCCATTCAACACTCATTTTGCCCAGATTTACGCTGGAGTCAAGCCTATACGAAAGGATGCAACTTTGTATGGTTCGAGAGTGGTTGATTTCTGTTTGTTATCCAAATTAGTTAACAAGTGCGGAGAAGGTTGTGCATCTGAGGTGGGATAATATTCCGTTTATAGAACTTGTGGAAACACTGCGAAAGTAAAGTTGGCAACGATGTTCATGTGCAAGAAACATGTGGGCCACGAAAGAAATTCGTTCCACACTCGTTGGGTGATTGTAGACAAGTGAGATGTGAAGTACGACTAAACAAACTGGCAACTAACAAAAACACTTGCGTGAATGAAGCAATGGAATACCGAAGTTCGTTTTCTCTTGGTTAGTACATCCAAGACAAGCGAAAGGAAACCTCAGGGTGTTTTTGGTACATAACCGAGGCATGTGACACGTAATCATTCTGTAGATCAATTGACAGTGTGTACGTGGATGATTCAGAACGAGTCTGAAGGGTGTGTCTGCAAAGAAGTCAGTGGAATAACACTGATAAGCACTGTGAGCTCTATTTTTACAGGAAGGATGATTTTAAGCACTTTGTTCACTTCGTGCACTTCATCAAAACGACAAGAAGAAAAACGTTGTGGGATCCACAGTAAGGAAACGAGTACCATGTGCTCGATTTTAACCATGTCGAAACAGCAAACATTCCTCATCCTACTGTTATGGATGGAAATCAAATGTTCCTAACTGCGTTACAGTTCACCTACTCTGCAGCTACTATTTTTGTTTAGTCCGAATAGCATTTTACACAATTCTAGTCGAAATAAGGACGAACGGTGGCATGAACATTAGGCAACAAACGTGCTATCGCAATCATGGCTGATGCAACCGGAGGATGAAGTAATATTCATAGTGAGACAACTGTCACAAGACGGCAACAATCAATGCCAGGTTCCCGGCATACATGTGTCAAATGTTTTCAGGGTGCCCAGAACATTCGGTACGCATAGATCAGGGACTGCGTGGGATGTCACTCCTATTCAGAGAATCGCATTGTAAGAAAATGCATAGGTAGTGGTCAAGAACGAGTTCCTAAATAGCTTGAGTAAAAACGCAATCTTACCTCACTAGGCTATCGGTGACACAGAAATGAATGAATGCAACAGAACAGTTGCAGGGGTTCCAGCAAGTGACGGTACTCAAGGAATATGACTCACATAAAGCGTTTACAAGTATTCAGGAGGACCACCACAATATAACAGATTATCAGTATTCTGAAAGCAAGGAAATTTCGGGGTCATCGTGAATTGCTGAAGCACGGTCAGAGTTGCGACGATGTTCGTATTACGTCGGAGCTAAAGAACAACCGCTGAGAGATCCATGTAATATCGCCAAGCGACTGCGCAACAGGGACTAGGTCAGACTGGTGTGTACACATATTTTACTGTTGTTACCAGGCCACAGATCGATTTTAACAACATTAAAAATTGACGCAAAAACGTTGCTGTACAAGATTAAAGCATTGTTAGTAAACGAAAATAGAAAAGAACTCTACAGGTGGAGGTTACCGTGAAGGACGATAATCACAGTTGATTTAGAAATAGGTTTCACATCACAGCTGATGGTATGGAGTGCCGAATGAATAGCGGTGTTACTACGATCGCGTATTTCACAACCTTGTTCGTTCCGGTAAATTAGCCTCGGTAATCGTCCACTTTGCTGACGTCTAGTGCCACAACATTGCCGTCACGAACCGCAGTAACGTGGGGTTTGATGAAACAGCTCGACAGTGGTACTCGTAGCTCATCGAGGAGTGTGTAGCCCAGACTGCGCAGCATTTTGCCAGGTCTTTGGCCACGCGGTTTTACCGAGCACAACACACATCACGGGTGATCCAGCACGACTGGGGAAAATGATCGAAGCTATTTGGCTGACTGCAGCAGTGACGACAGTAAACTGATTGGTCACTTTGGCCACCCCGAGAGCTCCAGACCTTCGTCCGAAAAAGACCGCACCGGAATTAGTTGGAACAAATACAGGTCTTTGGGAAAAGGCGATCCGAATTCGACAAGCAGTCATCAGAGTGTTGAAAGCGCGAAACCTCCTGAAGACAACGGCCAATCAACGTATTTTGAAGCTTATCCATATATACCGAATGGGCCTCCTTTTGTTCGTCACTACAATACCATGAACGCCTGCGGAAACACGGGTGTTTCTCACGATAAAGCCGAACGAATCATCTTTGGCCATGTTTCTCAGAATTGGATATCGACAGGAGAGCAGTCTCTCTACTCGTGATGCGGTTTCACAGGCGCTTTGGTAATTTCATCCACTACCGTACGTAGCTTAGCCGGTAATTGGAGAACGGCTTATTCACCCAAGTGACCTGCCAGGGACGCTCATTAAGTGGATAATGTCCGAGCCGAACTGATTAGAATCGCCAGCGATAACTGTTGTGTTATGCTTATGGTAGCCACCGATGACCATGAGTTCATTCTTACGCGTGTTTACCTTCAGCTCGGGCAGCTCTGGAACACTGGCCGTAGCTATAGACTTTTTGTAGAGATGCGCTGGATTCTAGACCATGAGGATCAGACAGTGGACGTAGGCAAAAACCGCTGACCAGAGAATCGTGGATCTAGTAGCCAAGCTGTTATCAAGATGAAACCAACTCCTCGATCAAGTTACCCTTAGTAGTGAGGTTAGAGATGTTTCTTATGGATGCATTCGATAAACCTTTTTGCAGTCGAGAGACACATGTACTTCCATACACAGACTGAGCTGTTCACTCAGAGGCCCACAAAACCTGACCTACCCCGACCGAACTGCAAGTGCCGATTTTCAGCATAATCGTTCACCCCCTGTTATTCTGGACGAGGGCAGTTGATGAGTCAACTCTGGTTTTATAGAAAACATGTTGGGGACCAGAACAACAACACTACAAAGGGCGGCTGTAAAACAGATCAAGGGTAAACTGCTCCGGTTTCAGAGAACTGGAGTTTGGAGGTGCGGTAATTTGATTGAACTAGTCGGGTCCTAGCTTAAAAGACACTTAAATGCAGTTTAATTGGTGATATTCAGACGCGAAACGAGTTTACGTATGGCCAGTGCAAAAAGTGGAGGACGGCTCCTTGGTTAGCATTCCGTGAGCAAAAGTGGTCGACATACTACTCATAAACATAACACCATGGGGACACCGAAGAAGGGCGTCGCTTCTGTTGTCACTTGAAACTCCCAGGTTTTGAGACGCAATTTATCCAAGTAACTCGTAACTACAGTGTGATCGGTTAAGCGAGTTGATTTTCACTCACTCAAATTTCCGCAGAGAGTTATGCTCTGGGAAATTGCCCAACAGAAATGTTTCATTTATTGTTGTGGTGATGATGTGCGAGCATTTTTGCTACTCGTTAGTAGTGTACAGACGTGTTAAGGTTTATGGAAATAAATTTAAGCATTTATCACAACTATCGATCAGTGGATTTCATGATAGCTTACAGTACCCAGAATCTAGGCTGAACTAAGTGATCATTTGAGCCAACGACAACAACGACTAAATTTGTTTCCTTTTCTTGTTTGGTGTTGGGCTATTGGCAAAATGTTATGGACAATTATCTCACCTCCCAAGGAAGCAATCGGCTAATCTGATCGCTATTCACAATTTAGACTGATTGATGCTTGGGATGTAGTTCAATTGGACTTAATGTAATATCTTTGCACTAGTGGTACACAACGTTACTTCATGTAGGGGTGCGACTGCTGCAGTTAGTTGAAAATTTTGTTCATACATATAATCTCACAGTGTTATAATTGAGTGCGTGTATACCTGTGAGAAGACACTTGTGTTGGTTAACAATAGCCCGAACGCGATATTTTACATTTTGAAAATGCGTTTTCTGACCAATTGTGTTTAATCTTAGCAACAGATAATTAAAGAAAGGAAGACTGATTATTTATTTATTCGTTCATTCCCTTATCTAAAATAATGAAAGTAAGACGTGCTTTGGCATTTGACCATATTCATGAAAACCAAATTTCACACTGTTCTATAATTGCGAAACGAATACGATCACTTAATGTCATTATGTGTGACAGTGGCTATCCTGGTTGGCTTCTATGCAGCTGAGAGAGACATTGGTCGCTAAAAATGAACAGTGTTCACCTGAAAAGTATAGGGGCAAATACACCTTGTTTGTTTCGCCATTTTTTAAACGTTTGGAATGGGCTTGCTACTCGCTCTGCGATCAAGTGCGTTTTATTCCTACTGGCACAAGGCCCAGTGAATTTCCAAGCATGAGAAGTAGTGAGATTGCTTTCGTCGCATCAGACTGTCTTGTCTGTCAAGCTTTTTTCTTTGTGGCCGGCCGATAGGTTTACCTGAACGTGAGGCCTGCGATCGATGGTGGGTGATGTTAAATTTGAAATGATCTAAGTCATCACAATCCAATTCAAATCATGTATATTGCTCAGATGGTTCAATGGAGTCCCTGAATTCTGTCTAACTGAGATCCTGTTTGACTAGGGCTAACAGGACAGTTATTGTGCCTGCCATTGAAACGATCCGGTAATCTGGACTCTATTAATACAAGGCTGCTGTTGAGCCTTCAGATATGATAATCGGTCACGCCTAGTATGAAGTTACTGGAGTGTGGTCAACTTGCTAATCTCATGAACACGAGGGGCGCAATGCAAATTTCTACTCGAATAAGGATAGGCACTACCGATGAGCTACCACAACGGCAAAATTATCTAGTAGTTCCTCACGAAGTTGGCCGGCCGAAAGCTCATCTGAGTGTGAGGACCAAAATGGAATCTGGATGGTGTTAAATCTGGATTATTTTGGTTGAATTCTCTTTTAGTTTGTTCTAGAGTGTTTGGTCAAGGGCCGGCAGCCAGCAAATGGACCGGTGACGCAGGCGGTACTGATGATATTGGAATGAATCATTTTCATTGTCCCAGTGGTTGCTCTGATTTTCGGGCTCCAACCTGCCTGCATCAATATTCGATGCTCGTAATCTCGTCTCCAGTGTTCGCTGATGCGCTGAACGACACCGCTAATGTGGGTCTTCCGTTTTCCCATCCACCGCTGCCAAATTAGCTGATAAGACCAACCCGAATAACCAGACTGTAATGGACCCGCCACGCACACATTAGTGAAAACGGATTGCTGCAATGCGATCACTTGTGTGGAATCTAGCATGCTGTGTAAATATGGCAATAGGGGAGGAGAAAACCAGTTGGGACACAAACCAACAGAGTAGTCATGATGTCTATGCCAGTGGGATACGGTAATCTCTTTCATATGTCCACCGTTGGGCGGACGACGGACAGACGTTGGATTTCGCCTTTGTGATTTGTCACAGCGGCCGACGAAGGCTACCATAAAACTGATCTAAAACCAGTGTTACGTCAACTACGATGATGCTTGCAACAGAATTACATAGCCCGGTGAAAAGGCCACAACACTAAGAAATTTATCGTGCGAACTAGACTTTTTGTGGAGGATTTTTTCCCCACTACACAGTTCTTGAACGAAAATTTGGTGTGCCACTCTTACTTGAGCAAGGTGAATCCTTTCACGGGAAATCCAGTACAGTGGCTTTGTTTCTTTTTCCCTTTGCTGGGTACTTACGGCCAAGTCTTCTGTTTGGTCGTGCTGGAAAGAAGCCTTTGCACGATGAGTCGTTGCTTGATACCGTGTGGCCGAAGTGAGCTAAATATGACAGGAATATTCATATGCTATTTGTAGAGGTTTCTGAACAGATCATCACAAATAAACCCGATACGATCAAACCTGATTTTTTGGCAGACAACATGAGTACTTATGCATCAATTGAGGCTTTTGCTGTCAGCTGTTTGTGGCCAAGGCAACCTATTCGCAATGCCGATAACTCATTGTCCTAGCAATTTTTGTGGTTTTTGTTTCCTCAGGCTGCCCCTGTTTGTACACCAGAAGGTAGACAGTGCATATTGGTGAAGAATAACCAATTATCTCGACGTGAATTTGCAAAGCACTGAGTAGATTGAAATGCTATCAAACATCGGCTTTATGACATTGTCAAAGAGTGATTAGTCTAACTCACTGAAGTGTCTGTTGGCGGACGTCTCGTTGTGAATAAAATCATTCCTCGTGTATGTCAAGGTCTGAATGAACGCGCTACAAAAATGCGGCGTCTGTCGTAGCCATAATAGGACTGCTGTAACTGGCTATAGAGAATAAAGTCTAATTATATGGTTCACGGCTATCAAATTCGGCTAGGAAGACAAACATGCATTCGTGCAAAGGGTGCCAGCTTAATCGGGCCAAGAATGAGCTTATTCTGTGCCCATTTTTATTGTCAGATTGTTATTTTGCATATATTTGTCCACTACTGGTTATATTTTTCAAGACTACATAGGTTGCGAAAGTGACAGATGTAGTACTTAGCTGACGGTGTGCTCCAGTACTAAGCGTTTTATTTATATGGGACCCATTTACGAAAATTCTGGACTTCAGTTGGACTGGAAACATGACCAGAAACCACATTCTTGAATGAGACAAGCGTTCCACCGAGTGAGCTACAGAACCACTCCGGAGGCTCACAAATCTTGGTTTTGGACTTACTCAACCACCCAGTTCACTGTGTCACATGTATCCAACGAATGATCCGTCCAACTGGCCGATCAAGCGAGACTTCTCAGAAGTTTCACACCCAGATCCACTAGAGCCACTACCGAACACTGCTCCGGTAATCAGTAGGTGAGTGTATTTGATGGACCCCGTATGACAGTCGGGTGGGTTGGCAAATGAGTTCAAATGCCGAAATCTTAAACTTCCGTGGTGACGTCGTGGTTCAGCTTTCAGAGCCCTCGTCTCATCTAGAAGTGACGTTTCTGTCAATTGTTGGAGTCTCGGTGAAACTCATATTTTTCATAGCTGGGTCTTATCTACGTTCTGAAATCCGTCACATTAACTATATGACTTACTATCGTTCAGTGCACTACAGGAACAGCTACAGCCGTCAGGGTAAAAATATGGCGGAAACTTGCCCGGCTGTTTTGGTTGTACAACTCTTATTGTCGTTTTATCGTTCCAGAATGAAGCAAGTTAAGTATCCAGTAAGTTTCGGATTCTGCCACAAGATACATATTTCTGTACGCGAAGGTCTCGAAGGAACACAGTTATAATTTCATTTCCACGTTCCTTCTGAAAATATTCGTGTCATGTGTTCACTTTGTATATCTCTACGCAGTACGGGTTTGTTCTTCTTTGGTCCTGTGGACGGTACGTTAACCGAACATAGCAAGTTTCATTCCCAGCAAGCAATTTATTGCAGTCCTGTATGACTAATGGCCGGTTTCACCAGAAGAGTGCATAGAAAACCTTCAGATTAGAATTACTAAAACAATGGTTGGTCGTTGCAGTAGCACAAATTTTTCACCCGTTTGTTGTTTTAAAATGAAGTTTTATTACTACGGCAACGCTTTATTAATATCTCGTTTTGATCAATTGTGCTGAGATCCCAAAACAATTCGTTATTAAAAGTGGTGCATAATCAAATGTGGTACTGTTTGGACTGCCCGAAAATTGCGACGTATTGGTATTTTGAGTTTATCGTGTGCAATGATATATATTGAAGTCAACGTCCATCAAGTCTTCACGATCCGTAGGAAGAGGAGAAGCCCGTTGTGACGAAAATCTGTTTGAGTCGTCTCTCATCATAGCATAAATGCAACAGCTGACCAATCCATCACCGGTGTGAAAAACAGCAGTATGGTTCTACAGGCGGTTTCGTTGCTATGCGTTCTGCTACTTGTCGGGTCCTTTGTTGCCGTTTGTGACATTACACAGGCTACTGGTAACAACCAGTAGCATTCTCTGCCTTTTGCATTACGGATATAACTCTATAAATCCCTGTTCATGCCCCAAGAATACAAACACCATCCGAAGTCAACCAGATGTCCTCCTGTTACCTAAGCGAGGTGTTCGAATTCAAATACTACCTCCAGAGCTGTTCGGACTCTCCAATTCCCAGAATGACAAGCAACTATAATCCATCAGCCACTGGGCAAGTGCAATTTAGTTGGCGGGAGACAAAAGCTGGCTCTAAACAAGTATGAAAAGCTAAGCGCACTTTCACCCCCACCTAAATATTGGCTCGATGTGGTTTTACCAATGAATTTAACGAGTCTGCTCTTGAAGGTTCAGCTTCTGATATTACCATGACAAATCCTCGTTAGTTATTAACTGGCGAGCATAGTCGAAATAGCGCTGAGTTCAGGCCAAGTGCTCCGCTAGATGTTGTAGCTTAGGCGTGTTGCGTCTAGTTTAGGGACATTTGACTAGTAACAGTAGGTTTCGTAACAGGTCAAGTGTGCAAGCAGTTGGAATGTGTAATTCTCATCAGGCTTGTACAACCAAATAAGGTATATTCAATCTGTATATAAGGATCAGAGCAAGTTAAGTGAACCAGTAGGAATCATAGGTGTAGGCCGAATCACAGTCTACTGGAAGAGCGCTGGAGTGTTAGTGAATGCGTCAGAGTGTCATATGTGCCTGCCGTGAGACATGGGTTCAGAGATGTTGAGTGACTCACGCCTGCTGAGGCTTCAATTGACCTTGGAATGCAAACGAGAAGCGTATTTCCGAAACGGTTAGAAACCTGTACTGGGAGGGTTTGATCAGCCCTGTGAAGTTCGAACGAATTCGACCAAATGGAGCCATAATACCGAGACTATATGGCTTACCAAACGTTCACAAAAAAACGATGGCCATTACACTCGATTATTCGTTGGTTTGATTTTCATAATTCGGCAGCACAGTGACTGACACAGTTACCAGAACCTCCACCAAAGTACACAACAATGAATTCGTTTACAGACACGTTTAAGATCATTAAATTCATCCGATCGTTGATTGTGGAAAACAAGAAAATGTTTTCCCTCGATGTGTGCTCTCTGTTTACTAACGTACCATATCTAGAACCCGTCGATGACTTCAGCGAGTATGTTTTTTCATCAAAAGTTCAAATTTTGGATTGCCCGGAGGTACACTCGAACAGCTGATAGTAACTTGTACGTAGAATGTACACTTTCGTACCTATGGAAAAATGCTACCTTCAGAAGGATGGCGTTGCGTTGGAGTTAACGTTTAGCATATTAGTGGTAGTGTTAGAAAGAGTTACGCTGCATGAGATTAGCGACTATAACATTTTCTACAAGAGGAATGTGGACGATATCATCTATGTATTTGTGGAAGTTGTGAAGCTCGATACCCTGCTTTCTGTGGCGAACAAAGCGTAACATAATCTCAACTTTGCACTTGAGGCCGAGAAAAGCGAGTGAATATTTTTCTTGGGTGTTATGTTGGATCGTCGCGTAGACCGTTCACCTGAGAGAATTATTCACGCAAAGGTTATGCACCTATCAAGCAGAAGTGACATTTTTACGGCGGATATTCGCATAGAACGTCTACTCTGTAAACATGTAACCGATTGTACGAAGGTTAAACTGTCATATGCAGAGAATAAGTTGGTTTGTATGATGTTATCCTGCAGGGGCTAGATGTTGGATGAACCGGTGAATGGTGGAATAAGGAATGCAGTTGAGAAAGCACAGTGTGGCACACGTGCAAATCTCGTTCAAATCCAACCGTGTAGTTTACATACAACTGAAAGGTTTGTTGTTTAGATGTGTGTTTATGTTTATTTTTCCACATACTCCTGTGGAGCACGTTACGTTGGTTGCACAACCAGGCACCTTTCTCAGAGAGTGTGTTAACACCACTCCACAAGACTGACTATAGACTAGTTGCAGTCCATTTCGAGTGCAATTCTGGTGCACCTGGTTCATTCAGGACCCCGAGTCTCACCGGAATTAGCTGTCCAGCCCACTTGCCGCTTACCGAGTCGTCAATCCAAAGAAGTCTCTTCACATCGCGGACTCAGTGCCAACGACCGTAATTCGGTTGCGTAATCTTTGGTTGTAGACTCGGAGAAAATGTTCATGTCGTACGGTTACCATGGTTCCCCATCACTCATTTAATTTTCGCGGGGTCAAGTTAATTACTTAGTGGCCCTTCAACTGAAAACCCTTCGGCATAATTATCTGACTAGTTGTTTTACATTTGGCTAGCTTGACAGCTATGACGACAAGAAATGCAGTGTAATTGGCCGGATGATGAATAGCCGAGATCAGACCGCTTCTGGTAGCTTTTGAATGAGTGGTTATGGGAGATGGAGGGATTTTACGAACAGTTTTGTGCACACAAATTTTGAAATCTGATCTGGTCGGTGATCTTCTCACTATCAACCGCACCGTTGTGTGCAACACTGGTAAAAATAAGTTTTGTTACCCATTGTAGGACTGATTTTTCGTTTCATTTTTGTTTGCATTTTCCTATCCACGAATAGTTGTGGGGATGTCTTCGCTCATCGTACCTAAAGCATCTCGTATTTCGTGTTATAGGAGATCCGGTTCATCTTGTCTTTAGGTTGTGCTAACTTCACAGCAAAGAAATTACCGCTCATACCTCAACGGAACAAAGCTGTGGAAGTGCCTATATTGGCATGTAGGTTTTCGTAAATAGAAAACGATGTATTAACCAATCCACCCAGTATACGAAGCATGACAACATCAAGTAATGGTAGTCAACTCTTTTCTTCCATTTCCATGCTGAAATTCTTTTTTGAGATACGCATGACTGAAGTCGGTTATTAGAATCCGGATGATATTGTTTTTGTTTATGAACGAAAGTGTGTAATCTAATAAATGCTCGTAGACACACCGGTTATCGATGATGTGATGGGGTTCGTTTTCACTGATTTGGTTGGTGATATGTCTGCAGATAGTAAGGCGAAGGTTGAACCCAGTATTATGTTATCGATCTCTATACAAAGTTTGCCAATAAACTGAACTTAGACAGATGAAGTACAGACTAATGTGAATTACGTAGGTTTGTGACTTAAATTGCCGATGTTAACTGTTCCTAATGCGATCGTAAAGATAATCAACCGCTTTTCATGGCGGTTCTTTCCTGGATAATTAAGTTACTTCTGAGTGAACCGGGTTGGATTTTCCGGTATTCACTGAATAGACCATTTTGTCTTAGTTAAGCCTCTTTTAGACTGAATGGACTTTCCGAAAACAGGCTTGTTCGCTACACGTTTCTCCTAATGTCTAAACTGGGTATTTTCACGAAACTGAATGAACTCAGTTGACTGGTTCTAATAACTTCCCTATTCATTGAGATAATATATGAATTGGGGAGTTGCACATGTCAATTATCAGTCTTCAAATTATTTCCCCTTTGTACACTTTAAGAAGACTATAAATAGGAATACTGTCATGATCCTTGTCACTGTGACGCGCCCAAATACGCACGTGTCAATACAATCTGATATTTTCATTCTACTGAGTAATTTTTGTCGTTTTTATCCCCAAAACTAGTGTTTCGTCCCTGTGTGTTATCGTCGCACGGAATATTAATCTGCCTGACATCATAACAGACATTGTGTCAACGTGATAGGTTTTTACTATCGCGATTCTCGATTTTTCACCCGGTCTCGTCAGTATGAGGTTCCTGCTAGCTTTTGGCTCCATTACGACATCTTTCTTCTCTGTCTAGTAGGCTGCAAGTCGATAACACATTGTTCACGTAGTTATGGCGTGTTTTTACTAGAGCGGTTCCACAGTGCCCGATGTAAAGTTATGGAGATGGAACGAGCACACTCATGTGTTCATGTAGTCTAACCTGTCGTGCTCTGTACCTTGACAGCAAGATTTTGGGTTTGGTTATAACAATTCTAGGATAATTCGATTCAGAATGATCGACAGCTTTTGCGGAAAGCTGAGATCGCCACTTGGTAAGGTTCAATTTATTGATCGACTTAGTGTTGTAATTTTTTGCTCGTTTTATTACTTTCAACTTTAGCCGCTACTGATACACTTTCATTTCCACTTGTGAAAGTGAGTCACCAACACCTGAATGCTAGATAAGTGTCCTATTCCTCCTGGCACGAAATTGAAGAGAGTTGTTATTGGACTGTAGGTTGCACCGACTTAAAACTTACTTTTGGAATCTCTCATCATCAATGTTCTGTCTCTTTGAACTGTATGGGAATGTAAGAAGATCGAAGTAGCCTAAGGAATCAACATTGACTCAGAAACTAAAGGAGTACGGGAGGTTTGGAGCCAGGAAAGGCAAAAGAAACGCCACAATATGGTTCATCAGTGGGCTATTCAACCGTAAGTGCACGAAGCAAAGCAACCTGTAGACGGTGTAACATCTGGCTTCGAAATCCAACATCGAGTCGGACTGGCACTTGAAACCACTCATTCGTTTTTACCCGTCATACAGAAAGAAATCTTTTTAATTACTCGTGTGGATCGATAAGCAAAAGTCTGTTTCATCACTAGGGTGGTTATTTAGTGGACTTCGATCGAGGTTTTTCCATGCTGAGTACGTAGATATTTTGAGGTATAGCCATAGTCCATTTCAGATGAAATATTTAAATTCCAGTTTTTACCGTGGTGTGTAATAGATGTTAATTTTAGCTGACTGTTGGAATAGATAGAAAACATTCACCGCGAAATCTGTGGAGGTTCTGATCTCACTGCTACTAGGTTAATCTATTGAACGAGTTCAAAGCCGGTCGTGAGTCAGCCTGCTCAAGTCAACAATTTTTGTCGTACCAATTTATTTGAACCAAATGAGCAATACGTAATGTACATTGTCAAACTGGATTACAGCCAAGTACGTTAATACCTTCGATTTATGGGTACTAACAGTAGGTTGAATGCCGAAATTGGGTATATGAGATGACCTGTATCTACAATGAGTTGGGCATTCCAAGGACCCATCTACTGGCCCAACCTCTAGTTGTTAATTTTTGTTGAATCGTCATTTGTGGTAACCAGTTACGAATGCGTTTTACCAAGTATCTCAGTGAAGGAAGTCCCATCCTACCACACATCCACAAGTAAGATGGAACTGATGACTAAGGCGAATCTGAATGGTCTAGTGAACCAGAAATATGCGCATCTTCAAAATGAACGTTACATTTCAACCACATCGTTGACGATGCTGTCAACTTTGAAGGGTACATGGAGGTATCCTCTGTATTAGAAAATTTTAAAGATCTGCTGCTTGTAATAGAATTCTACATGTTTTTCTGCCTAGCCACTGACTAGCGAGATGGTCAGACCAAGTTATGCTAGTGTGACATTGTTGCTTAGGGAAATCCTTCAATTTACTGATCACTATATAATGCCTTATTACACACCACGTCGCAGTGTACTATTCTGACGTCGTTGGAAAGAATGTCTCAAAAGGTAGAATGTGAGTAAGCCACATTCATCCCTGCTCTTTCTTCTGGTATACGCAGGTTATATACAATCAGTAGTTCATTTGCGAGAACGACAGAAATAAACAACATGAAGGATCTTGCCACACTGGTAACGAAATACCGGTACCTTGTACCACATATCAATGTAGGGCATCTGTAGAGTCTGGTTTGGAAGAAAACTTCAAATATCCAAGAACACACTTAATGGTAGTGAGCAATTTCATGTCTATTTTGATCAGCATAGAAGCAAAGCCCTGGAAATCGTTAATCAAATCGGTCATCTTGACAAAAGCCAATTCCCTTGTGAAACTGAGAAGCAATTTACAAGAGTTTTGTAAGACTAGAAACTAAACTTAACACCAAAGTTATTTTGCCGCCGGTAGCTGAGGCACTACACGCAGTGTAGTTCACTCCAGCCTGCATCTTTTTCGCGTATCCGCGGTTGCAATGAATAGTGTATTGAGGGGAGTGGTAGTAGATTCGAGACGAATGGTATATGCGTGACCACTGCCTTGGGTGAGAGGCGAAAGCAAAGGTCCGACGAACTTAAAAAATCACTTTCTCTTAATACCGCCCACTAGAGACTTATTAGAACGTTAGCCTCACATTTCCAACGTACGTGTGTTGGATTTAGAGGATTTTAATGCTTAATCGCACCTAAAAACTTACGTTGATGCTTCAAGCAACCTAGACGTAAATAACCTCTGTGCTCATAAAACTAGCAAAATCACTTGACCAAATTACACCTCTTTGTTCGTATGAATTATCATTCCAAGTAGTATGTGGACACGATTAGTTGTTCCTGTACACTTCTGAACTGTACATTCCGCTCCTGTTCACCTCCTCATGTAAAAAATGCAATGGACAAGGTTTGAATCGCGAGGCAAATCTATCTGTCTCGTTGTCATCGACCAAACGATCGTCAAATTCAGGAAGCCTAACAAATGTGAGTCCATATTATGTTCGAAAATTGGAGTTAGGACACCCAACTAAGTACATATTTTCTTAAGATAAAAATCATTAACGCGTGAAGCCACTCTGTCCTTTCACAAACTCTGAGATGCAATAGCTTATCTTCTTGTTAAATCCTAGTAGATGAGAGCGGAATTGTATTCCTTTCTCAAGTGGTCGTGGAGTGAGTATGTTCACCGACCCTTCCTCTGAAGTTGTTTATATCTCAGAGATAGGACAGTACAGCGTGAAATCAGTATGCGGTGCGGCGGAAACAAAGTCTCAGTAACAAATGTAGCGAAAAGTTTCGACAGAGTGGTAGCTGTATTTCTGCCGCTTAGTGTGTACGTTTACAGGGGTAGGTGGAGCTGATGCAAACCCGTACCGAAAGGGCTGCTCGTTCAATGTACATAGGGATATTGACGTAGTGCGTTTCGGAGGCCACCTGGTTGTCGACAAAGTGATTGTGGTCTTGATTGGACGCACGTATGTTCGCACACTCTAGCTATTTGATTTCGCTGCATAGTGAGGTCGACTTCCCACAGCCCAGTCATAAAAGAGAAAGTCACTAAAGTCCGTCAAAAACCGCGTTCACGATGTGGTGACTGTGTAAACCTTTGATGTGCATACTTACGCGCGTTATGCCTAGGTGATATTTAAGACGTCTCTAAGTGTAGTCTCTATCTACCCGTTACAGCAACTGTGGAGAAAATAACGCATAGTTTGTTGCGCGGTGGGTACTTTTTGGAAGTTACTCCCTATCTTTTGATTAAGAACGCTTGTGTAATTCGTACCTGTCGTGTTTGGGCGTCCAAATGCTTGATTTAAAACTGTGTGCGAAATCTGGATCCGTTAATTTTGATTAATAGTTCATATCTAAGCAGGAATACTTTTGACTGAAGATTGAGCAAAACACTAGGTGTAGCTCCCATAAGACATCGTTCTAACAAATCGTTGGAAAGAAAATTATCAGCAATACAAATTGATCTCCTTTCAGCAAATTCTGGGGACATTTCAGTATTATATGCATCGGACTATTCAGAATATTTGGGTAATTTTTCCAGACTGGTGTGTAAGGAAAGTCATTCAAACGCCACTATTTCTGAAGGGTAGACACCACACGAATTCAGATACACTCATATCGGTGCGTTGGAAGTCGCAGCGTGAATTGTCGTTTGTTTCGAAGTGTGTCTTCACACTTAATTTGTCTGCTGTTTTTCTTCAAACCGAAAAGTTTCTGGTAAATAACTTACTGTTTCATGAAGTTGATCTTAATCTGTATGGCATAGAAATCTGTTGCGAATGATCTAGCAAACAGAACGAAATTAATATATCTTGTAAATACGATTGAGCATCTGAACATACAAGAAGACATTATCACCTTCGACATACTTAGTGAAACGCTGATTGTCAGATGTGAATTCAGGATGTTGAGTGTTAGCCTAACTGCAGGCGGCGAGTTACACGTCATCGGAAAAGAATGAGCAGTTGAAAGAATCTTCAAAACATGATGATTTGTGGTTAGAAACACCTTACGTTTCTAAGCCAAAGCAGGGATGGAAAGTTTGTCGCAACCCATCAGTCACCCTCTTTCAGTACGGAACCTGAATGTTCATGCTTTAAGCTGTTTTTCTTTGTCGAAAACGCGAAACGGTTGGCTTAGTTAAGAAAAGTATACTAACGGACAACAAGTACATGAACCTGGTTAGAGATTCCAAACTTCCTGCTGGATCTGCTTAAATGGATAAGTGAGATAAAGAAAATGCTTCGATGGACAAAAGCCACTCCAACTGTGCTTTCGTCGTAACCTCTATGTCAAGATCGCACTGCTTCCAACACACACTAATCCAAAGCACTTAAACTCCGACTACTCTCTGCAGTCAAACCTTACAACCAACAATAAACAAAATATAAGTCATGTGCATATCACATGCAGTTGCCAAATGCTGACAATGGTTTCAAACAGGGCTAATGTATCGGAGATGAATTTGGCCAAAATACTTTTTTGTTACGTATATTGATTCAATGCTTCAGTAGAAATCGCCTTTGCTGCGGACGCTAGTGAAGCTTTTTTGGGAAATTTTGGCACGACTTGGCTGTGAATTGGTGAATCCACCATACGTGCGAAGAACTTATGGGGTATGGCCAGTTTTAGTTTACTGACGCAATTGCCAATTGACTCAGAGTGGAACTTGGATACCACTGAAAATCTCCTTTGACTGACCCAGGTAGAACTCAGGTACACATGCAATAACTGTATTACAACTGAGTTGGTCGTAGGAGTCATCAAAATTTGTCACCTCCAACAAATGGCACACGTCACCTGCAAGTTTTCAGCTGGTAAATATTGGTTAGCCTTCCTACCGGATCAGCATGGCGAATTCAGTCCAGTTCGCCGTCTACAATCTGTAACTGACCGAAAGGAAGTCTTCTGTGGTCTCCAGTAAAGTGGCCGTCCTGTTCACTGAGTATTCTTCATAATTCATCTTGGAATTGTTACTAATTTTTTCGTTTTATCTGGAGTCCTGTAGAGTGAACCAATCAAATGAAAACAAAATGACCTTTCCCGGATAAAATGAAATCGACTGTTCACCTTGTAGTGCGATTGGTTAAGGCGAATGTAATGGAAGTATCGCTACCTACTAAATTGCATGCCATCCATAATAATGAGCGTACCAAATCACATTGACTGGAGTAGACTTAGTTGTAGATACGGCACTGGTGGAGTTCAAATCCACTTGGCGTGTTCGGCACTCTGCCGGTTCAGTAATACGAACTTAAACGATAAATATTGTGGACAGGATTGCGATTACAACAAAATACTATCACAAGCACCTCTAAAAAGTAAAATACTACTTGATTTAAAGCTTGAGTTATGCGGTCCTTGAAAGAACAAATTCGTGGTCCTTATGGGTGAGCAAATGGGCTGCCATTGTGAGTGCACTTGCGGCAATTGGCAAAAGCACTAACCAATGTTCTGAGAGCCGTATGAAGCAAACTAGACGACTGTTAGCTGTGTGCTGGATAATTGTGCTCCGCTTCGAAATATAATGCTGAGCTATGAAGACAAGCTGATGGACACTCTCCAAGACTGCGTTGCGAAGTTCATCAGCTAATTTATTCGTCAAAGACAGAGAATTTGGGCTGGTGGATCATGCACCATCTCGAGCCAAATTAACCGAGAAACGTTGTCTCTGAAGTGTTAATGAATTGTATGCAAACATTCCTCGTCATAATTAACTTAAAAATATGACGGCGGTTAGAAAACAAATATTCAATGCTTCTGAAGGGACAATAGATACCCTAGTACATTTTTAAATAGCTGTCATTTAATCCTGAATTTAGCATGTGGATTTGCGACCCTAGGCAGTTTGTCGTGTCGAAACGCATTCACATGACACCAGGAAGTAAGACCTATTAGAGCTCACTACAGAAAATCCATATGGTTCATTCGACACATGAACTCCAACAGTTTCGGATCAGTCGAGCATATATATATATATATGCTCTGGTGAATACACTATACATACAGGTATGACGATTCAACATACATGTGAGTCTTGTGGGGGAACCAGACCTGATCACCTACTACAAGTCCATAACACAGGTCTAATGGCTAGCCGTTAAATATAACACGAATAAAGCGTAGACAAAAACCACCACCCTAAAAGGTGATCACCATGAGAATAAAGGTGGTCTACTTTGAACAACAATTAAGTGTGCTCATGGACATGTCTTAAACCAGGCGAATGTTAATATATTCAGTGGAACGGACGACTGGCTCACCCGAATTCCGTATACTCCCTTGAACCCAAAAAATGTTTTCAACGAAAAAAAGATCGGTCTGTCATTGGCATTTCAAACTTCGTCCACAAATTTCCGCGTAACTGCGGAAAACGCTATTTGGGTTGAACCGGGAGATACGTGATCTTCCAAGTAAAGTAACTTCTACTTAAATGGGCTGAAAAGCACACAATACCGGAGAACATCAATATCGATGAAATACACAAACATATCACGGCCATTGATCACGTTATCCGTCAGGCTTGCACATTCAGAATTTTATTAATTTATTTCAAACCACTATTTTCAAGGTTTAACAATCAGTCGATGGAAGCGCATATTGTGTGTTTGAACACAATTGTTTGTGAACGTTTATTGGATTCAGTGACTTATTTAAGTCCATTGATTGGATAGCTATTGCCTTAGTAGTTTGTCGTAAAATAAACGCTCTTAGTTGCTGTAAATTTGGTGCTGCTGCGTCACTAAGGAGCGCGTAAATTTACCACGTTTCGCGTTCTAACCGCTTTGTCTAAATTTCTGTAGGTAAGAAACTGCTTGAGGTGTATGTTTAATCGGATACAATGAAGTTGTTTACCATCTGTGAGTCAAATAAGAAACAACAGGATTCATAAGAGTTGGCTACATTATTAACTTACCAAATGTTCAAACCCTGAACAATCACCAGTCTTAAATTACAGACTGCTTAGTGACGTGAGTACTAAAAAAATGAACGGAACTTACAATAGAATGAGACAAGTGGATATTCACCATAAAGTTGGTCGTGCCGATTCTGAACACCTTACTAGGTTTAGGAATGAAATTGATTTGTGGTATTTTTGCACGAAAATCGTCCACTTACTTAGGTTCAGTGTAGTTGATCTTGAGGTTCAATATTTTAACATGACAAAGCAATATTCAGTAACGCTTCCGTATACTGCACTGTAAGGATCCCTAAAATATTAATGTTTGAGGCGTATTTTGAAGTTTAGTCGTGTGAAAGTCCGATTCCGTCCTATCTCTCTTAAATGTTTTCCTCAATATATCCTACCTCTACTATTTTTGACCGCTAATTGTGCTTTGACAGAGACGTTTTCGCTTTATTGCATCAGTCTGATAGCTGTGCAAATGACCAATTGTCAGTTCATGTACTGTGCTTAAGTGGTGCGTGCGTCACAATTTTTGAGCTCGGTTCGCTCCCACAGTTTTTAACCTGTTGACTTCTCGGAAGAACTCCGTTGAGTGTGAATGTCATATTATGTGATTACAATTCATCTTTCACCTCTTCGGCACCAGATTGTTATTTATTTCCCAGAGAAGATCAGTCAGCCGAAACTGTTGAGGTTGTTTACTGATTCACACTGGTAATTTGTTCAATAGTATCGCGGCATTGTGTTCTAATGTTGTTTTGGTTATTCATGTTGTCGGTTTATCTCTGTTCAGCGTCTTTGTGGAAGTACGTACACTTAGCTACATCAAAATGTGAGAAATGATATAGAAACACGGCGGATGCAATACATTGTTTAGTCTCACAATATTCACAACGAAATTTACTGCATTCATTTAGGCTACTAATTTGTACTACTACTATGGTTTGATTTGAAGAGCAATTTACATAGCTTCATTCGAGAAAAAGACAAGCGGCGATACCAAATGTGGAAAAGGGAAACACAAAGCATGCTCTCTATCAAGTTTAGTGTACTGTGTGGTAAAATCATCGAACAACTAACAAGTGCTTCTACGTGAGTATGGTAATTTAGTAATCAATTGAAAATTACTTGTAAAATGCTAACAGAAAGGAAGTGCAAAAAGGGAATCTCTGGAAAAAAAACGAAAGTTGTCCAGGGGACAAAGGTGATGTCACACTCATAGTTCAGGTAACTTGAGGCAGTGGTCATAAGATGGACAGAATCAGTGCCAGGTTCCCCACATAAATGTGTCAGTTTTTCAGAGAATCGAGAATAGTTATCAAGCTTGGATCAGGGACTGAGTGGGAGGCAACTTCCATTCGAGGAATCACAATGCAAGTAGAAGAATACACGATACCGGGAAAAGCGGTAATCACATTTAAGTGAAAAATGGGGTCTAAATTATAGCTTTTGATTTAAAAGGCCAACTGAATGGCGGCAGTATGTACTCAAAAGTGCTCGATAACATCCTTGAAGATTGCAGCTTATGAAAGCAAATGTTGATGCGCCCCAACTTAACCGATACGAAATAATAGTATTAAACCTGAAAAATTATTTGGGGTTTCAATGAAATGTGTGCTTTAATTTTGGTCCGACGTGTGATACCTCTGCATACCACCGGAATGAATCCAAACTTAGAAAATTGTATACCGGACGTAAACTATTGAAAGAAGCCTGCGACAGCTGTTCGCTTTAAATCATTTCACTGTGAGAAAATGAACATCTAAAAGCCACAGAAAAATAATTCACAGGTTTTTAAAATAGGTAAAACTCTCCCCTGGATACGCTTACGCAAACACGCATGCGTGTTAAGATGTAGGTAGTTACAAAAAACCGCTTTTTACTGGACTAATTAGATTGCATTCGTTTAAAATAATTGCACGCACGTCCCCAGGGAAGAAGAACTAGCTGTCTGTTTGTGGGACTTTCTTCTGAAACTCATCGGTCCTTCAAACCGGATTTCGAAAGTGCAAATTACTTCTCTTCCTAAAAAGTGGTCTACGAATTATGCATAATGAAAATCTTGAAATGCGTTTTGTGTGTCAGAAAATATGAACCCGCTATCCTAATTGCTTTTGGGGCCACTAGAATGCAAAAGTTTAACGTACTGTCCGAATAGCTAACCAGTGAATTATTTCTGAATGTACTATGACGAAATTCGTGGTGATGTGTTATCACTTAGAGAGAGAGAGGGTAGACACTGAGGCGCTGACTTTTTGAGTCATGGGAAATGGTAGGTTTTCACTGATCTTAGGGTCTGATGAGTATAATCAATATGAAAAGAGAAAAAAAATGTAGTGCATATGACCTGGATTATCGTGCTTATTGATTGAGGTCACGTCTAAAATACGTGTTGATTATTTTGTGAAATTGTAGTTGACACCGTTATATTCAATAGTAAAAATTTGTATTCATAGAAGTCTTCGTAACGATTTCCTCTAATAATTTAGGGATAAATTCAAACGGAAGCATTAGCAAGGTCCCCACACCCTCTCCATTTCCACAGTATGTTCCAGATAAGATGCAAAAATGTACAGCATTCAGTAATTTAGGAAGAGCCACCGTTAAAGAAAAAACGTGTTATGTGTTAGCAAACGTATACGGATAATTTTGCAACCGGTGACGGATATGAAGAAAAAAGATATTACAACTCCCGAAGATTTCCCCATACTACTGTATGTTGGTAGCAACAGTTGTTTGTAGGAAGTTATATCACCATACAAAAGCTTTCACACGATTCGATAGTTAACAAGATTGTAAAAGTGTCTGGACTTTCTTTAGAGCCTTCTCTCAATATAACGTTTGCCATGTACTTAAGTACAAATCCGCTTTCTGAACTAAACTTGTGACCTTTTGATACTAGTTAACTGTATCACCTGACCAACTCCGGGTTTATTAAATGTGACCGAATACGTTCATTCATTCAACTCGAATAAGTCGATGAAGAGATAACCTTCTCGGGCTCTCTGGTGTTAACAAACGGACAAGTAAATTAGTTCAGCCCTCTGGGAAAAGATTCACGAGCTTAAAGGATTAGAAAAACAGGCAGGAAAGTAAAAATTATCTGGGTTAAATTACTGTCATAACAGTCGCAGGATGTTGCTTTTGCGTATACGGAGAGGTTGTGGTATGCACCATCAATGCCTCGTCAAACTGGTGGCTGCTTTCGACTGTCGTGACGGATGATCCATTGGTCTACAAAACATTTGTAGTGCGGTTAATTCCAGCATTAGAGTGTTGCGTGTGATGTGCAACTGTACATTGTAAAAGGCATTCTTACCTTATTTTTGCTAATTTTCACAGGACGGAAAATTATGAGTTGCACATATTTTCTTCTCCAGATATAACAACTTGTAAAAGGTCTCCCTATAGTATTATCTTACCCCTAAGTCATTGGAATATTTATCAGCAGGACAAGATCCTCCCCTTTGTCCGTTTCGGTTAACTTTATATTTTGGTTGATTAGAATCAACTCCAAAAGCTACACATTATACATTTTAGTTTCTTTTAGAATTTCCTTACGTAATACACACAAATCTTGGAACGTTGTAAAATCCTGCTAAGAATCACTGGAAAAAGTTTGTACAATTGATATCTTATGACGCGATATATATATCATCCAGTTATCTTCCAGCCGACATTCGTACACTGCAAATTTTATTTTAGCCATGGAGCAATTTGCTAAATGTGGATCCTTTGAACTGCCCTAATGGACTAGTTCCACATGTCCCAAAACCTTTTGCTGAAGCGGTGGCTACAGTGACATTCGGTGGCCCTAGGATTTTTTCGCCGCCACATCTTTCTGTCTAACCTCTTGAGTTACGCTGTACGCGCTATGGCACTTTATACTGGTGTACAAAATCAGTGACTTGTGTCTGTATGGTAAGAGGGTACAGAAGGATACTCCAAAGAGTATCAAATGCTTCACATCCTTTAGTGTCTTGCTAACGTTGGGGTGGTACGAACATTTGTATTAGCGCGGGAACTTGACGGACGTCGACTGGTTGTTGGCAATAAAGGATACAGACGATTTTCCTTATGATTACCCCTAAACGGCACACAGGTTCATCCGTAACAAATCATATGATCAAATAAGTCAAACCGGGCCGCAGCTTCCGCGATTTTCAAGAGAACCCGGAAGGACTTATTAATCTGCCCAGGCTTGTTTACTGGACGTCACAATTCTCTTATACGTCCGAAAACAATTCGTTCAAACGCTGCCACGTAGTCGTAAGTTCTGGTTATAGGTTCACTACTTTCTACTCAGTCAGGTTATCTGTTCACTTCTCCTTGGCTTCGGCTTTGTGATCCACTGATCAGTTGCTAAAATTAAGTAAATTTTCGTGTGTTGCTGGAGTGTGCAAATGATATTCAGCAACACATTACAACATGCTTCTTCTCACGGTTCTTTTCAAATTCATTCAATAAGCCGGTAAGTTTACCTATACGATATTCTCCCGAAAGTACCGGTTATCATGACCAAGCCAGGGAGCTGGAGACTTGAGACTACTAACATAAACGGCATAATCAATTAAGAGAAACAAAGCCTAGTGTTTTTGTTTTCACAGGATAAACTACTCTTGCCAATACTAGGCCGTTAAAGGTCTGAACACATGATGGTTGCAGCCAGCGTAAACGGACATGCGGAGGAGGACCGACAAAATATTATCGAATCAGTCTGGTATATGAAAAATACCTGGCCTTAGGGCGGATAGATTAGTTGATGTCAGTGTCATAGTGGCCATTAGAAAGGCAATAGTGAGAGGTACGTGTGAGAGGCATTAACAAGTGCGTGGGTGTACGGGTGAGGTTAACTGAGGAATCCAACGTTGCGCATGCGGGCATTGAGAATGACAACTACAAGCGATTAGTCAAGCGGAGTCATGGTAGAGAGAGGAGGAAGATTCAACGAAGAACAGCTTATTGTGCGTGAAATTTCTACAGTGTGTTATTTGTTCTCCATTTTAATGGTCGGTATCAAAATTGTATTCATAATTCAGTAATCTTCTTTGGTTCAGTGTGGGTTGTGGCTGAAGAGGAAACAATAAAGTACCTGGAGTGGAGGTTTAATTTTTCAGCTTCTTGTGACAATTCCACAACAATCGTGGGTTACAGGATGCAATACAGATAGCTGGGCGTAGCTTAAACAAAAAATCATACGATAAGCAAGGAAATTAGGGGAATTTTCAAGTTGACCATCACTCACATCTGATCGCAGCCTTTGCATTCAGATAGAGTTTCCACCCAACCTCTTTGGAAAAGAAGCACTAGACTTTGATGTCGCTCTTGTTAGAGCTAATGAATAATGCATATCCTTGCCACGGAAGTCCTCATCACGGGGTTATCGATTGGAGTTAACAGGACACTAACTGTGTCTCCTCTCGAGACGATCGGGCAACCTGATCATTGCTCACAAGTAAAAGTGATTGAGTGTTCAGATTTGATAATTCGGTTATGCCCAATGTGATGTGAATGGCGCAGTGGTCAACACGGTTGCCTCGTAAATGCGTGGCCGGAGTTCAAATTCCGGCCGTGCACTACTGACGAGCTCTAATGAGAACGAAACTCGAGTCCAGTGCTCCTTTTCTAAAGAGGCTGGCTGGAATGTCTAAGTGCGAAGGCTGCGACCAAATGTGTGATGGTCAACTTGAAAATAAACCAAATCCCCGACTATTCATGAATAATCTAAATTAGGGGAACGTCTCAATTCACACGGTTCTGTGATTTCGTACCCTGGTGACTAATTCCAAGATTCTCAGTGTACAATTGAAATTTGTACCGGTTGTCGTCTAATCTAACAGCTAAGCAGCATTATTTAAGTGCAATCACTTTAACTCTGGTAACAACTTTTCATAAATATCGTGTGGTAGTATCAAATTACCTAATGTGGTAATGAGGATCTATCCGGTGGAAAGGTTGTATTTTACAATATATCATTCACATGTGAAAATGTATAAGCTCAATTCGAAAATACTTTGCGAACATAAAGAAAAGTGAACAAAACAGTTGGAACATGAAGACTGGTAAGTGGGAGTATTTCATGTCGACTCGCTAGTATCAAGTTTACATCAGCGTGAATCGGTTTTTTATACCGGATAATTTGGAGGTGGGCTTGGTATTGGTCAGTCAGTGGGCTAGGAAAGGTCATTATATTCAGGGCAGAGTCAAATTCTTGAACACTCGTTTGCACATACAAATCCGGCTTCAGTCGATCGACTGTGACCATCTCAGCAAACTGCAATAGTTACAAATTTTCTTGACGCATTAGGATTCCGAATGTACAAGCTAGGTGATTAATGTCACCAGTGGTCAGGATGTCTTGAAACTGCGTACACCACTTTCTTGTGTGGTTCAACGAGATGGCCAGTCTTCCGAATTGCATAGTTCTGCACCCATTTAGACAAATTGTCCCTCAATCTGGAGATCAAGCATCTCTCGGTTCTGCCTAGGTAACTTTCTTCGTAGTTAAATGTAAATTGGTGGACACAGTGTAAAGTTATATCGATAAGCTGATCTGCTTTGATTGAAGAAACAGACAGCTTCTGGGTCCGTGCTAATATACAGAGTTCCACTGCGTTAACTGTTCGCATGATCAAATTCACTAATCTGCGACTTGTTTGGTGCATGCTACAATCACCTTCAAAAAGCAGTTTTATATAACTCGTGTTTTTCTCACTTTGACCACTTGCTCGGAGGGTGACTTCAGTCTACCACGCCGTTCTGTGAACCTTCTTGAATAATCATTAGATTTTGATACAGACGTGATCAAGTTCAATTTCTCCGCAAATCTATTTTGTGTACAGACTCGTCTTGCTCATGTTAACAATGTATTCACTGTTGCGCGTTTGTGATGGATCGGTGTCAAACTGTTAACGTTCCGATATTGACGCGACCACAGGGATTTCCTATAGACGGCTCTTTTAATAGAGCCATTTTCCCGACGACCTTTGAGTATATTCAAAAACGACAAACAATTAACAGCCCCAAAATCAGATGACAACTATATGAGCACCGCACTAGGTTGTCGACTGTCTTTTTGGATCAACTGAATATTAATGTATCATCAGCGGGGCGTTTGTAGTATGGCAACCTCACAATACCAGCGGTTAATTCTCACTCAATATTTGACATGAAAAAGTATGTTTAGATAGATAGATAGATTGATTGATAGGCTCTATGAACTACCAATGGCTCTCCCATTTACTTGCTGTTAGCACCGATCAGGAAAACCGGGGCTGAAGTTTCTAGTGTATAACACTACAGTTTCCCTCAGAATATCACTAGAGAGAGGTGAAGTAATGTGGCCGGTTTCAACGAGCTTATAAATACAATTGTCTCGTGTAGCGGGACATACGTTAACAGTGACTGTACGTCTACGGAGCACATCGACCCATTAACAAAACTGACATCGTCTAAGCCGCTGATTAGTTCAGGAGTCTTTAACAGAATATGCCTGAAAAATTTCGTTTAGATGGAGTTAGGATGGCGACTAACCAGCGTACCAAACTTGTGGTATGTAGAATTCGTCATTGTCAGAATAAGCCTGAGTGAGCCTCCCAGAAGTATGTGCTTTCGGAACGCCGTAAACTCAAGGTATCGACAACCTACATGGTTTAAGAGATTTGTATGTCATGTTGTAATTTATGTGCAGTTGTAAAAGAATTTATAAATGCCTTTCTATGCCGACTCCGGGTTCGCTGACGTTTGGCACTGAAACTGCGTTTAGTTCTTCAATGTTGATAGCACCTTCTGTACCTACACACGTCTCCAAGGCAGTTGACTGGACGAAACCCCCCAAGTGGGCGTTTTCAAAAGATGGAAGCACATGGTTGTTCTGCCCTGATGAGTTTACCAGAGAAGGGGATATATTTCAAGCTGGAGATGTCTCGGAGCTTATGCCAAGTGGTAAGCAACCAGCGTTTCAAACTATGCTTTCAACGCTATGAAGAATGAACCGGATTTCCAGCAGGTGTTGTCAGTTTTGGGATGCTACTCTCAAAATTAAAACCACCAGTGTGAGATCAAACAAGAAGAACTTAAATCTGTTGACAAATATATTACTTCTGAGGGATCTGACCAAATAGCGCAACCTTGTGAGCATATAAGCCATGGCCTGGTCAGCGACCGAATTGTCGTTAGTGGGCAAACTGTTTGTTACGTAGCAGTCAACTTCTGGTGCATCGGAGCCTATGATTGTATTGACTATAGTGAGGAATTTTGAAGTTCACGGTTCCAATTTTTACAGGGCATTCGAGTTTCTTGTCCGGTGACATTCGAGCACTTATCTTTTATTGTAGACGACTGTTCTTTTCGTGGGCAGAGGATATTTTTAAAAAGACGACCCACTTATGTAATGCTCCTGCGGCTGATGGTGCTGACCATGAAAAAGTCAGAATGGAAGCTGCTGGGCTGGATTAGATCACGATTTCAAGGCGGAGATACGGAAACAGGTGCATGACTGCCTCATCCTAGAATTTTTGCAGTTAACCGTTTGACCACTGAGTCAAGGCCATTCAGTTGCCGCAGTTAATTTGAATCCTAGTAATTCCGTTCATATATTGGAGAATCCAATGGTTTCGAATAGCATACTGCGAATTCAAAATGAGTGTTTGGTCGAGTTTCTGAGACTGCCAGGTTTTCAGCAATTACGAGTGCTGTACGGGTCGCGTCATTTTCCCGGGATAATATAGTGGAGTAGGTGTGGTTGAGTGGTGGTTGGAACTTGGTGTAATAAATCTCGAAGGCCAACCGACAGGTTGAATAATTTAACTCCTTACACCGTTAAAAATCCCCGGTGAAACCCACCTCTCTATCGGTCCGCCGACTATTTCGTTTGGGAGTGGACACACTAAACTCATAACATCGTGCAGGTGATCAACCGAAATGGATACACCATCGACATTTTGGAGATTAGAATTGAAAGAAATGCCGATCCAACAGTATGTTTTGCTCCAGTTAGTCGTTTTTGATGGATGATCCGTGGGATTCAGGGCTTTGCAAGGAACCTTCCAGAAATGTGACACATAATTCGCACTTCACGGGGACCATTTACATTGCTGTCAATTGCTGAAAAAGCGGAGAGAAAACTGGAGTGTATCATGTACAGCCAGAATTCTTTTGTAACCAAACTTGCTAAATATATTAAGATTCCTCGTGGCAAGATCAGATGCCATTCCATAGAAGTGACTTCCCTCGGTCGAACAGTGAGGCCAAGCTAGTAAATACGATGTGAAATTCACCCGTTACAGAATACAAACAGACGTTCAGTCAATGGTTCTCTGTTGTTGAGGTAATGTGTGTCCGCTGTAAACTTGCGAGTGGGCTCTGTTCGAACCAAACTCAGATTAGGTGTTTTTATCTTCGCTTCGGTGGGTTGTTCCGGCATTCGCTGTTTTGCGCAATCATACCATTTCCACAAATGCCTTTTTAGAATTTTATGGTTATAAAACGGATGATCGCCGGAGAAGTAGCTTATACATGCGAAGTGACGTCAAACTTACAATGCACGTGTATTGGGACTTCGAAAGAGCTTTGGAGGTGAAACCTCACTGGGTCTCTGAGGCGCTTAACAGGCAGGCCACATAGAAGAAGCGCAAATGTTGCTGTCAAGATATCTCCAGCACATTTAGTATCTCATTTCTCAACCATCTGTGCCGCTGTTCGTCTAGTATCATCTTCTAAAGTGACTTTAATGACAACATTCGCGAGACTGTGATTTGTTTGCGACATCGTGTTTTTCTAAGTTCAAAGTTTTTAACGTTTGGATGACTAAGGTCACACATTTAGTTCTTATCTATCCGAAGGCAGACAAAATATACGAAATCGGCGCTCAATTTGCAATCCTTGGGTGGACTCGGTTGGTCCTTCAACCCTGACTTCGTTTAGCCCGGACAACTTGATCCTCACCTAAGATAGTTTAACTGCAAGTGTAAGCAAGTGACCAATTGTGTGTTATCGAGTTACAACACGTCTTATAACCCGCTAGTGCGTATGGATACGGCAGACTCCAGATTGGTAATTTGCACTGGTCAAGTCCAGAAGGGCTCCAGATGGTGTTTGGACACCAACAAGCATTGGAATGCGAACATTTCTGTTTGCATTTTGAAACGGTCGGCAAGCCACCTTATTCCTTGAACTGTTGACGATGACATCCCAAGTGTGAGCTGAGATCATCGCATCAGCATATTTATCCGCAATCATTCAAGTTAGGGAACTGCTGTGCATGCGTATTTAAGGATTCGGGCAAAGTGATATCAAATGTCATAAGGTGGACTTGATTAAACTTTCAGACCAACAGCTGCAACAGGCTAGATTGAGTTGTACGGAAAATACAAGTTGAGGCTTGTAGCTTTATTCACGCGCCCTTTTATTGCTGACTCTTGTTGTAGAACCTCATTGTTCAGGTGGTTCCGGTAATATAACACATGTGAACCCTGCATGTACAAAATTAACAGCTGAAAAGAACGTAGTAGTTAACCACGTTGTAAGTTGGTTGCACTGAACAAGAGTTACCTCATTAGTGTTACTGGTTTGATGAAAAAATGTTTGATATTTGTCACTGTTGCAAAGGTGGAACCTGAGGTATCCAAGTTCACATTGTTGTGTCACGGTGGAGTCCTTAGGAGGCTCAAACGAGGTTCCATTCGCCTTCGCTACAGTGTGTTATTTATTTGACATGTCGGCTCAGAACACAACGCTGAGATGCTCGACACCATTTGCGTAACACTTGATGCGGTAACCTCCAGCCTAACCCCCAATTTGTTAAGAATAAAAGCCCGCTGTTTTAAAGGCACCATAAATTGGCTGCCACATTTTGGATTCCACCTAATTCACTTTGAGTAGAAAATGAGACCCAATCTTCCAAAACGAAAGTGTCAGTGTGATTTTTAGTGTAACCTGAGTGATTCTAGACACAAGCTTTAACTACTTATTCACAACAAACCCTAACGCGCTACAATTAAAATGCTACTCATAGCGAACAGCAGGACAGATCTAACCTGTTTTCAGAGCCATCCAGCAGAGAGTAAAGCAATGGAACGATAGACTGTTACAAGACATTATATTCTAGGCTTTGAATACCTCGTTTATTGAGAACCGACTAATTGTAGCATTTGCTTTTAGTGAATTTCATCAAAGCTGTTACAAAACATGCAATTAAGTGGGCTAACTTGCCGTTAAACATTGGACTACAATCACGACTTGTGCAAATAAATTTCCGAATCTTAATAGGATTTTTATCTGATCATCCGATTTTGTAATATTGGAAAAGTTAGAATCCAACACGAATACGTTCGACACAGAATGATGCGCAAACAATTGTGCAGACTTCGTTCAGTTTGAGTGGCGCTTTTGTTAACTGGATCTTCATTCTTAACTTCTGTTCACACAGTCCATTTACAAAATCACATAACTGCCTTTTCTTGGCAGTACATACACTTAAGACTGTCGATTCGTAAAAGAGGTTACAGTTCACAAGTGACTAATAGCACTGAGTCAGTTTCACATTGTTGATAGTTACCACCCTATGTAAAATTCAACTAGAACACTGTGAACATCTTGCCCATGCTTTACCTGCCTTGGTCGGAAGATGGTCTGTCAAGACACAATGTAGAGCAGACATTTAACCCACCTTTCTTATCCTCTTCTTCCGACTAGTCACGTTAATCAGAGTCTAAACAGTCTTTTATTCACAGTGAACGACTTCCAGTTTTCGCCAGAACACCTACTGAACGCACGCTTGGCATTACATGAACCAATCAGTGTGTTGTCCACTGTTTGTCGAAATGATAGGCTGTACGCTATTTGTTTAGCGCTTGCTCACTTTTAACTGCAGAGATTGTGAAGAAATCTTACCGAATAGTACTCAACCTAGAATCCATCTCTCCTGACTTGAAAAGATCTTACGGAATCTTAGTGTTACTTTACAGTAGTAGGGATGGATTTGCAATACTTCAGTTACTCTGGACAACGCAAAGTTCGACAACTTCAGCGAGGTTGAAGAGCGAATGCATTGCAGTTAGTCCTGCTCTGTCCATTTATTTGGAAGACATTTTAAGTTTCGTAAAAATTCCCAGCGTAGTCATGAAAAACAGTGTGTAGCGAACAAGCTCGTTGTCAGTGATTCATCATCAGGCTAAATACACTTATATCACACATTTCAAGGGAGAATCGTTAGGGGGCTAAACGGGGGATGTGTGGTTAATGAGGTCAATCATTTCAATGTCATACTGCAATCAAGTACCCACTTGAACAATGGGTCATGACGGGCCAACCGGGTGGGGGGTTGGCCAGGGCAAATCCGGAATCTGAACAAACCGTTTCTGGGCGCACAGGGGTGGGTTACACATTCGGATCTCAATAGCCTCTGCTGTAGACAGAATCCTACTCCTCATCGCTCTCGACCTGATGGTCTTAACTCGGCAGATTGGACGAAATGCGTCCTTTACGTTCACAGTGTGATTTGAATCCACCAGGTGTGATAGTATGGCACTGCAGACAGACTTCGTTATGCCACTGTTGAGCCAAGCTGGATGATTTTCCCGGATCCGTTCTGATAAGCGTCTAGTCGTGCAACCAATATAACTGGTTCCACAGGAACAAGTAAATGAGTAGACACAAAACGAGGCTGCAGAAATAGGCACTTTATCCTTTAGGCGTAAGTTGGACTCGTAATTTAGCGGCGTAAAATGTTCTGTTGACTGCGCTTGTGAGCCTACGTGTAATAGTTTCGGCTAAAGTATCGCCTTTAAATGGTAATCCGATATGCACTGTTTTCTTTTCTAAAAGATACAACTGGTCTCTTACACTCGGCTGTTGCATGACCCTATGAACTTTTCCGGGTAGCCATTCTGTATGAATATTGTGCGTATGAATGCTAATTCTTGCGCAATTGTGTCCTCCGTGCAAGTCCTTAGGGCTCTTCCCGTCAAACAGTTGATCAGATTTCTTTTTGAGACAAGTGGTACGAAACTATTGAAATGAATATACTGATCAGTCCAAGTATACTTTCTATGTATCGCCCGCTGAATTATCCCTCAGCACGGTGACGTGAACGTACATACAAAAAGCCCAATTGGCTATTCATTTCGGTCTCCAACGAAAATTGCAAGTGGTGTGCGGAGTTGAATGTGGCCAAGATGTCAGTTGGGTCCACGTTCATTGAACCTAAACTGTACGTTGTAAGTGCACAGATAAAGTAAGTGTTTGAGTTTGACCGACAGTATCTGAATATCTTTGTCACTGTTCTGAATATAATCACACAGGTATTCTATGGTCTTCTTTAATGAGACGTTGGTAAACAAGGATGCAACGTCGAGGAAAAACATTGATTGCCCAGTTACACTGACATCATTAATCGCATTCACGAGATCATATGATTCGCGTAAGATGTGTGTTGAAATTTTCCACCTGACGGAACATTTTACACCGCTAAATTACGAGTCCAACTTACGCCTAAAGGATAAAGTGCCTATTTCTGCAGCCTCGTTTTGTGTCTACTCATTTACTTGTTCCTGTGGAACCAGTTATATTGGTTGCACGACTAGACGCTTATCAGAACGGATCCGGGAAAATCATCCAGCTTGGCTCAACAGTGGCATAACGAAGTCTGTCTGCAGTGCCATACTATCACACCTGGTGGATTCAAATCACACTGTGAACGTAAAGGACGCATTTCGTCCAATCTGCCGAGTTAAGACCATCAGGTCGAGAGCGATGAGGAGTAGGATTCTGTCTACAGCAGAGGCTATTGAGATCCGAATGTGTAACCCACCCCTGTGCGCCCAGAAACGGTTTGTTCAGATTCCGGATTTGCCCTGGCCAACCCCCCACCCGGTTGGCCCGTCATGACCCATTGTTCAAGTGGGTACTTGATTGCAGTATGACATTGAAATGATTGACCTCATTAACCACACATCCCCCGTTTACCCCCCTAACGATTCTCCCTTGAAATGTGTGATATAAGTGTATTTAGCCTGATGATGAATCACTGACAACGAGCTTGTTCGCTACACACTGTTTTACATTTTAAGTTGATTGTTAAATTAAATGATCAGAATCTCACTGGTCTCTATGGTAAACTGGCATTTTGTTGTGATAGCAAGTTCACTCTTGTAACTGAAGGGACAATGGGGGTGCGTTGCTCACTTTCGAAGTATTCAGACCACCGTTTACCACCTGTGAAGTTAAGAAATCGTTAAGCAAATTGAGATCCACGAAGTCGCTGTTCGATTTTTTTGTTGCTCGAATAATTTTTATTTGAAATTTACATCTTCACGACCAAAGTTGTCATAACAGTCTACATCGCCTGACACTGGTACAAATTCTTCAGGACAAATTAACCGGAATTTCATAATTTCCACCATGTCACCTTTTCACCTGTTGATACCAGGCGGCCTTCGTTGGTGGTGATTAAAAAAACTTGAAATGATCACTCAGTATATATTGTATTGGTGTGAAATAACTGTTCAGCTGCGAACCATTCGTTGAGATAATCACTGGTTCTGGAATAAAGTGCGAACAACAACTGGATAATCCATGATATGAGCCGTGTGCATTTTAGTGTGATTTTTGTGAATAATGGAGACTATCTGGTGTGGTCTTGACAGTGTAGGTGCTTGTAGAGTAAGGTAATGCAAACGGTTCATAAGCTCTGTTTATTTACCTCAATACCAGTCAAAGTACCATGTGTTCACTTGTGGTAACGACAATCAAGTGTTGACGTGCATGTCGGTTTCCCCAAACTGCTGATAATCTGAGTTCTTTCACGTTGGCTATTTTTATTGAAGTCCTACTTGACCATTTTGCAATGTGAGATTCAAGCCATGCAAATCGTTTTGAACGAATGCTTATTGTAAACGCCGTTCAATGGCTGGTTGTAAGATTAACTAGGCAGGCTACGTTCTAAATTGCGTAGAATACAAAATACCTTCCAAATACGGACACTGCTCTACGAGCGACAATTGGTTAATCCTGGTTTTACTATCTATGGCTTTGTCTTCATGAGCATCGCGGGTTTTATAACTTTTAGTTTGGTCTAGCTAGTCGATAGAAGTTTGAGGAGTTTAATAAGGTTGAGAAGTTTAGAAGACAAACCATTCAGTGTATTTGCTAGTTGTTCATGATGTGCATAAGATTGTCTTTCGTTTAAGGGCTATTTTCAGT
Source organism: Paragonimus westermani (assembly GCA_008508345.1). Lineage (NCBI taxonomy): Eukaryota > Metazoa > Platyhelminthes > Trematoda > Plagiorchiida > Troglotrematidae > Paragonimus > Paragonimus westermani. The sequence goes on along the minus strand of QNGE01000288.1, from coordinate 152,806 downwards.
CGATGTGTTACATCAAGAATTTATAACAGTGTGGGCCAATCTTCTAGTATTAAATAAGAGACGACGGGTAGATGGAAAACTGGTGATTAGGCATAATTAGCTACATTAAGACGTTCAACTCTAATCACTTGCTCCTCCTTGCCACTTATGAGATCAGATTTCGCCGAATTATTTAAAATCGTTACTTATAAAAATCTACCAACAGATTTGTTTGTTTTTCTGATAAATGTGCAAAAAGAAATGATATCATCGGAACATTTTTTTCTCAAGGTTTTTCGATAGTTTTCTACTAGATAAAAATTGCCATGTCCCTACAATTGGCTTCAGTTATTGGCTATGAGGGGTTTGAGTGATGACAAATTCACAAAGTTAGATTATTTGGGCTTTCTAGTTTAGCCACAAGAACGTCATTGCTATCGAACCGTGTGATTCGCAGACACGTTTGAAGTAGTCGTGGTTTTCTTATTGCTTCTGCCTGTTTCAACTGTTTTGGTAACATATGACGACACTGTTCCCCATCCCATCGCTAATTATTGTTTGAGAAATAGTAGAAGGGAGGAAATAAATCAACAAATTCTTATTTCAAAGACTTTCGGTGATTCCACCAACTATTTACTTCAAAGGTACTGTGTGCTGGCAAAACTCGAAGGGGTGCAGCCTACTCAACTCACAATCACGCAATTGTACTGTGCGGAATCCGTTGGTTTTTTCTAATTGTGTAGTTACGTTCTGGTTGTTCTACGAACGTAAACCATCACTGATCCAATCTCATTCTGGGATGCTTCAAAATTAGCAGCTATTTTCAAATTATGGTAATAGAGTTCCACCACTCTTGCATTATTAAAAGTATTTTAAAACTCGGTTGTTCACTGGCATGCGGCCTAGTGGTTCACTATTTTCGTCAGTAACTCAGTCAAATTGAGTACAACCTTGGCATCACTACCCCTATCGAGTGTGTCAAAATAACTATCATATATATATATATATATTGGACCATCGAGTCATTAAATAATTTCAAAGTTCATGTGGTTATTGCTATGATGACATCAAAAAAGTGTTTTGATTGAGAAGCTGACGCACTAAACATAATTCGTCCATACACTTATCTAGATGGAGCCCATGTTCACCGGTGCGGACAGTTGCCTAGTTAATTTACTATTGTAGCTTAACTTACTGGGAATGGCTGTAATGAGTTAAACGACAATTTGCTGTGATGTTGCAAACAGGACAGTAATGTCTATGGTAAACAGAATGAACAGAGCGAAGTATATCTGGAACAGTCGGTAACAGGGATAAACCCAACTATATTTTGATGGTTTAACAAACACATTTCTAAAGCACGTATTATATTGTTTGTTTCTTATCACATTATCCACCTTCATATGGTCATTATCCGATTCGTCATTTCTGGTTCACTGCAGTCGGTGGTGGGCGGTAACCACTGTTTTTCTCATGACGATCTCTGATTCGTCATCGGAACACGGAAAGGGTTTATCGATCAGAATAACGTTAACTTAATACTGAGCTTGGCAGAAAGGTTTTTAAGTCATTAGAGTGTTTGATTTCCATATAAACGTATAGCAGCTAATGCCTGAAGATACATGTAGTAGCTTATAGCACTGGTAATAGAAGTGTGAATGCGGCCGAAATGTTTGAACGTTATTCCAGAGTCTATTCACCTTATAACGACACAGAAAATTTTGTCAAACGTCTAAACTCTTATTAGTCTTGTTGCCCTGGGTTTGCATGATCACTACTTTCCGGGAGATCACAGACATCACTAAATGACTCATTTTAGGTTAACTTGTTCGTTTACAGCCTCGAAAGCCAGTTCATAAGGCTGGATACATTATGTATCATTTCACGCGAGACACTTTCTCACCGCTCATTAAATGACTCCGTCAGTTTGTGTTAAACATCTTTACATTTCATTGATAAACAGATTGGGAATAACATAACGTTTCGAGCAAGTTGTACTATTCTACGTTTCAACCACCTCGGGTGGCCTTCCTCAGGAGTGTTGTAATCGAAATTTCGATGATGGGTGAGTTAATGTTAATCAGAAAACATCGGCCAGTTTTTGTGTACATTAGGCGCTGATGCGATCAGTCTTCTTGCCGTGGAATTGGTTGCATTATTGCCGCGCGAAAAACCGGAATTGTGTGGTTGGTTCGTCCAACTGTTGTTGCCATGTGCATTTTGTATAAAGTTTGCTGGTTTGACGACTGATGAGAGTAAATCCAAATGTTAAAATCTCTCCTTTTTGACTAAATTTAAGTTAAATCTGGCGAGGCTGATTGTGGTTCGTCTCTGTTGAGTTCACACTTTTCATAAACTAACCTGGATCTCTTGAGTCAATGGTATTCGGTTTTCAGGAAGATATTCACTCAGTACTAGTAGGCACTACTGCGAGTTGTCTTGATAAACCCTCCCTTATTTATCGCCTTTGAACTACTTTCATATTTGCTTTATTCTCACTGTGAGTGATCCCTGTATTCGCGTAGGTGACACTGTGTATGCACTGTCGCGCTTCATGTGGACAATGAGTTCGTCTGTTTGGTGGTAGCTTTGTTCTCTTGTTGCTGACATGATTATTCAAAAACGACAGTTGTGAGCACATTAGAAAGGCGGCGGGTGGAAAACTTAAGAATCTCTCTGATTATACAGGTTTTTAATTCTGTATGTTAGACGTTAAAGACACTGGCTGTAGGTGACTAGACTTAACTTACAGTTTCTATTAACTTCCCTCATATTTTGCGAAGGTAAAACTAAAATGATTTTCCAAACTCTGGATAACATTGAAGTTTTTCACTTGGTCAGTACGTGAATTTCACTCCAAGCGTTCTGAGACGAAATATATTCTGCTCATTGTGTGTTACCAAAAAGGCTTCACTTTCAACGGTTTTTCTCAGTGACAAATTTGAACAGGTCTTAATGCATAAGTCAAAGTATGCTTTGGATAGGTAAAACATTAATTTTGGGTGGACCATTTATTTGTTTGGTCATAGAAAATTTTCGCCTTCTTATGGATTGTGTGATATGACCGCATAATTAAAACAGTTCTTGCATTCCAGATATGTTAAATACAAGTTCAAATGGATGAGGTTTGACGGTAACCCCCTGGGAATGAGATGAAAGACGATTTTACTTGAAAGACTCACTGAATCCGTACCATCCCAAGCATAGCCCTAAAGTGAAATGACAAACACATTTCAAGCCAGAAATTCCACCTCTTTCATCCTCGTTTTGCTCTGATTAATAGCTCACTTGGACAGTGTAGTAATAACTTTAAATGCTTCACAAAGAGCGAACACAATCTTCGCAGTTTCTGCAAGCAAGTTACATCTCGTTGAGGTAGCAACGAGCACTCCCCAGCATTTGCCATAATATTACGATACCACTTCAAATGTTTACCTTGGTTTTACAACTACTGTGCAATATTCTATCGGAGGGACACGTACCCAGACAACTCGAGCGTATGACAAACGTCGTCAAAACATATTCCATGCATCTAGCACGGTAAAGTCAAATGTGATGAGGGAGGCTCAAACCAACCGTACATAAGTGAAAAGAAAACTGTGCACTCGTCAAAGACCTGTGGATTTATTGGTTTAAATTACTTACGCTTCACAAGGGTTCCTACTGAAAACGCTACAAAAAGTAGAGTGTTTATGAAGCACCATTAATAGGGTGTTCAAAATTTTCCTTAGCGAAATGCAGTAGACCACCGATTCACATCAAATATTCGTGTGTACTTCAGGATCACTTCTCATTAATCTTGGTGGTAAGCCTCTGAAATCCTTGATCAACGTGTGTCTGATTTGACCGACTGGTGGGAATAATAGTGAAAAATCTACTTAACTTTTGCATTTTGTTAAAGAAACCATTGAAGATAACGTGTTGATAGTAAAAATCGGTAACAAAGCAGTTAACGGAAGAAGACTTTTATTGCCGCCTTGTTCACTGGCACAACTATATATGGACCAGGACCTCTACACTTCAGGGTGTATGTTTGCTGATATCGTGTATGCTGGAATATTATCTGCGGAGCCTTGGTCGTTAGAGAGGTTGACCTATTTTGCTAACTCTATTCATACCATAACTAAACTATTCTCCTGAATATACGTTTTCTTATTTGAATGAGCACTATGTTCTTTAGATATGCACTATGAACACAACGAGACTTGTCGCAATTCTGATTACGAATACTTGGTTTGAGTTTAGACTGATGTACAGAAAGCTTTGGGAAATGCTGCGGAACGAAATTTTTCAGTTTTCTGTAATGAGTAACTCGGATATCAATCTGGTTGCAGAATTTTACTTTTCTAAAGACGTTACGTTAAAAGAAACAACTTTTACTCTTATTTCCAAGGTAAACTTAGGCAATGTGAAACCCGTGAGCTAATTCTATAACTGCTGATTAAATCAGCAGAATTCTGTTATGCAGGCTAAACAGAATTCATGTATTTCGACCTTCGTGAAAGGACCGAAAATATGTGGATAACATAAAAGGATTGTAGACTTAAAAGCGATACAATCAGAGCGGTGGTTGTATGGCCAGATTTTGGTCCAGGTTTTTCATTGTTTGACAGTTGCACAACATTCTATATTGCCATAGTTGTCAGAGGTCTTCATGACAATGTTATAAAGAATCAATATTCGTGGGATTGATAAACGATGTGTTTTCCACAACACCCGCGTGTAATTCTCAAAGCTGTGGATATAGACGGCCTACACACTGAGACAAACACAGTGCACCCGGATCTCAACCTTATAGTTGAGGCCAAGAATAGTGGACGGATATCCTTTTGGGATTCCATGCAGAATCTTCATGCGGACCTCCGTTCCGAGATGTATTTGCAAGAATAGGACTTGGAACGGCCAGTGGACATGTTTTCAATTACGCACCTCTCAGGTAAGAATGGAACCTTGTTCGTAAATTGACACACGGAAAAATGCAGGTATGTGCTGAGGATACGATCAAAGCAGAATTGACATTTTTGCGACAGATATTCGCAGTGAACGTTCACGTTGTCAACGTGTAACTGACAGTACCGACAGTCAAATTACCATGTGCGGAAAAGTTTTGTGCGACGCTAGCCTATAAGAGCTAGATGTTGAATGAACCGGCGACTCGTGGAATAAATAACGCAGTTGAGAAAACGGTGCGGAACGGATGCGAATCTTGTTCGAATCCAACCGGATAGTTTACGTGCAACTGAAGGGTTTTTGTTTAGATGTGGGTTTTAGTTTTGTGTTGCTGTTGGACAGGTTGCGTCATTTGCACAACTAGACGCCTTTCTCAGGGGATATGTGAACACCACCTTACACAACGCACTAAGATTAAGTTGCAGTCCATTTCGATTTTAGCGCACCTGACTGATTTTGACATCGAATTTCACCGGAAGTTGCTTTCCAGTCTATTTCCGGCTGTCCAAATCGGCAACCAAAAGAAGTCACTTCACCTTCTGTCCACAACGGAAACGATTGTAGTTTGGTTGTGTAATCAACTACTGTGCGCTTAGAAAAGAACTACCCAGGTCTTACGGTTACAATAGCTCGCGCTACTCACCTGACATCTGCGGAAGTCAATCCAATTGCCTCTCAATTCAGAACCGGTTGACGTTAATACCTGACAAATTGTTTCTGATTTCCATCATTCGAATATCATGGTGAGATAAAATGTTACACAATCGGCTCGTTGATGAATAACCGACACCGACTCCTCGCTACCCATACTTTACTTGTTTTGAACGTCTGGGGGTCGGTTGAGACGCTGAAAAACCTAGTTAGTAAAAGCAATCGTTGGATCGAGTCTGCTTGCTACGATTTACTCCGCGAGGTAAGTATGCACAATAGTAGATAACAACTACTCTGCTTAAATACCAGGTAGAAGGCGCCAGTTCTTCTTAGTTACGATATTCTCCAGGGAGGTTGGTGCTCTGGCCCGGGATGACGTCACTACTGGGTTCGGTTTTCTACTTTGTGTTATAAGTTGGCCTGAACCTTACGACAAAGTCTCTCTACTCACCTATTATAGTCAGTAACCTTGAACGTTTAAGCCTTTCTAAAGAAATGTGGTTTAAATTATAAAAGTCCAAACAACACTCTAGCTCTGCTTTTAACTTTAGTGTCTTTAACTAATACAACACACTGGATCAAATTATCATTAAGGGTGGTTTGTGTTGTGAACTGTGCAGAAAACGATCGGTAAAAACAAACCCACGAAGTTCTTTTAGTATGTTAAGTTTTTCCAAGAAGATAACTTTTAATTAACGCCGTGCGTAATCACATTGATTCGGTAACAGTTTTTACGTCACAAAATGCTGGCTAATGCCCTGGCGGAAGTGACCGATTGCACCAGTGAAAAACTACTTGTAAGCAAATACTGTTCATACCGAGGTTATATTAGCCACAGGACTACAAGGGTACATGTTGTCTACTTGCCACACTGCATGTTTAATTAGTTTCTCCAGGTACACCATGTTACCAGTTAGGTAAACGTAGAGTCCTCTAAAAGGCTGAGTACATCACGGACGATGTTGTGGTCCAGACCAACCGGAGCGAATTACGTAAGCAATGTAAATGTTGTGCTCACTTGGGAGCCCGTTGAGTTAAAGTTCTCATCAAGGTGAGTACTACTCACAGATTAACACTTCGCTCACAGAGTTTGTCGACCAGTTACATATGGAATAAATGAACAAGTGGTCTAGAGAAGTAGGCCGCCATGGAGAAGACTGGCTGTACACATGTGTGCTGGCACGACGTTCACAGAAATCATGTGCCCTCCAAATATGTAGAGTACGTTTGTTACTCGTAATTACTCGGGAGCAAATGTGGCAAAAAGTCTCCAGACGGTAATTTCAATCATGCTTATTGTGCGCACGATGAACTGCAGACCCACATGAATGCCTCACAAAGTCGCAGCCGGAGTTCAAACCATGTCTACAGCATGGACAGACACTGCGGTTGGGCTATACAGCAGGAGGGAAATCATGTCAGGAGCTTGTTTTCGAAAAATGTCGACCAAAAGCTCTGTGAGACTTTGAAAGCTGCATTAAATTTTGAGGAGTGTTCCGTTTACAACTGAGACGTTAGTCAGTTATCCGTGGAAAACCAACTCCTTTTTTGAAATTTGCTTCATTCTACTTGGGTAGTGGAGATCATAGTAGTTTATTGAAACAGTGTACTATCTTTAATCGTGATCCAATCGTTAGTTTACTCGGAGCAGATAAAATGTAAAGCAAGATTATCCACTTTATCGATTCCTTAAGAAAATGAATAGCCACCAATTATGTTTGAATCCTGATGGTTAATAGGGGAGTTGTCTCATTTCAAGTCGAACATTATCAAAAGTTGATGGCAACCTTCACACTCAGATAGAATTCCCAGTCAATGTCAGTTGAAAAGGAGCTTTAGAGTCAAGTTCATCTTGAAAATAGTCAAAACCCCGTTTGCACAGCGTAATCTAAAATACCGCCTAGGAGGTTTAATATAGTCGGAGATTCCGACCTGTCTCATAAGTTCCGATCACATGGTTATCCAGTGAGCTCGACATGATAGTCGCTGTGTCTCCTATCCAGAAGATCGGACAACTTGACCGTTACTCTCTACCTAAAGTGACTGAGCTTCCGTACATGACGATGCAGTCTTGCCTAATGAGGTAATTGGCAGAGCGGTCAACACGGTCAACTCCTTAAAGCATCGCGCCAACTCCAGTCCTCACCATAGCAAAGGTGTGCACAATTAACAGGCTACAATAAAGGCAAAACCCGAGTTTAGTGCTTCTTTTCCAAAGGAAATTGCAACAATATCTATGTAATTGAGAAGGTTGCGATCAAACGGGAGTGATGTTCAACCTGAAATTAAACATAGATCGCCGGGCTGTCGTGGGATATTGACGAAATCACTCGGGGAAAATACATTCAAAGGATGGCGTAACTCACACGCGTACGTTATCAGATCGAACAAAAGTTGGGCCTTAATGGAATGAATTAGTTCATCCATTTTGGAAAAGATACGGTTTGATGATGAGAAACACTGATCAAATTGGAGGAAGGACCTTATTGCTGATCCTTATTTATTCGAATGTATCCTTAACCCATGAGCATGAGCAGGAGATCAGCCTGTACTTCCTGGATATCTCGGCTGCGCATTTTACAAAAATTATCAGATTTCCTACGCACCATATTGTGGTGGATTGTCAGGCCGGAGGTGCGAGTTTTCGAGCGCTCGGCCGAGTACCTCAACACGGGGGAAGTACGTTCAAAAGCCTACCGCGATCGGCTCAAGAACAACGTGCGCGACCGGATGAGTCATCGCTCGACTGGATCGGACCAACGGGCGAGGCAGGGCAGGCGAAATACGACAGACGGCCAGATCGGAGGCGTGGTTTTTCCAACATTTAGAGGAACATCTCGACACGATGTTGGAATACGGTTAGGGCCAACATTGGATGGATGGCGGACAGCACGAGCAGCCGGACGAGACATTGCGCAAGGAAATCGGACAAACAGACGAAGAATGGCAAAAGGAAAACCCCCCGGTAGAAGGCGCTGATCACACACGTAAACCGGTCAGAAGTGCACACGACGTGTGAACGGAAACCGGGGATAGTTGCGGGTTGGAATTATGATGTTGCAAGAAAGTTTGAAATTTGACTTGTCGGAATGTCAGGGATGGATTTCACAGTGTGTTTTTCTGTACATATGTTTCAAGCACCAGCAGCTAGATTAGTATGAAAGTGCCTACTATTTATTCCACGTCGACCCTATTAGGTAATTGACTATAACTAGTCAATAGTAATGACTGACATCAGCAAAATAAGTAAATCCCCCGTTGTTCATTCAATGATGCAGTCTCAGTGCAGACAATAGATTACTATAACAGTTGTGTTTAAAATTGTGATGGAAATATAAGATAAATGACCAGTGAATGTTTTTTAAGAAATGGTTGTTTGTCTTAATAAATGTTCCTGTGGACGGACTTGTAATTTGCTTTCTCGTATTTAAGTTAGGTGTTATGCTAGAATAATTTAGCAAAAAGTGCGTCGAACAGGGAAAAACGAGTTTATATGCGTAAAGATAGTATTATTGTCTACAGGCCCGCGAAACATGGTAGCGTCAACGCGTTGTGTTAAAAGTTACCCTTCTTTGATTATCCCACCTTTAAAGTAACACTTGAACCGGCAAATTCCACTGTCTGTGGCTCTCCAGTTTATTTCGAGCGATGATTTAATCGAATGAACTAGGGCAGCGAGAGTTTTCAACGCTATGCGTAAAAGATGATAGCCGGACTGACTTGAATTCACCACGTTCATCTGAGCCTTCATTTCAACAACGGTGGGTTTTCTCAAAAACTTCCGGTTTTACAGACGTACATGAGGTCAAACGAAATTTATTCGTCCCCTTTTTAGGAATTGCTGTTATGCATGCCGTCTCCCGATAGTCAGTAAACCTTCATTGTCTGAAACGTTGAGTGATTAACTAAGGTTGACCTAAAACTTTCACACATTCGATAGGAACATTTGCTGAGATGTCGTCGGACTCGCACGTTTTGTAGGATTTCTACCGGATAAGGTATTTGAGGGTTGTCGAGATCTTAATAGGAGCGGAAGAATCAGTGGTAATCAAAACTCTGTAGGAAATGACAGAGATGTTTTCTCTCTTGTTAAAATTACGGTTGTTCTGTTTGACGACCACGTCATTTTCCCGGTGAGAGTGTTCAGTCCACCCAATATTTTCGTACACTGTCAGATCGCCCGGCAGCTGTCGTCATCCAGCAGTGTGCTAGTGTTTAGAGAATTCAAACGACTTGAGTGGCTGCTGGTAGACTTTAAAATGCATCTGACAGCTGAGTAACTTTTTTGTCGTCTTTTCTTTTTTCGGCGTCTTTTAAGACATGGGGAGGAAAGTCGGTCCATGTGTATTAGAATTTCTTCCCAAAGGCAAGGAATATTGGAGCAGAAATTTAGGTAGATAGTCAACTGATCACAGTAGATGAACGGATCGTCATGACAAGCAATCTAATCAGATAGAGATTGTATCTCCCTGAGCCTACTGTAATTGTCTGGATGGGACTGGCGACGTTTTATCCCCTGATCTCCGCAACCGACATACAGTTTGTGACCTGTCCCATTGCAAACTATGGGAGAGATCTTGAAAACAGAGTGGGCAAACCTCCCAAATGAGGCACGCCGGTGAACTTTGAACCATTGCCGTTTATTAGGGAAGGCTAAGTCGAAATGTGCATCCAGAGGAGTAGGACAAGTCACAATGTTAGGCAGGCCTAAGGCATTTAGAAAAGTGGCGTCAAGTCAGTTGAAGTAACCACAAACAGTACATGGTGACCGGTCTACAACATCCAAGAAGATTATGAAAAACCGTCCATCAAACTCGTCAATCTTGATTACAGAACAGTTGGAAAATAAATAGCCACTACATGCCATAAACAAAAAAATCAGTTAGAAATTCGGGTTGACACTGAAAATTTAGGCAGCTCGCATGAATATCCAAATAAGTGAGCAATATCCTTACGGATGTGCACTATGGATCGTTGATGCAAGAAATATTGCTCCCACCACACCATCTGTAAAACATAGAGTAATAAGCGAAGTGTCTGACTTGGCCAACTCCATCTTCGATATTCTCAGGCAATCAGGTTTTCTCTTACACAATCACATCCATGTTGGCTGATTAAAAAACTCGGATGATATTATCCTACTATTATTGACTCATTGTTGGGCAGGAAACAAATGTTTTCACTTTAAAGCATGCGTAAGTGCATCTCATCCTTGCTATGCTGTTGCACTGAACTCTCTTTGCTACGCGTTGTATTCTAACATTCCTTTTTGATTGTTCATGAATTCTATTCGACTTACTTTTGTATGTTTTGTCAATAGATAGAAATTGCTGAGAACTGGAAACAAGAAATAATTTCAAACAATCGCGAGATTATGTTGGCTTACTGCAATTCGCACAGTGAAAATGCTTAAAAAGCAAACTTTTTAAAATGAATGCTGAGGAGTGAGTGAGCAAAAAACGTCCGAAATAGTGATGTACATTTGGGTACAGCTCTTTACTGAACATGCTAACTGAATAGTGAGTAGCCAGCACAGGTGTGTATTACTTATCTGCTGTTTCAGTGATATGGAACATAGAGGAGTTTCAAACGGCGGATCGAAAATGACAGCTTTCTGACTCTGAGATAAACACTTAACCGATATGATCGCCTTCTGCGTTTACTTAAAATAGCGTCGAGATATTCATGGAAAAGAAGGCCAGGGTGCCAGTTAATTATTGGCCCCGAAGAATTGGCTGCCTGAAAGTTGCTTACGTTGCTTATGCCTCATTGGTGTTAGTAATATACCATTGCGCCTGGATGCGCTGAGCCAGAACACTGTAAGAAAAACTACACGCCTCATATCTTCTGAGTTTACTAAAAACTGTGCGTTAAAGAACAGACACAGATGTGTTATACGGAAGACTGTGAAAAAAACAGAAAAGTACACTTAGAGTGTCACAACGACCAGTGGTGCGCAGTGGCAATGGTTCAGCATTAATTTGGGAAACGTAACTAAGATTTTAGTATAACGGCGAAAATGATTGTTGGTTGCATACGTGTTGACAATTTGAAGTAGTTGTTTCCTGATTTGGATGGAACCGAATTGCAATAAATCCAAGCTTCGGCTGGATTAGAGCCAGCGAGAGAAACAGCATAACCACACACAACAAAACTTTTATTAGCTGAGCTACGAAGTCACGTCGGAACATCAGAAGGTTCACATTTGAACCCGGTTAACCGCTCAATCCATTGTGCCACACGGAACCCACCAAATAATCCGACAGAGTGACTGTCCAAGCAGGATTTTTCAAAAAACCACATCAGAATTTACCAACGCTACCAATGGGCACTTTAAACATGCTGCTTATAAGTAGTGTAGCGCATTTCACTACTTAGTTGAGACCCCTTTGCCAAAAAATTAGGCATCGACTGGATCCGAATTAGCGACGAGAACAGTGTTTCAGTTATTTCTGTCAGCTATATCGATAAAGTCCAATGAACTTTTTATAATTGGTGGAGTTTTACCATCGGACTATAGCAAAATATAACGAAATAGTCAATTGGGAGCAAGAACGCTGTAGCACTTTTGGTGACAAGTAAATTTAGTGACGCATACTGGAGCGTTTAATTGTCGGTAAACCACATGCTTCACTACATAACAAAAGGTGAATAAATGAGGCAGCTCACACTCGATACACCAATACGCCTGCAGTATTTCATATAAGACCCTCACTTCACAAAATGCCAACACATTGTTCGTGACCATCATGCGTGTATCGTACGTAATATTAATAAACAAACACTCCAATTTCTTAAGCAATATCAAGTGTTGACAACTTATTCGATCCACTGTTTATTCAAGCACCCACAAAAGAGGCAACCTGGCAGCAGACCAACTTAACGACATTTTAGGACTGCCAAAGGATTACAGGGTCAATTTCATTGCTAGATGTTTTGTTCGCAACTTCCTTCGCCTGCAACTTACGACGCTGCCTGTGCTGTTGATATCAGCTGATGATAAATTCTGACCTCTTCAATACTACTGTACTTCTATAAATCCACGTTGATGTCCCGTGATGACAAACTAGTCACTGCGATCACTCCGAACCAGCTGGTTCCAATAGACGTGGATAACAAAAGCAGCTCACAACCCCGCTAATCTGATTGGTACCTTGTGAAATTGGGGAATTCACAATAATTACAGTAGTTGTTATTTTTTTAGAGCTCGACTTCGACAGATGGAATGCTAGGCCGTTTCTGGCCTAATTTACCTACCGGGTATCGTCAAAGAACATTTCAGCACAGGTGGATCCCGGAATGCTCAACAGACATTACAATATGCTTGAGCTCACGTGTGATTAATATGAGCATGATATCTTTTGAACACTGCATTCAGATCTACTACTTGTTATTTTCTGGAATTACTGAACGTTTAGCCAAATCACTTGATTAACCCAAAGCCAGGTGTAAAGTAGGGGTGCGACGCAGAACCTCGCATGTTCAGATCCAACTGTTCCGAGAGTAGGGCTACAAAGATGTAACACCAGCTAGACAAGTTTTAGCAAGCGAAACTGAACAAGTGCACCTAATACTGTTTAGTCAAAGCGGATCTGTTAGGAAAGGAGAACGGTTGGTGCTCTCTCATGCTCTCCTCCTTCATCCCAAATTTAGGCGTGAACCGGTCCGAAGGGAGATCAAAAGTTTTCCTATTTGCTTCACTAATGAGTGTTTTGCATAGCCTTCATTTTGATGAACGGAATGTCCAGAGCAAGAGGGATGTCATTCCTGCGGTTTTATATGTGTTATTCGTATTGACAGAGTGGTCCACTTCTGCATAGGCTGCAAACGAATATTTTCTTTTGGCAGAGATTCACGCAGTGAAGCTTATGGGAGAGCTGCGTGAAAGAATACACGAATAACTCGAGCAATATTTCAAACTGTGCTGAACTCACCGATACAGTGAACAGAACCTCATTGTGCTAATTTATTCTGGGCCCTAAAATGAACAATTTCAGATAAATAAAAAGATTCTTCTGTGAATAGACAAATAATAGTTTGAAAGTGTCAAAATATTATCATTTTATCCTTCGAATTTTTTCAAAAGTTAACTCCGATTCGTTGGAAGAACTTATAAGTACTGCTTATAGCACGTTAGAAAAGAGTTTAAATGATATAGTGTACTGCGTCGTGGTGAATACAAACTGGCGACCCACAGGGTGAATCATAGTCAGTGTAACTTTAAGCAAAAGTACCAAGGTGTTTATTGTCAGCAGAAGTTGAATCGAAATCCTTGTTAAAATCGAGATGCCTCATAATAATGGCATCACATTCATCAAAGAGGCATTACAAGAGCAAAAGTGATGGAAAAATTCACAGTAGCTGTTTGCAGCGGAATCATCGTAATAATCGTTATATGATATGATGATGAATGATATAACTACGTGACGTTTACACCCATCCGAATTGAGCACTTTCTTTTAAGTTGTTTTTTTACTTCCAGAAAATTAGTCGCTCCAACTGCAATAAGTACCTTCTATGTTATGTAACTCTGGAAATATTCACCAAGTTTACCACTTTCCAAAGTTGTTCTTAAACTCTCTGGAATAAAGGTTAGCCAAGGTAGGACGAACGTGGCCTGATTCAGAGGCACTACACTGTTTGTTGTCCATTGAAGCTCTCCGAAAATTAATTAATCTGGCACCAGACCCTCTGATCTGCCGTTTGAAACATTGCATATGTAGATTATCCGCTCGATTGATTGACTAATCTTATGAACTGACACGGTTACATTGTAAACCGATCTACATTTGGATTTTGAATGAATGATCTAAAAATAAATGAATATAACGGAATCATGCAATAAGTGTTGTCGTTCTAACAAAACTGAAGAAAAGTAAACAATCACAGCCAGTGTAGCCCGAAAGCTACGTTTGGGTCGGCTCTATATTTAGACGAATGCTGAAGAGGACGAGGTTATATGAAAGACGGGAGAAATAAGGAATAACTTCAAAAGTGTTGTCAGTGCGTGAAGGGACATTCATAAAGTTTCAGCTTACGAACTATGCCGTGAAATCGTGGGACGTTGTGAAGTGATGAGAAAGATTCACGTGCCCACGAGAGATTTTACTCCAACATAAAATGTACGCATAAAAAACATCCTTTGAAGTCCAACTAGAAGGACGGCACACGTATGACAGATCTAGTGGGAGAATGCACATGCAATGATAACTAGAGTGACAGGATAAGGTGGGGTAGACAGAGACTTGAACTGCCCGACACAAAAGCTCTCTGACTCAGCTGGGACAGATGCGTATCCGAGGTGTCCGAAACACGTGGCAGAAGCTAGCAAAGAGAAGGACAGCCATGGAAATAGCTTGGGATTAGCTACGTTTGTTAACTGGAAGCATGAAGTGGAAAAAAGCAGACATGTTGTAGACAAAAGACTGGAGCCATAATTCGTTCTTCTGACAGTTAGCAAGAAATCGAGCCAAACAGCGGTTCATGATACGATTTAACCGGAAGTGACAAGATGACACATGTACTTTGCCTTGCAATCTGTCAGCTGAAATTACACAAAATACCCACTTTTCTTTAAAGTGTTTATAGATGAAATTGAAAGTTATCGGTCAGCAGCAGACTTGATCTTAACTTAAAAAGTTAATACGGACCACTTCGTAATTTACTGAAAATGGACGTTTCAGGAGGACCACTATGACTTCTGCATGCGACAATGGCAATTACTGAGGATTATTTTGTCCAGCACTTTCAGGAAAAATGATACTTTGAGCACAACATGCCAATTTTAATAATGAAGTCGCCAGTATCAAATGATTTGATATAATTAATTCAGTGAGGTCGCCAGTAGCAAATGATTTCATACAATTAATTCACTGAAACGTGGTGTAAACGACAGAGTACAATACGTTCTGTCTGATGAATCGGAAAAATTCCGTCAAAATGAACAAACTCATGTGATCAGTGAGCACAACAGACTTCTAAAAACCTGTAAAGGAAGACAAAGTATCACATCTCTTGTGCATTGTTCATTTGCTTCTAAGTCAATTTCTGAAAGACTCATTAAACAGGACTCTTTTTCTCTCATGCACCAGATATGTTGCTTTTCTTTCAACTAGAGAAATAGATTGCAGACCGCTGTTTTAATGAGACAATAAGATTTATTTGCGAGAAAAACAATGGAATTCCTTTCATTTGTGCTTGCTCAAAACATGCCAGATTTCATTATCTGGTCCGCTTACATGATAATCGAATTGACATCTACCTGAAGGGTGGCCATTACACGCAGAGAGTTCTGTGGACCACTCAGAGATGAGAGAAATGGAGCACACTGAAGTGGCACCTGTGGCGATAGCGGTCCCATTTGACATATTTTTCCGGGTGTTTAACCCTACTACAGGCGCTTACATGAACTTACGCGTGAAGTTAATTAGGTGCGCACGAATGTTGCTGTTCAGGATTAGTCCAGCTTCCTGAAGCATCATACGCATTATGCACACGAATGTTTAGTTACTCGAACGTTGCTTCTCACCTTGTAAATTACCGTATTTTGACGATAACAGGAGAGAAAATGGGAAATTAAGCGGGTGGCTGTTAGGAGTTGTTTTGCTAATAAACGGAGGTCAAATAAGAGTGGTCCATTTGGTTAAATTGACTCTTAATGGGGAACTTCGCTGTGGAGGGTGATGTATAATGTGGTCTGTCAGTCGCGTAACCTGGTCGTGGGGGAGTTAACGGGCAACAGATTAGTCATTAAAGATAGTCTGGTCGACCGATAAGAGCTGAAGAACAAGTGATGAGCCACTGAGTTTTCAGTATAAATAGATGGGCTGTTGAGCCAGAATGCATGGCTTTGTTGGATTAAACATAACGATAAACCGGGTTTAGGTCTCTTGGGTTCACTTGGTTCTCGAAACCTAAGGTACATATATACATTACATATTTTTCATAAACAGCCCTTAACTCATCATGGTGAGCGGAAGGCGGAAAAGCCTACCTTCTGAAACTGATGCATTTTCTTTTCTCATAATTTGAAATAGCAAGCTTTTACCCGCCCCAGAAAACACTGGGGTGTTTTGTGCAAGATTGGTCATGCTACCCAGTTGCGAGGTGACTGACATTTGTAACACAGTAAAATTCACTTACAGTTAGTTTGCCTGAAGTAATTGCATGCTGAAACACATGCCTACTTAGTATTGATTAGAATCAAAGTGGTAGCTAGTGTCCGGCTGACATCAAAGGCGTACCGACGTCCACGTATATCGGAGCAGCTGCCATATTAGCGGATTTTAACGATAGATTACTAACATTATTTTGCTGGCGGTAGTGGCTTCCCGAATAATTGGCCGCAATGGACCATAAATAATACGGCCAGAGGACAATCTTACTAAAACGTGAGGCTATTTACTTACGAACGAATGACTATTTTGCAGCAGACGACTTATGTCTGAGATAATCATTTTTCGAAGACCTATTGATTTCGACAGACAAACAACACACGCTAATGCAACTGATCATCCACCACAGATTAGAAAGACTCGTTAAGCGCAAGTCGGAGAAATATAAGAATATTTCATAGAATTCACTGTAATACTGTCAGTAGTAAGTTTTGTTCGACGTAGTAAAACGATTTTGCATAGACTGCGTTCACTGTGTTGAAAAGATTTTGAAATCTAACCAGTATCTTTGCTTTGTTTGGCTTATGTAAAAATCACATAGTTACGGAAGAATACGCATACCAAATTCACTTCTATAACAACGTGAATGGCGTGCAACGAACGTGTTACTACGCAATATTCATGACCAGAAAAGTTTCTTCATAAATTTTACGTGTTTAAACACTAGAGAATGTGAGATCATCAAACATTGTGCGCATTGAAACAATGGTTTCCATCGATACATTTGAAAAAAGACAATAGTAGCATGTAAGATGTCTTGCGCAATGACATTTCGTTCGCACCTCATCGGTTACTTTTGCGAAATTGGCATACACTTTTTATAGTTGGGGGGCAAGCAGCTAGGCGAAATCAATTTAGAAATATTTGAAACGGTCAGTCAGGTGACCAAAGGGGAAGCAGCAAAATGCAATATTGTATACACGTTTGATTGTGTCTGTGGAAGCAGATACGTCGGCAGAACCAGGAGGCACCTTGGCACACGTATCAACGAACACATACCGAAATGGCTTTTGAATTCGGGGGTCGGTTCTGCCGTCGGTGCCATTACAAAACACCTTCTACAGACCGGCCACTAAGTGGACCCTAGAACGGCTTTCAGAGTGTTCTTCAGACCCAAGCTGAAGCAGGCGCTCAATATTGCGGAAGCCGTCGCAATACATCGACTGAATCCCTCTTTATGCGCTCAGAAACAGGTGGTGACTAAACTTTCACCTTGTTGGTAATAATGCAACTGGTACTTTTTTTTATACAGTATTTCACCTCTTGTTTGTTTTCCGTAGATTTTTCTAACCAAATCTGCCCTTTCCCACTCAATATGTAGGTATCTTTAACCGCCCCTTTATTGCATCAAAATTATCAATCAGTTGCATTTTGCCGCTTCCGCTTTGGTCACCTGACTCACTGTTACAAATGTTTCTAGACTGATTTCGCCCGAATGCTTGCCCCTTAACTATATAAAGTGTACGCCAATTTCGCAAAAGTAACCGATGAAATGCGAACGGAAAGTCATTGCGCACACATCTTACATGCTACTATTGGCTTTTTTTGTCAAATTGTGTGCATTGTTATTTCAGAATAAATGTGCAAAGTAACATCTAAATATGTCATCGCTAGTCGGTCAGTTAATTGTTGTAACAAAACAAACGCCACAGACCAGCCTTTCTGGTCACAGAGGACAGGAAGACAAATGCAAGATCGGATGAATATAGACAATTGGGATTTTGTGAACTGGGTTTGAACTCGGGTGAATGTAGACTCTGAAGCGATAACTGTAGCCCTATATATCCATGTCAGATTCTCGTGCATGTTCTCATTTGTGCACCTTAAGTGCTATCCTTACGAAGTAAACGAAACAGAGCGGCTTCCACATTTTTAACCGCAGTCACCGTTCGTTCAGGTTTTAAAGCTTATTCGTGTGTTGTCTACTCAGTAACATATTTGTTTAAATACAGATTGTCTAAGAAAGAAGGAAGAAATTTGTTGATGATCGGGACAAGTCACATTTGAGTTGTACCATCATATTCAAACCGCACTCCAGTTTGGTGTTCACCTGCGCTTATGCAACGTTGCTCGCCTTGCTATCGTTTCGTATGCGTGTGTGAATCCGTCATCTGAAGTCCTGACGGTGCACGACAGTACAACTGCGAAGAAGACTCCGGTAGCCTCCAAACAAGTGAGGTACCTTGAAATCTATTTCGGAAAAGGGTCTGAACTTACTCCAAAGTTAAGTATTGTCATTTCCTCATAGAAATAAAACGTTCTACTGAGTGTCGTCGGAAGCTAAGCGTTGACAAACCGTGTTAATGAATTTTTCGTCGAGCTAGCTAAAAAAGTATATTCCGAGGTTATGAATAAAATGTTACCGGAGGAGGGTTAATAAGCGCGCAATTAAACAAACTGTATCAGGCCAACGAATAGGCTTTCATTCAATTCACGTTCATTTTAGCTAAACTCAACGGAAGACTAGTAGACAACACATTGCAAAAATTTTACACAAGCGCTGACAAAATAACTCAACTCATTTTACGTGATTGAAAGGTGGTCATTTTGTTAGCCGAAAAAATATACTGTTCCACCTCACACAGCCAAGCAATATTCAACTGAAGATGTTGAAATGTCTTCACATTTTTTCTCAACATGTTTTACACAAATGTCCACCCACTTGACTAAGTCCAACAACATCTTCAGTCAACTCACCGGAAAATTAATTTTTAACAGAAACATTGTTGGAAGTTTAAATGGCCTCCTTTTTCCTCCTGAATAGCATTGATTAATCCACTTAAAATTTAAGCTGTCGTGCGTAAGTGCTCCCCATTGACAACTACGAATTCGAAAATAGAAATATCCTTCTGAGGGCAGTCGAGGTGAGTCGAAATGATTAGATGGGATATCCTGAACTAATTCATTTTTTATGCAACTAGGTGACCTGGAATGATCTTTTGTAAACTTTCGCGCTGTGGTTGTCCATTGAGATGTTCGTTATTTTGCTATTATGATTTGCTGACAACAATGAACACTGTGACTTCTATTGAGCTTTTCATGATGAAAAAAATATCTGCATAGCGTGAAATATTCTGTTATTTTCACTCGGCTATATACTAACTGGGAATAAAATTGGCGACATTGGCTGTTGTCCAATCCCATCGCATTTCTCATATGTCTGTTGGTCCATGTATATATGTTCCTGTCAGCACAATAACTTTCCGTAAGCTCTAATTGTTTTCAATTGAAAATTGCACTGAACGATGTTTCTTCTCCAACAACTTACGATAATCTGAAATGATGTTACTAACTTATTACTTTGAGCTGATGAAGTGGTCCGCAGCTGACACCCGCTATACTCACAGTGAGCAACAGGTAAACATAATGTAATAAAAATCATGAAACGTTGCTTCTGGAAACAACGCAAAATATCTCACCACTAGCAGCTAAAAATGAACGTGTGAATCGCACACTTATAAGCAAATGTAAGTTCGGTTTAGGGTCAAAAAGTTTTACCCAGAAGGTTTTTAAACTATAAACGGTTACTGTCAACATGGAGTGGATTTCAGCTTTCATCTAAAACAATTCGATCAGTCTTACAACTGAACACGATCTACGTATGTTCTCGTATAGTATCGTTGAGATAAGACGTTGACTAGAAAAGTTTTTGAAAAAGTTTGGAAAACTAAGGTGACAGTCAAAAGAACTTCACTCATTCATTCGGCGGTTCATGAGAATGAACTCATTTTCCAGAATATCCATTTAAAATTCCGCCGCAGAAACTTTTTGTAAGTAGTAGCTGAACGGAAAAAAGATTGCATGATTTTTTCGATGCTCAAGTGCTTTCTAATTTGTGCAATGCTTGCAGGTTGAATTCGAATCTGGGCACAGCGTACGGTCCACGGACGGAATCATTTCATATATCGTAGTTTGCACCAACGACGATCGTTCATCGGATTCGTTTTTTTCTGTGTATTTCTACTGTAGTTGTTTCAGCAGCCCTCATACTTGACTTTCCAGATATAATCGATAGCGTTAATATTGAGTGTTTCTCAAACTGTGAGCTTTGTTCTGCTGGTTAACCCACTTTGAATGCCAACAATGCTTCAGTGGCATAAAGGCAGCAGGATGATCGTCTGGGAAATTTACTGTAGTTATCCAGACAGCCCTTGGTGGATACGACCAGACCACCTTTGGTCGATTCCAGTGGGATACAAAGTTGTGAATACCACTGTTACCTTTCTCATTTCATTTTCAAATAAACATCGGGATTGTCTTCAACACCTATCGACCTACGACATTGGGACAGGTTTGTTGTAGAATGTTCAATAAAGCAAAACCATACACATTTTCTCTTCATGTTGATTTATTTCATATTTTACGATTGAAAATCATGAGTAGATTTATCTGCACCCACGATTGTTGTTCTGCGTACAAAAAGTGCTCACAAAGCCAATTAGGAAGACAATGTTTCAAGGTCAACACTTTAAGTGGGCTCAGTTTTGACATCCTCTTGAGTTTTCTTGTAAAAATTCACGTGCACGGTCAGATATTAACAATAACACAACACTCCGTTACTTCCAATTTTCAATTAGCACATCTGAGTAATTGCATCGGTGCCGAAAGAAGACATATCGAAAGGTGAAAATTTCGTCTACTCTCAGCATTCGCAAACATGCAAGTTGTATATGTCAGACAAATACAAATGGACAGTGTATGGAGACACAGCCATTCACACCACGAATTTTGTCGTCACATCCACGGCAACCCCATGGGTTGTTTCAACCACTTTGATGCACCTAGCGCCGGCTGGTGAGTTCTAATCAGCATTGCTTTGCTAAAGTCCGGTAGCTTCAGGTTCTGATGCGTCAACCTGGTGACCAGTTTTCATGAGGTTTTTAGCAATCGATGGTAGGGGGCTTCGCGCACCGGATTCACTGGTTTTAGGTGATTTTGTCGAAAGTTGTTTTAACCAATTCGGGACGTGTTCTGCCACTCACTGAGATAGCTGTCTATCCTGCTTATATAAATATCACCGCAACTGCAACCGACCTGATGACAACGCGTTTTCGTAGAACGGATCCTTGGGTGGTTTGAACCATGGATAATTTGGCAGTCACAAATTTACGGCATACGACAGATTTCAGTTTGTGTCTGATGTTGCTTGCCGAATGATCATTTCTGATTTGCAAAAACAGAAATATTTCTTTCGTGTCGTTTGAACTGGACCATCACAATTGCTCATCATGCTGTGGGTGTCTATGAGCTTATCAGGATATCCGTTTGTCACTAATGTTTTTCTTAGTATCTCTTTCAAATTGGTGATTCCTGGCTGTGAGTAGTGATTATGGTGATTATCACTAAGTAAAACGTAAAGCGCCCTAGTAGAGCATGCTGATTTCCTACAAGTGAATTCTACATCAGACAAGAAAGCGTCGAAAATCTTTAGGTGATAATTCATCCAAATAACTCTGTTTGTGCAGAAAAGATTTGAGTCTCTAGCTGAACACAAATTTCAGAATAGTTCATGTGCGTAACTACCAAAATACTCAGCTAGGATGAACGTTCTAACCGTTCAACCCGGTCACTCCAGCAAACAGTGAGCACCCGGTATTGGTCAATTATTTAGTTCTCCCATGACTTGCTGCTTGGTCTTTGCAAAGTCCTGTAGCGTCTGCTGCCAGAAAAACAGCTTATTAATATGATTTCCCAACTGACGACCAGGAGGCAAAATAATGTATCTGTTTGGCCTACATACAACAGACTGTAACCTCCATAACTTCAACAATTGGGTAGCTTGCACTTTGTACTACAGAGGCCAACAGTTACAGTTTTAAGATTCTTCCACCTAGAAGTCACAAGGTTAACGAGTAACGAACGTTAGATGTGTTGCTTAATGCTGAACCGTAAGCTGGGTTGTAACCAAAGTTTGAACACACTTAGTTGGCAGTTTCTACCGAACTAGTCGCTCAGCAATGGCAAATCTTCCTTCTGAAGGGAGATACATCGTACGATAGCGTTTTGGATTATTTGGGTTGTTCCAGCACTCTCTGTTTAACATTTTATTTGCTCAGATTTTGCAATGCATGTTCATACACGTCGCAGACTTATGCAGTATATTGAAACCATGCCTAAGGTAATCATTTGTTGCGACCAACATTGTAATTAAAACCACTGTGTTCACACTGTGACCCAGACTGAATACCCACCAGAATTTCAATCAAAAACTAAAGTACCTGTTCACTTCGTGCACATCTGCGTGTGGTATATGCCGAACAATTTTTGAAAAATTACCTGGGTTTGGTTGGACACCTAGTGGTGAAAAACTCCTACTAAGGTTTGCTAGCAGTTAAACCTTTCATACATCGCGTTGAGTGTGATCCAACACTATCAGACGGGCGAAGCATCCATCATGACAAATAAACCCTTTACGCATAAGGTCAGAGGAATGATGGCTTAACATGTACAGCATGAACATGTAAGCAGGAATGAGAATTACTCACCAATGATTGTCATTTAACAGAGTACTAGACCTCTGAACAAATGTCAGATGTATTTCTGTAAGTAAATCAGGTATACACTTAAACCAGGTAAAAGCAACTGGGAACTGATGACAAGAACTGGAGTGCAAGTATTCATATTTTACAGTGATAAGGCGTACATAAACCAGATTACGCGGTTCATTCCATGCTGCACAGTCGAAAGTAAACTGCAGCACAAGCTGTGTTTTTACCAATACAACTGTAGTTATTGAATAATATTTTGTAAACATTTTGGACAAGTGTAAATTTGAAATGATGGAAAAATTTGTATAAATTGGAATTTTGGGTGAAATTCGTTTTGTCCAGCAGGCACAAACCTCCATATCACTTTCCCACTTTCCCGATGAAGTCTTTCGGCAGGCGCTCCAGACTTGAATTAACGTGACCCATGTTTAGTAAAATGCTGCAAATGGAATATTATATTTGCGGTAACTTTATTCGACTCACAGCTTCCGGTCCTGGTTAATGATTATCAGAAACAGGCACAAACAGCCTTGTTTCAGTCAGCTGGTTGTAGAACTTCCTTGCTGATAAATCAATCTCATCTGGGGTTATAAACTCGTCTAACCGGCGCCCGTCAAACGCCAACAGCAGTACTTCATTAATATGAACGCTACACGTATTTTTACATTACTAGCTGATCTGAGTAAACAGACATTTTCTTTAACAATGGTGTAACTGGTCATGTTACTCGATCAGTTAACAAGTTGAACATCACTCGTATTTGACCGCAACCTTTGCAGTCAGATAGAATTTCCAGCCATCCCCTTTCGAAAACAAGCACAAGACTCGAGTTTCGCCCTCATTAGAGCTGGTCAGTAGTGCATATCTTTGCCACGGCCGGGATCTCAACTCTGGCTACGCTTTTCATGAGACAACCGTTTTCACCACTGCGCCAGTGATCTCACGTTAGGCACGACCGAATTATCATATTAGAACGCTCAAATACTTATGCTTGTGAGCAATGATCAGGTTGCCCGATCGTCTCGAGAGGAGACAGTAACTGTCCTGTTAACTCTAATCGATAACCCCGCGATTCGGACTTCCGAGACAGGTCGTGATCACTGATCTAAATAGACCTGTTAGGCGATATTTTAGATTACTGATGAGTAGTCGGGGATTTGATTTATTTTCAGGTTGAACATCAACCACAATTGACCGCATCTTTTGCATTCAGATAGATTTTCTAGCCACCTTCTTTCGAGATTCTCTCTCAAGAGCGCTCATCAGTAATGCATACCTTTGCGTTCTCCGCCTTCTAATTTGACGTCAGAGACATTTGCTGACAAAACTAGTACATTGTTACCACTAACTGTAGGCTGGTTACAATGCCGTGAGTATTTTTATCTTCTAATTTCACTTGTAACCAAGGCGAAACTGACGTTTGAAGCAGATTTACCTATAAGCACGATTGCATTTGCTCACTCCACTGCTGGTCGTATACTAAGATATACACTGGTCAACATACACGTGAAGGAGCGTTCTACCTACATTTCAGCTTACCGATAGCAGTGGTCAGAATCATTTTTTTCCACTGATACTCGGCGACGTCGAACAGCTTGGGCAGTTTATTGGTCAAATTGAATATATTGATTTAGTTTGGTGTCTGCTGTTGACTATTATATCAATTTTGTGGAAGGAATTTGTGTTATCATGTTTAGTTTTACATCTTTAGATTAGATTCATGTTGACGAAAGCAAACTTAGTTGAAACAAGAGGGGTTTCTTCCCATCACATAGAAGCTGATCAACAGTCGTCAGATAATGCGTCCTTGCCATAATGTATAGGTCAGGGCATTCGTGGTTGACGATCGTTACGTTTCGTGAGCCATTTTTCCGGACTTTTTTTCTGGAAATAATACGATTAAAAAGGTTTCCACTCTACATTTATTTTGTTACCAAACAGAGAAAGTGTGAAAAAATACTTCCGAAAGTGTCTGCAATGAAAAGACTGGAAGCGTGTGTTGGTGGACGAAGTCAACAAATGGGGACATTTGCCGTCTCTTGGGGGTAAAGTGTACTTTTAATTAGCTTCATTTGCATCCCAGTATGTGGGCCTGTTTAAATGAAGTCAAGTTACACAAGCCAACAGATTCCTGCTGGTTTTGCCTGAATACACATTATATACCGTATACTCTCTGGCGTTGAGGTGAACGGATCTACACAAATGATATGAATTTGGTCTGACAAAACAAACTTTCAGTCAGCTATTTGGTCGACTAACTTTCGAGGTTAACTCAGTTAGTCTGCTTTCAATACATTACTTAACCTCATTGATATCTTCGTGTTTTATCTACTGTCACGCTTTCGAAACATCGGGTGCAAACGCTGAATCATTTGCCGCTTTGTAAACCTGTGAGTTAATCGACTGGATTTTTGCTTAGTGAGATCATGCAAACATAGATAAGCGGGTCATGTCGTGACTAGGCCACCCACCTATGGGTGTACCTGTAAATTAGCGTTTTATTTTCTTGGAAGGTTGTTTCACTGCAGTAGAGTAAAATTCGTTTCAAATTTCTGCACGGCAACCCTACTTTGTGCGTTGAAGTTTAACGAGTAAATGAGTGCTATTTACTTCGGGATGGTAACTAAGCTGCATCTGTTGACAACACATTCCTTCCACAGAAGTCAAGCTTCCAGCTAGACGTCATCTACCAGACCAACAAGTGAAATATCAACAAACGACGCTCTTCAAGTGTTTGCCACAACGTTAGAACATTACACAAATAGGTGGTAGAAACAGTGTTTGAGTTACTGTGTAACCTGACTATACCCAGTCTCAGCTAATAAGATTGTGAAAACGGTAAACAGTTACAAGTCCGTAACAGCCATTTTTATATATAGTTCTGCACGTAGCGTCTTATATTATTCAATATATAAAGGAATTCGGGTTGCTCACACCCAAACAAAAAATCGTGTTGACAAGAATAGTAGGAGCAGGCAACATTTCTCGTAATTTTGTCAACAGCGCCTTGCTTTTGGTGCGACTGGTTGAAACAGCCTATTGTCTCGGGGTCTGAAACAAAAGGACCAGGTGGCGTAAGTAGTAAGACGGATTCAGTACATGCCCTTTAGTTGCTGGATTTTAGTCGTTCTACCAACAGCGTTTTCAAGTGCTTTGTGACTTGGTAATTCTTCTGACAGAGGTGCAAAATGCATGGTAAGAAATCAAAACTATTTATAATTTCGTCGTTTATTCACACAGCATTCAAAGTGACTTAATCAAACTTTTGTCGCTCTGAAAGAGATTTAAATGACAAAACCAAATGTACAGTGAAATAGTCGTTCGGTGCTGACCAGGAAACCAAAGCCAAGCATCAATAAGGGCAAGGAAGTATGCACAACTCGGCTAGGCACACAAGTTGAACGCAAAGGTACATTAACATTTGGTATAATCAGAGGATGGTTGGTTCAGAGGCGTGCGAATGATCTAGTCGTTTAGTGGGCGCTGGTTTTACCAGGTTGGTCTGTTTCTGAGTGGAACACCGTGGACATAGCATTAACAATCTTTTTACTCGCAGACTGGTGTAGAGATTTATGTGCTTCTTTGGCGTTAAGGCTCCCTTAGTGATAAGAAAGGAGTTAATGAGAATGAATGCAATTTGTTCTGAATAACACTCTACTGGTAAGTGGTCGTGGAGTTCGGTTAATCTAGATTTAATGTCGCGCACAAATCACCCGAGTTTTTGCGCCTGTCAGTCAGCTTCTTTCGCGAAAATCCTCAGAATTGGCTTGTTCCATAGTTACGACTCGTTATTAGTGGATAACATCGTCACGGTGGTAAGGTGAACTCTGACTGTGTTTCTCTAGGACAGTCGCGCTGACTACCGTGCTACCGGTTTCTCATTAGGCATGATGGAATTAATATGTGCAGATCAAAACCACTTTCACGTAGGTTACATTCAGAATGTCCAGTAGTCTCTAGAATGGACATACCGAGCGCCATGTAACACTTAATCAATAGCCAGAGAAAACGAATTTGTCTCAGTGAAGTTTGATTATTTATGAACGGCAAGGAACCTGCTCCAAATCTGCTAAACATCCCCAATTTTTGTGCAAATAACAGTGAGCACATCGCGAAGGAAAAAGTTGCACGTGAGTCAAGCCCCGATAATTACTCAGTAATACATATCCACGCCACAGACAATAAATAACTGGCCACGTAAATAGAAGACAAGGCTCGTAATCACTCTGTAACCGATTTCATATTAGGCACGAAGGAATTAACGCACCTGATGGGCCATCCGCATATGCGTATGTGAAATTTTTGGATTGCAAAATAACGTTCAGCTGCGACAAAGTTATTCTTGTACAAACCCCTACTTGTGGCCTAGATCACTTAATTTTAAGGACAACTATTTAATGGCCAACAAGACTGTGTCCTGAATTCGAATGCCAGCCATGGCCATGATATGTTACTGAGGAGCTCTAACAAGACCCGAGCTAAGTGTTTTTGAGTTGATCTAAATAAAAGTTCAGGAGACTACAAACTTGCCAACCAGTTGTGAATTGTGCAGAAATATTGATGCTTGCCTAATTTATGTTGGTTTTAACTGCCTTCGAAAGTACCACTACAATCTATTCCCAAAGGCAATTATGATTGCTATACAAATAAACGTTTGTGTGTCAGCTAAGACCACTGATACTGTAGTATTCAGAATATAATATTTCCGTCTACAGGATGACTGATTTAATTGTTTTGCGACAAATTGCACATAAATCGAAAAGCCACCCACTGCATGAACATATTATCATGAAGATAATGTTAGGCTTATTTGAATGAATCTATCTTTTACGAAAATGTTGCAAATGCTATAAATTATCTCAGCATTCTTGTTGTATAAATTTGTTATTATACATTAACTTTACACTAGCTGCCGGAACAAATGTCCGCCAACATCTTGTGCAGCAGTATCCAGTGGTTCAATGATGGTATACATAGTCTTCACATTTTGTCCGCCGATTCAGAGGGAATCTCGTCGTTCATCACACAATGCTGCTGGGAGCATGAAACAGTGTATGTATTATAGATGTCAGTAATCTCTGAGTGTGCGGATTGGAGGTTATTATTATGATTGGAGGCCCGTACCGATTTTGGAACCTTTGAGTTGGGAAAGCAGGAAAACATGTACGGAAAACAGAGGTACACAACAACGAGACAAAAACCGTTTGCTTAAAACCCAGAAAAACGACCCACAATTTACAATGATAGAGAAAACCTATACCAAATGAAGTGATTTCCGACTATTCAACATCGGGCTTAATAAAACACATTTGCACTAACGGCAAGGTGTGGTGTAGAACGACAGGCACAAGGTTATGCAATGAACAAGCCTGCTAGCTAGTGGAGCGGGGTAACTCACGGTACGCTTGCTCCACGCCATGGCCTGAGTAGTCAATGCAAGCACGACGATAATCACATGCACCTGTGTACAAGTCATAGTACAGATATCAGGTCCCCATTCTCTCCTCCCGGAAACCCGCTCTCTGACTTGATGAACAGATTGTCCGTCTGGCTCAACAGCATGATACAAAGGGTCGATTAGGTGTTCAGTCGTCGGAACTGCTAGGCTGTTCAAGCCGAAATGCCAGTTAAGTCCAGTGGCGGTGTCGACTCTCTTCGTTGGCTTACACCCTGCATGTACGGCCGCTGCCTATTGTGAACCCGAATAATGCGATTAGACCCCTGCACGTGCAATTCGGCGCTACAGTTAACCACTGAGTTGGTTGGAGTAAATGACCCAACAAAATTTTCTCGTGAACTGCATATGCAGGAATTTACGTGAAATAAGTCAGCCGAGAAATAACACAGTAGGACGTTATGCAAGTAGTTGCCAGTAGAACTAAAGTTGGCTCAATAGAGTCTGCGGTTTTTATCTGAAAGATCTGCATTTAGAATACCTGGAAGACTATTTGGATACGTTACTCTCCACGGTGTACCAAACGTCCCTCGGGTAGAGTTTAACACAGCCTCTTAAATGTCCATGGTTGAGCACAACTTGGAAGAGGCAATGTGGAACCTTCAACCGTTAAAGTGTTTTCTCCATGTAACCAATTTCCTGTAAAATTAGCACTCCCACTTCTTGAATTTCAGAAGAATGAATGAAGTCAATTGAAGAATCTGACTGAGAGTATTCCAAGAACAAATGGAATGGGAATTGCTAAAGAGGTTTCTAAATTAAAAGTTAACAAACCTGCCGAACAAAATGGGCTACAACCACCTTTCTTAATACTCTTCGGGGAGCGTTAACTCGCAAGAGTTACTGGTCGGTTGTCATCACCGATCCATGCAATAACGTCACATAACGACAGAAGGTGATTCAGCCGGTCCTTTCCGTCTCTTTCTATCAACACTTGATGAAAGGTATGAGGTAGTCGGTCTGTGTTCTGTCATTTCGTTATATTTTTGATGGCGTTAACCGAACAGCGTTACGTCAAATATTGTGGGGTAACAGTACAGAGCCAAGCTGGATACTTGCTAGATGTTTACTCTACCAGTACAAATGGTTCAACTGAGCTCTGTCACTTTGCGTAACAATTGACTGTGCACTAATTAAAGTGGTTATTCTATCACCCTTTCTGATGTCGGACAGCAAAAAATATAACCACCATCAAACCCGTATGCGAAACAAACAAACATGAGCATCAAGAGGTCGAAACCACACCTCCATAACGGTCTTGTATAATCCGAATGTTGCATAAGAAGCACTTGATTGAAAATAACCCATTCTGTTGTTCACATTAACCCACAGAGATCCTGAGTTGGGAAGACGCAGTGGTCTCATAACGTGAGCAGGATACAGCGAGATATAACGAGTCTTAGGGGTTACTCAGATTTGCTTAAGAGCTGTTTTCCTTCCTAGTATTTTTGGGGAAGTTTATAACCGACACTAAAAACAGTCTGTCTACTAACGCCCTTGGAGTGAAGTGTTCCGTCGGATGCCGGCCGACATATGTCTGTCATGCTAACATCACCTACTCAGCTATTCCATCATTACCAAACCGTACTTCATAGGGATGCTAGCCAACGTATTCTAGCCACTTCTGAGACGACAGATTTTGAGTGATGTTCAACTTCAGTAGGCTTGATACCTTGCCACTCGACAGCAAAATAACGATAAATGTAGTCAGTCTGGTCAACAACATGCAACGGCCATACATACAGGAAGAAAGCTAACGAAGACAGTCGACAACGCTACTGTTAGTCAAGTCAGAGAGTGGGTTTCCGGGAGGAGAGAATGGGGACCTGATGTCTGTAATGTGACGGGGACACCGGTGCATGTGATTGTCGCCGTGCCTGCATTGGCTGCTCAGGCCATGACGTGAAGTGAGCGTACCGTGTATTCCTCCGCACCATCAGGTTTCACGGCTCTATTCTATAAACTATTTTCGGTTCAACTTTAGTTCGGCTGACGAGAAAGACTAAGTATTGATATCACTTTGACTCAATTTTTCAGGCCTATTTACGTGTCCCTAACCGCGCAGACACTAGAACAGATTCAGGGTCATGAGAGACTAGATACTTTGATAAGATAGCTTTGAACGTTTAGTGGTAGTGAAGTTAAGAGTCCTATGACATCCTCCACTACCTCCAATATGCAGACTCTGATATGTCCCCATTAAATCACAAAGTCTTCGTAGACAAGTTCTGGCAAATCTGTTGTGTTATTCCAATGATCTGCTTCGACCAGGGAAATAATGACTGCAGATTTAGTGGTTTTCTTCTATCGATTATCCTAACGACGACAAGATAAGAATGAAACGCCCTAACCTACGCGACTTTTCTATCTCCAACAACCCTGGATAGGAAAGCGATGAAACATGGAGATGAATCCTGGATAATATTTCAACTCCATCATTTCCAGTGCTCAATTCTTCAATAAGTCCGGACTGATATACGCACATTGTTTCTTTTTCAACGATGTTTCGCTTCGTTACTGAAATGTAATCATATGAATAGTCAGTTGGTTTTCGTGAATATAAGCTTAGATGCTCAATTCTATGAGGACATTGTAAAACGTGTTTCGAACATTGAGCGTCATCTACTGATCGCCATATCTCAAAGGTGAACTGCTAGGAGTAAAACTAGTCTGATCCTAACAGTAGTGTCAGACCACGTCATCAACGACAAGTAGAATACTAACTGGGTTCAATTCGGCCCACTTGGATCTACAAGACACATCAACACCAAAACACTACTCAGACCTGGAATGACTGAGATTTTTTTCATATTAGTTTTAAAAAGTCTTCTGTAACTAAATAAAGCATTGAGAGGTAAATATGGTGGTTTTAATTTAACAGTTGAAGCAGATAAATTAGTCAGTGGATACCTCCACGAAAAGGGTTCAGACGCGTGAAACAAAAGCATTTGATTGAGTCAGATATTCCTTGTGAAAACACCCTAATTCCTGTAGTTACGAGCTACCTAGCCAGAATTACAGGGGAGTTCTACTGCTACCAAAATTGAATATGTGTAATTGCTCAAATCACGCAAATGAAAAATTGGTTAGCGGTGTTTTGGGAACTGAATGGAAGGAAATTCTCGGTGTAACGTCTGAAAAATTCTTTTGATCTCTTTCAGCGCCAATTTAAATGAATACAGCAGAACAGCGTTTGCTCTTTCCAGATGTCGTACCTCTGTTTATAGAGATCCTGCTGAACAAGACGGTCGAGCTTCTTGTCCAGTGAAGAAAAGTTGTGACATTGATATGAGTATCGTTAGAGGAGTTAAAGGAACTACTGCATCCCTACTCACACAGGGTACATCTTCCAGTTCGTGACCGTTCGGCCCATTATTGTACGACATTTTTACGACAAGACTTGACAGCGAACAGCTAGGTAATCAAACAAAATTCTTCCTTGTGTATAACCGACGTACAGACTACATCTGAGTGACAAAGGAATTGCGAAGCTTCAGTCACACACTGGCGCCTTTTTATTCACGGTCACAACCTATCTTGAGGATGGCTTGATTATGTTGTTCAAAGGACACCGGGATAAGGACCTAAGAAACTCCAATATAGTTGAGCCAATTGCACATAAAATTTTTGTTTGCACCCTATCGTTTTTCAAAAGCTGCAGCTGAGAGCGTGAAAAAAGCAGAGTGAAACATCGGAGAAAGACAAATGTACAAACCTGAGCAACAGCAAACGTATTTGCTGACTGTATATTTGAGGTGTTTTGGAGTTTCCAGATGCGGTTCATAGTAATGGATGCTATTATGTTTCCCCTAACATATTTTCGTGCGGAGCATGAGCTGACATACTGTGCCTGCGGGGTTAGGAAGAAGCGAGACAGAGGGTGCATTGTCCGAATGGCGGAGTATGCTAGAGTTAAGTTGGCTTCAGTACCAATAAGCGTTTGAAACTATCTCCCTAAAGCATTCAATCTCAGATGGCGATATGTCCACACACGTGATGAACCCACTACATGTCTCATGTAACCTTTTTGTAGTCATTCCACTGTGCAGGTGATTAAGGCCAAATGGCTAGGCATAATTATCTAACTCACGTTGACATTAATGCTAGAGATCATTTCCTTCAATATCCACTAACGTGATGAGATGTGCGGTAAGAATCAGTTACAAACTAGTTAATGATGATTAGTGGAACAGCAGAGCCAATTTGGCCGACTGTAAAACGTCTGTCTACTACAGAACACTAGATACACGTCGGATACTGGTTTGAAGTATTGTTGAATAATCCATGTCCTCACTCATAGTTATTCAGCTAAATAACGTCGATCAAAATCCACAACCCAGAGATGTGTGCAAAAGTTGGGTGAAATGGCGTCAGTTGAAATTGCTCAGCGAGGTTCTAGCTAATTTACTAAGTTCCAAATGCAGGCTATAAATATTTATGTTAGTGACGTAAATAAATTAAATGTGCGCATCGCCCAATAGTTGTTTTCTACGCATGTTTGAAAGATGGATTATGGCACCACAATCCTGCGTTCCGTGATACACCCAAAAAGGTCAGTCGCTGCTACTGAATAAAGAAAGTCTGTACTTGTGTGGCTATAAAATCTTCACTGTCATTGATAAGGGCGGCTACGGTTCAGCACTTAAACATGTTCGATGTTTTATGGTGAAACTTTATTGTTACATTGTAGTACGATCATCTGCAATCTCATACAATCAGCAATGGTGTTCTTGGATATGTAACCGGTTATCCGCTTAAGTCGGTTTAGACAGGGTTGTGATCGTTCTGGTTGTGACAATTGTTGTTTTTCTCTCTTGAAACAGTGAGCGACAGTGATAACTTTTCTTCCACAGTTGGTCGCCTCCCTGCGAAGTTGTGCTGTGCTATAATGTATGTCATTAAGTACAATCAGTTTTAAAAACAAAACTTATATTGGCGAATTTTGTCTAAAATTTGCGGTGAGTTTTTTGTTGTGAAGGCGGCTACATCTAAAAGCACACAGATTATTTTAATTTGGACATTTCAGACTCTGCTTAACACCGTCAATTAAGAAAAATCAACTGTTCTGTTAAATGATAGTTAATTCTACGATTGTTACAAATTTAAGATAAACTAGTTGCTTGCGGGATTATGAAGTCGACAACCTGGAAACTTCCATCTCGATAGCGGATTCAATTAAAAACCACGAGTGAAATGTAAGAGTCCAGTTGGTTATTCGCAAACTAAATATTGAGCATACAAGCCTTTCCTCTGATTAAACTGGAATTTCCTAATTAATTAATTGAAACACGATTGTTGACTTTATACAGTAATCTAAATGTTCGTTAAATGTGGTATATTCGTCAGAGTGACGTACTTGTATCTGTCTGTACCCCGAGGTTTGTGTACCAAATTGACTAGCGTGCTTGGAAGTGTGCACCTGTCTAATAGCACACCACTTTGAAACCAAGATCACGCTGGAAAGCTTTTGCCCAGATAATTCTGTTTTCTTACCAAACCCGTAGGTCATTTATATTCCTTAGTAAATTAACTGAATGCGACGCATTCTGTCTATTTCATATGCTAAAGAGCAGGAACGTCAGGTAGGTTCATAGTTTAAAGGTATGTTATTGCACTGATCCATTTCCGGTTCGAACACAACAATCCAAAATAACCCTTATCCCGCCGCACACATTAACACCCTCAGCATTTCTCAAGCGTAATATTTAATACATTTCTGTGCAGTTTGCTTTTTTTGCCCGATAGAAATAGTGTAATATCCCAAATCTGAGAAGAATAAAAGCAGCTAATATTTATCACGCTACAGTCTCTTGACCCGAAGATATTACAGAGTTAGTTCTCAAGTTGGAACACTTATGTGTTATGGTATTCAGCTTTCCTCATAATTTGGTACAGCCAGCTAGTTTTGTGCCTTTGAAAGCTATTGCGCTTGAGGTTCATCCAACCGCCCTGGGTCTTTAAGTTGGACTCCTTACTCTTGTATTTAGTATGCACATTAGCACGAGCATCCAGAAAGCGCCTTTGATGAACATGCTTTGGAAGCAGGAAACTATGTCCAACTTATCAAAAGACACTTATTTCACTGTCTAAACATGTGCTCCTTATGATTTGAAAATGTGTGTTAAGGCATCCTCACTATCAGCCTACCTAACCGTTTTAAGCTAACAGGATTATACTTCTGGTGAACAACACACAAAATATTTCCCATCCACGTAAGCTGAAGCACCTTCAATTAGAACGACTGTAGGGCGTTTCTGGAGGTATACAACGGATGACAGTAGTTAGTTTTCACAAAAAGCTTATCAAAGCCATGCAATTTCAAAAGCTATCTAAGATGTGTTCTCATCGATTAATGGTTTTTGTCATTGGTGTCAGTTATATAATTAATACGCCATTCCTTCCTTTGCAAATGCTCGACGTACGGTATGGTAGAGCTAACAGTCATGGGTATTGACAGAATACTATCCATTGTAACTGAAGGGTACTGTCATTCCGCATGCTTCTGGGCATTAGTGAATATTAGAGAATATCCAGTATGGGGTACTCACGCCACTCACGTCTTATGTGATGTGAGTATTTTACAGAAAGCATTTAACGTATTCTCAGAAACTTTCGGCGAAAATTGTTTTCAAACAGGTGTAAAATCATAGGACATACCCTTTTGCAATTCTTCTGCGTTTTTGGCAAATCTGGTTATTCACAGTTCTTCCTTGCAAACTTTTAAGTTTGAAGGGTTCTCAGTATTGTAATCTTGGTTACAATAATCTCAAAGAGATTTCTGTCAGTTGTGGTGTAGATAACATCATTTCCCATCTACCAATAGGTAGTTGGGCTAGATTACTGGCTTCTAAGCAGTGTACACTGTTTTTGATGCAATATTTCATAGAAACGAACTTAATGTCCTCAGATATATTTGACTTGAAATATGTTCTCCGGTATCAAATCTGTCAAGATTCAGAGGACGATGACATGAGTGAAGAAAATATCCCGCAGTCGACACGTAGATGCTAAGAAATGCCCGATTAAGCTGAAATTAGATAAAATTAACTGGCGTCATTTAACCTCAAAAAAGCGGCCATACTGGAAAAGTGTTTCATCTGGCGTTACCGACTTAATTTTTAAATCGGGAAAAATTGCAACCGACGGCCGTCATCCTTCCAGCTATTTTGGTTTAATAGCTCGTATAAATGATACATTTCAAAAGTGTAGATCCAACTGTAAAGAATTTGTGATTTTACTGGAATGGAGCCAGCAAGGGAAATAGCATGCCACAAAAAGGCAGGCACCCTACCATTTGAGCGACGAAGCTTACCGACAGCCTAGGAATGTCCAGTTTTTATTCAATAACCCCCCAACCCACTGTCTCTTATAGAATCCCTTAATTTGTCGAGGTCAGGGATCAAGTGAATTCTAATGGAACTTTCTTATTGTCGGCTCGCAGTTTTTATCGTTGGTTCGAATCCATCTGAAGTTCAGATTATTCACAATTGACTGTCTTCCAGGTTTGCCCATCTGACAACCAGTTTATTTTTAGTACAGTGTCACTGCCTAACGTTGGTTTCGGTTTATCCAGGGATGAACTGTCTGGGGAATCCGTGTATAATTATCACGAAGTCCATATGAGAATGTGGATTGGGTGGGCAGAGTAAATGAAAGGTGGTAACGTCAAACTCCCGACAGAGCCTCACCCCTCAGCCGGTGCGGTGCTTCCTGTGTTTGGAAATGTTGTTTCTGTCGCTGGTTCGAACCCAGCCGGATCACAGGTTTCACCTGTGAGTCTCTTCTAACTTTACAGGTTTGCCAAACTACCCATTGGTAATGCGGGCAGATTTATGTGAAAGTTCCAGAGCGCAACTTCGTCGGAACTTATAAACGTTTGACGGACATGTCCCAATACAGGGTAGCACCTTACCTTTCGCAGGAATGAAGCACCGGAAACCCTGCACAACATTAGCAGGATTGAAAAGAATTGAACCACGATGACCTGGTCAAAAACTGCCGGTTAAACTAAGTTAAATTTCCCACACACTGGCGAATACACTTGTCGCTTTTAGAACGGCCGTTACACGAAATAAACAGGGTAACATTTAGCAAGCAGACACTTGCAAATACTGATTTAAGCACAAGCCAACTTACTTCATTGTTCCAGTGAATACAGTGAGATCAAGAAAAGGGCAATTGGTTCGGACGAAACAGATCAGTAATGTCCAATTGTGTGCAACGTGAGAACCTAAATAAACCGAAGGAGAGATGGACATAATAGAACGCTCCAAATTCGTTGGTGTAAAAAGTGACAATCGTTTCTATTCAGTTCCTCCCTACGGTTGGCGGACTGAAATAAACTTGATGGGTTTCGCCATCTTACTGACCTGCAAGTATTATTTGTGCCGAGTTGTATTAAATACTCTCTTTGGTTTCCGTTGTCCTGAGTTCACGTCTCACTTACTGCCTACTCTGTGAAAGTGGCGATAACTTCTCTCCGATTTCTAGAGCTTTAATTAGCTAAGTAAGTTGAGCAACCACTGGGCTGCTATAGAAGATGAGAAAACTTTGAGGTCAGTAATAGTTACGTTAACCTGTAGGTGTTCACTGCTGTAGCCATCATTGCCTTCAGATATAGAATCTACTAGACAAATTTTGCTACAAACGTGGAACGATGGAGGGGCAGCACTAAGGTTTCGTTGACTCGATTTGAAACGTCTTTGTATACTGTACCTTAGGGTGTCTTCAAATATCGTGTATCTTAGAAACATGTATGCAGAGTAGCAACTATTGGATCCACACAACAACAACCATTGTTCATATCTGGGAGATATATATAAATGTTTATGGATAGCGTTTCATTTGCGTCGCTGTCTCTATAGTACTTCACTTACATAAATTTAATCCTGTCATATTTTGCTATTATGACTGCTTCTGCAGCGACCCATTTTAGAGGGTCTTTGGAGGTATGACGTATCGATTAGGACGCCTGAAGCAGTATCGTCACAAATCACTCTTTTAGGCAAGCACAATCATGTGATGCCTGACTCGGTTCACTAGCAACGCTAGTGCTTTTGATTGGACGGTTTAGAGCGCGCTGGGCTGTCAGACGCTCGATCAACATCTGACATCCGTCTATGGAAAGGTACCAGTTATGCAGCTGAACTCTGTGTGGGCCAAAAATCGTCCGACGCATGCCATCAGAAGACAATCGTTTTAGCTGACAACATCCAGATGATGATTCCTTATCACTGTAGATGATCCAGTACCCGCCATAACTATCGAACATTCTTATCAGATTTATATTACAAAGTGGGGCAAATTTTCTTCCGGAACATATTGTTTGTACGAGTGTTCCAGAAGGTGATCTGCATCAAACCTGTTTCCACCGATCGTTCTGTAAAACCACGAATTGGCAAGATGTTCAACGTGACCATCGTGAGCATTTACAGTGCAACAGTGTTTTTAAAACGTTGGATACTTTTATCCAATAGACGAATTTCTGCGATACTCGACAGTGAGTTCCTCCGTTAGCGTGTCACAAATGTGTAAAAAATTTTATCAATAGGAGGGAAAAATTTGTTAGTGATCTCCATGAGATGCACATCAAATCTATCCGGAAGTATGGTGATATAAAATCCGGCAACATAGAAACGCTGATTGTTTCACTTCGACCAACTACCACTCTTACGTTAAGGAATAGCTGTTCATTTCCTGACTGCTAATCTCCTGACCCCGAAAAAATTTCGGATGTCTGAGCATAAGTACTAACCAGTTGTAAGCTTCAGAAGCCGTTATTAATCAGTTGTAAGATATCCGCACCAAATGTAGTACGAATGAAGTTGAATAGTTTGGGCGTCGTGTTTAACATGTTATTGATATACAGATTGGGAATAACACAACGTTTCGAGCAAGTTGTAATACTCTACGTTTCAACCACCTCGGGTGGCCTTCCTCAGGAGTGTTGTCACTCCTGAGGAAGGCCACCCGAGGTGGTTGAAACGTAGAGTATTACAACTTGCTCGAAACGTTGTGTTATTCCCAATCTGTATATCTTCAGAAGCCGTCCTTATTACGGATCAACCTGCTAATTATGAACCAGGTGGGCTTACAAGATTTCTGAAAAGACATTTTTCAGTTGGTTTCGCTGTAACTCCCCACGTTTGCAACCGATGTGCAGACATGACAGGAAATTATATCATAGTTGGTGAATTTCACCCAAATTACTGAAAGGAAAGTTTGCTAATCGACTCAATGTATTTGCAAATTGTAGACGAACAGGCTTGTAATCAAGCACATTGAAAGCCTTTAGGGTATTTAGGGTTCACTGCTTGAGAAATGCAACGAGTTGACTGCATCACGTCTATGCATATATACAAATAAATGTCACAAACAGTGGGGCAAAATGAAATTTAAAATATTTCTCCTATCTAACTTGTCCCATAAGAAAGGGGAATGATTCCTATATGAAAATTCGCTTCTTGGAGAATATAAAGAATTCTAATGAAATTTTGTCGATTACGAGAAATGTGAAGTAATGGACAAGATTTTTGTTCTATGTTTGATTAACAATCCATTTACAATCTAATAGATTCTACTAATAATATGTAATTCGGCAGATATGATGAAGTCGATGTGATCCAACTGTGAAAAGTCAGGGCTTTGGCTAGATTCCAACCAGAAACAGAAACTGCATGTGCAAACGCTTCAAACGATATGCCAGCTAAGCTTCGAAACCACGCCAGGAGCTCGGAGAGTTAACGTTTCGAATCGGGTGTCCATGCATCTCACTGTTTTATATAGAATCCAAAAAATAATCCGACCGACTGCTCAAGCTGGATTTCTTGGTCAGTACACGTCAGAATTCACCCATGTCAACGGTAGTTTCGTATCTCAGCCTGAAGAGCGTCTGCCGCGTTTGCCCTGGTTCGGATGCAGCCGTTAGGTCTCATCTGAATATAATACACGTGAAGAGAGCAGACAGGATATGAGAAAATCTTACATTAAAAATTGTGAACCGCATGCTTGATAGTAGTTACGCGGTTATTTTTTCAAATTGTGGATTCGAGTTATTTTGGGCTGAGGTAGATTAGGCATTCGCACAATCTTATTTTGAGCACAGAAGTCAGGGTTGCCGGATCTAATACTGGTTGTCTTGGCAGCAGCCAGCGTTAAAAAATTTCCACTTTGAATCGATTCGTTTCACTCAGGACACAGTCTGAAAAGTGTTCATGTCTTCAAAGATATTAGAGTCGGCCCAGTGAGCTCTTGAAACCGTTTCAGGCACATCCGCATTGAACCATACAGGAAGATCACCGCGCTCATACTCATTAATGGTGCCTTCTTTTGACACCCATTTTGATTTTGTAGAACTCGCCTTATCAGGTGGCGTGCAGAGCTGTTTGGACCCATCAAGGTTGAAGTAGCGGAATATAATCCAGGGAACTAGTTTTAGTTCTTCAACGATCGAAAACCTAAGTCTAAACAATTGAAGGGTGTTAACATTTGCTTCCCCATTCCATATTGTAACACTACAAGAGAACAGTGACTACCTGGGCGAGTATGTCCAAAGTAAAAATAGACCTCCTAACAGAGCGCTTCAGAAAACTGTTGCCGTATATTAGTAACATTTAGTTTTCGTTTAACGATTAAGCCTATCGACAGGGAAATGGAATGACAACGGGCTGACTTCCGGTTTTGATCGATAGAGAATGGTACCAAAAGGGCCCCAATAACCAGATGGTTAAAACTAAAAAGGATGAGATAAATCCGGTGGTGACTGTACTAATTGGTTTAGTGTCCTTTATATACGGATGGACGAACATTATTTTCTGATCACCACTGTTTATACTTCCGTCAGGAATAGTTAATGTGTATTTTAACAATAATGTGTTACACCATTCTATTCCTACGACTTAATGAAAGGTTGTCAATATGTTGATCGTGAGTGAGGACTGTAGATTTCTGTCAAACACTTGTTGCGTGATCTTCTGTGGCAAAACAGCTTCTGCTGTCTACCTGGAAAACAATAGGCCACCCGTTGATTAAGCTATATGCTTACGTGGTGAAGTATCTGTCACTGTAATTTCAAAGGAAGCTGTAACCTCAATGGAAACGTGTTCAACCGGTTTTGTCTTGCAAGATCTACTGAAAAAATCAACGGTAGGATAGATGCGTTTCGAAACAAAGCAGATTTTTCAAAACACATTGTTGCTGTTACGATACAGAGTGTAAAATTTGCAGTTTGCATGGAGTACTAAGTAAGCTTCATTGTTTTTTACTCATTTTCAAAACTGGCGGGGCCATAGATGCGACCGCTAAGTACATGCGTAATTTCTTCTCGTGTCATATGTCATATTGATGGGTAGCATAACATAAGATTGGATTTACACATTTAGTATATCGTCTTGTACGTTATACAAGGACGACAGACTGAGTCACTCCTGTTTACTGGCATTTATTACAAGGCATCCTTTCTTGAAGATATCGGTTGTAAACTGGATGTCCCAGTTAGTGCCACCGACTGACTGATTGAACGAGATACAAGCAATAACGAGTTTTAAAATAGAAGTCATTAAGTCTATCGTGTATGAGTCTGCTACTGATAATTACATTACTTCACTTTAATGGCACACAACACTGTTCACTTTAAAAATGAAACTGATATCACAGGTTCGATTACAGACACCAACTAGTTCAGGGTATTAATGTCATGTGACTGGTCCCCAAAAAGTTGCTTTTGAACGCAGTTGCTGTGCCGTTGTGATATCGCGCCAATTTTAAGTACCACGAATTGTATCACATATGTTGCTAGCATTTCTTAATGGAATTAACATTTCTGTCATTGGAATTATTATTTGCCTTCTCATCGAGACTTGTGTACGTACATCAACATGCCTTCAGCTGCAGCGAAGTCTTCTATGAACTATATCGTGGGGAACGGATGCTGGTTTAAAGATTTACCACAGAATCCAGACAACGTCATTGGTTCGGGCCATTCGGACCAATCACGTGTAAAAGTTTAACCACGGATTCGAACATATTCGGTGGGCGACATGCTCGTTGGACTGTACATTCGTTTCATCAGTCACTGTAATCTGACAGTGATAAGTGCAGAAGCTAATTTTATGAGAAAACGAAAGCAAGAGTTCAGGGGCAATCTAACTGATCAGGAATTTCCAAGAGACCTATCTGAGCATATTCTCAGGCTCACATTCGTCGCGTTATCACGAACTCGGTTGGAAGCACTCTCGATGTGACTGAACATTCGAGTGCCCAAAGTTGGCCGATCTGTCACACAACTTCCAACGGCTTCCAATACAAAAATACGCTGTCTAACTGGTGAGCACATGGAAGCTTTCCAATAACTGAAGAGAAATGAAAATATAATTTTGAAGACAGATAAAGAGACCGGTGCTGTGATAACGAACCGATAAGAATACACGAACAATGTTGGAGAAATTCTCGGGGACTCTAGCAGATTCAAACCTGCAAAAAACCGGACAGAGTTTTTTTAGAAGAGAAACAGATTGCTTATTCTATGGTTTCGTCAATGAACAGCAGTATCACATGTTAAAACCTGTAGGTACCAAGACTTTACGGCTGTACGGTTTGCCTAAAACCTACAAATTATATATTTCTGAGCAGCTGACTTGGATAATCAGCGTTTCCCGTACCATGATTTAGAGAAATGGTTAACATTTTGAAACCTCTTCGAAAAAACTGTGTACATACTTTGAAGAACACTTTTGAACTGATACCATTTATAGAAAACCTGAATATTGTTAGGAACAGGATAGGTTCCGTTGATGTTAATTCCTTATTTACAGACAAACCACTACGCAAAGCGATGGGTTGGGTTTTCAACGAGCTCCAGTTTTCTCCCAAAACCCGTTGACTATTTGATTCACTTGCTTTTATCGTGCACGGACAATGCGATTTTTCATTTTTCGGATAAGTGCTTTCAATAAATAGAAGGCGTGGCCATGAGGAGCCCACTTGGCACTGTTCTAGCCAGTGTGTTCACGGCCTGAGTTGAACGTGCACTACTTCCTCTTGTGGGCGAACCGAGACCCTACAGACGGTAGTTCGACATGTTCTTGATTGGAAAAGACAAGTAACAAGTAGAAAGAATGATCTAATTTTTCGACTCAGTCTACCCAAATCTTTCAATTATCGTTGAGTGCAAAAGTCCTCACAGTTTGCCCACCTTAAACTACTTGGTTAAACGCCGTTCAGACGGATCTACGGAAAGTTCAGTGTACCATAAACCAACATAGACAGGACATTACATGAACTTCATTAGTTTTGTTTCCGTTGGCTTAAAAAGGTCACTAATACGTATTCTGTTTTATAGTGCATCAATAATGCGCTGTCGGGATAGATCGCAAGCTGAACACACAGTGTTATATGAAACATTACATGCTAAAACTTCCACAGAAAGTTTCATTCAGAAATGAAGTAAACGCATTCCTGCGGATAATGTTACAGTCGAATCCCCAAAAAAGCTGTCTACCTTAATCGCCCCTTCATTTGTGATAGTCTGATGAACACTCTCGGAAAAGTGATCAGTGCTGCGTTGAAACTTGAGTATAGTGCAACAGAGCTTGCTCCCACAAACGATCAGATTATCTCTAACCCCGGTCAAAAGCATACTGCTATGTTTTCTATCAGCCATTGAATCTACCAGTTTTCATGCAAATGTGAAAAAAACGTACATTCAAAGTCAACGAGCACATTCCAAGGTGGCACTGACCCACGTGCTAACGAGTTAACACTCAGCGAGGACGAAGCTCCGCCCCATTCAT
This sequence comes from Paragonimus westermani, assembly GCA_008508345.1. Classification (NCBI taxonomy): domain Eukaryota; kingdom Metazoa; phylum Platyhelminthes; class Trematoda; order Plagiorchiida; family Troglotrematidae; genus Paragonimus; species Paragonimus westermani. Next base: position 109,320 of record QNGE01000288.1, on the reverse strand, counting down.
TGCAAGACACTTGTCGACCACAGGTCAAAGTGCCAATATCGCATTGATGAACGGTCACAGCACTGTTGATCAGCCGTCGACAGCTGGTTCCGTGCGCACAAAAACAGGGGAATGTCGTTCTTTGTTTACCGTAAGTTTAGGTCTGAGTACCAATCACAATCCAACCCGATTTGTACTTTTGGTCGTTTCATTCGTCTTGCTGGTTTTGTTTTCATGCTATTCACACACCTACGACTGACGAGAGTGTGCGAAATAAATTCATATCGTAATTCGTGTTATTCGACTATTACATTCCGATAAGTATTTGTAAAGTCTAAATGGCACTGTGAAAGTATTTAGGAATTTACGGTAGGTTTCTGATGCTCAGTAAAATTGGCAATTTAAACTGACGGGTAACACTAGTGTCTTTTTAAAAGAATGGAAGGATTGTCAAATGGTTCTCACTTTTCTTCACAAGCAAATAAGTGGCAACCTCTTTGGCGTGAGAGTTAATCGGATGAATAAGCTTACCACGAAAAATGCCGGATGAATTGCAACTATTAGTTCTTGCAGACATATATGTCTGAACGCATTTTAATTTGAATGCCAGACGACCTACGATGAACGCAAGATGTACATTGCGAGGTGCAGATATTTCGTTTCCTGTCATCAGCGAACTATGTAACACATGTGGTCACATGTCATCCATCAGTTCAACTGCAGTTGCGGGGACATACATTGGCAGAAAAGACCAAAACTTACAAGAGAGGAAGGCAGAGCACATCCCCAAGTTACAAGTTCAATCAATGACTCAGCGTACCAACACCCGAACAGAAATCCGGCGTCTTCGGTCGCGGAACTCTCAACTGCAACAGGTCATGTGGTTGACTCCGTCAATTCATTTATGGTCCTATTGCACAATCGCAACCACAGTTTGTTGACGGCGTCCAAAGCGCTGTTAATCGAGCATCATGTCCGTAAAGCATGCTGGCGCAATCAGATAGGTTGCCTTATCAGCGGATCTTGATTGCACTCATGATTTTCATTCATTTCATTGTTTTGTCGCCCTGTCATTAATCTGTTTGAGCGAATGTTTTATGTGGTCCACTGATGGGTATAAGCAAGATGCTTGCATCTCGCAAGGTATCTCTTCTTGCGGTTTTGTTTAGCCGGAGCGAGGGAACTGAATGTTCGTCAAATATTTGTGACACTTCGGAAGTTTTCATTAAGTGAACATCCATTTTTGCGAACTCGCCGTCTGGGTAGCTGAACCATTTTGAAAATGCATTTTACATCCTTAATTTACTATCAGGAAACGATTTCCAGAAGATTTTATGTAAACATTTGTTTTTACGTGCACACTACTGGTATGCAGTTACCAACTATCTGAATGTTTTCCGGCGATTATATTGATTTTGGGCTGCGTTGTTGTTCGCGCAAATCACTTGCAACTCTGCTGTGTTATATTCAGGAACTATTTATCCTCGATCCCTTTTTACACTCGATACTGCTTAATGTACCACTTAAGTAAGCTTGCATTTTTATTTCCGAATAGTCAAACTTAAGCATGTTTTGTTTTAAACAGTTTAAGCTTGAATGCAGAATGAGAGTTTAATGAAATAACCTTCATCCTAAAGAATTCAACATGACAGACATTCAGTAGTTAATAGTGGACCGTTTCCTGTCGTATTTAATCAGATTCATTTTGCGTAAACCAGAGTTGTACGTTAATCACGACGTTGTCATCTATGAAAAATGATTTTTCGTGGATTCGTTGTTTTAATGAGCGGTAATATATGCAAAACGATGACTAATCTGTTAGTAATAATTGTCTAGCGAAGTGATGGTGTGCGTAAGACCGGGGGACTATGGATAATTTCAGACGCGTGAAGTCGGTTCAAGACAAGTCGGCAATAAGCTTTATGTAGCCCGGCAGGTCAATATTATTTGCTTCATCCGCCCAGTTCTCCAGCAAATGGAGTAGCATTAATTAATGTGCTTGAGTGACAAATCAATTGTAATCCTTATCATGGACATCGTGGAAAACTGGTAAACTGTCGTAATCAGAATCACATGACAGAACAGACATTTGGTGTGGGCTGACAGTCAGTCCAAGACGGGGATGGCTGGGTGTGTGCAGAAATTGAGCCTAATATGGAATAACGACGAAACCGTAAAACCGGGTTGGTGTAGGTAAATATTTGGGTTGGAACCTAGTTAAAGACAAACATACCCTGAGACAGAGGTAGGAATGAAATGAGTCGACTACGTCAGACGGGTGTTTTGCTTGAAACATCTTGCGCGTTATGAAGCAAGCAGAAAAAATGCAATTGATGAACGGTTTATGAGAAACGCTGCAACAAATATCTAAGGAGTGCTACAGAGTTACGAAGTCCGATGGAAAATCAATAAAAGCAAGTGAAAAACAACATAATCAGTCTGGAAACACACGACTTCAAATAAATTAGCCCGTCAAGTGGTATGGAACGGGTAAAGAAGTTAAACATAGGAAATTAAACTGACTTTGATGAAGTCGTCAGTAAAATGAAGTAATCATGTTATATCACTACGAAAATAACACCCAGATAGAAGTCAACATGAAAGGTTGCTGAGTACTTTGCGGGACGGAAGTACACGTTGTTTCCCCTTCATAGACAAAAGCAACGTCAAAAATATTGGGTGTGCTAAGAAATATACTATTGGAACTAGAACAACCTAGAGGTTTTGGGAAAAGATGCAGCAGGAAGAGCGAAGTGAAACAATATGTGCGTTTATTGTTCAACGCCTGATAATGAGTGTGTATTTACAAAACTTGTGTCTATTAGTCTTGTTTTCAAGGAAGACCATATGGCCGAAGTTGTCGCAAGAAAGCTCACAAGGTCGATCGAAACAACTAACCTTGCCGCACAACTGTGTATGAGTTTCTATTTAACACCTGCTACCATGGAATAACTCAAAGAACTTCCATGTTCTACAACCAACTGTTGTGTGTACTCATTTGCTTGTTCATAGTTAGCATCATACATTGGTCGTATTACAAGGCGATTGCCTGGTACAGTGCATGAACATCGTCCAACTTGATTGAGCAGTGACACAATTAAAGCGGTTTTAAGTACAGCCGTTGCTCATTTGGCCGACTCTAATCATTATGTTGTTAAAAAGGAGGCTTCACAGAATGTCTACCGGGTCCAACGAGTCGATCAAAAATGACCACTTTTCGAATGTTGATCGCTGACGGGACCATTAATATCTGACTGCCCAACCCTGACCTCTACTCACAAAAGAAATTCGTGCGGACCTCGCCCACAAGTGGGAAGAATGATTGCGTAAATGGTACAAGCACACCGTCCATTATCTCTGTTAACCGTCTTTCCGATTCACCCTATTCACTGTTTTGTGTTGTAATCAACCTGATGATAAGATACAAAAAACAAGTCTCATACACTTGTTGTTCTTACGATCTAAACGAACGAAGTGTGTATTTGTACGAGTACACTATAAATTGCAAATAAGAATGGGGCAAGTATTGTGTACATGGAGTATACAGGGACTTTGTACAGATTGGCCCCCAAGTAGTCTGCACAATATTAATCCAGTTAATATTGGTGAGTGCATACTAGACTGGTAACTAAGTGTGAAATCTTTATGGTAGCTGAATATAGTGATACACTCAAACCAATTCACACTGAGCCATTTAAAAGAAATTCAAATGTTTCTTCCACAAATTTGAAAACAACATTCTCTACCAAATGATAACTTTGACTTTTGTATTCCGAATACGGCCACCGGGGTCAAAATACACGCTCAGAAACATGGCGCGCTAGCCGTTCTGGGATTACCATCTTCAGGTTAAAAACAACGCAGGCATCACGAAAAGATTAACTGGTAATCACTCATAATTGCGGTAGACTTCTGAGCCAGTAAAGACCGGAGAGAAAGTGGTCATTAGTTCTGTTTGGAAACCCCTGTCACGGTAGTGATTTAAACTGTGGCCAGGCTTTATTGAGGCAACTTTGTTGACTACTGTGACCTTCACGTCGGTTTAGCACCGCTGAATTGTTGTACGAAGACTTTTATCTACGACGACTCGTAGTTGATGCTAGGGTTGTTTGATACCCCCAAAACTAAACTCAATAACCACGATGTAAACCCCAGGCCATCTACAGAAGTATGAAAACTGCAATGTACGGTGTTACTTGCTTAGGTTATTTCAGTCCTATATCTCTGCCATTTACCAGAACTATAGAAACTTTGATGGAGCTTCGTGTGGTCCATAGAACAAGGTGATTATTACGTCACTCGGAGATTACGTAAGTAAGTAAGAAGGTGCCTCATCAGTACTGAAACGACAGCACTTATTAAAATCCTTTGGGGGTCAATCAAAAGAACAGCGCACACAGATCTGAGCACTACAGTTTCATTTTGATCGCCTTTGCACCGCTAGGACCCGATACCTCATACTTCAGGTGTTAACACGTATGAATGGGTAAAACTGATAAACTAAAACATTTGCAAGTGGGTCAAAAAGCTGCTGCAGATTTTTCATCGGTGATTAACCACCAACCCAGCAGGATGGGTTTCGCATATTTTCTGTTGCAGACGTCTTGTGCGGCTGACACAACGTGTTCCACAGACAAGGGTAAACAAGCACACAAAAATGAACTAGAATTCATGGTTACGGTCCTTGTAAAGGAACATGTACGGCTGATCTAAAAATGAACCACAATCTAACTTTCACGGCGTGATAATTATACACCGGAAAGCGGTCAACCCTTCAACTGCGTGGTATGCTTAAGATCTCACATGTGTTGATCGTTTTCCATCTGTTAGATCATTCATGGTTTTGCGGCTCCGGTTGTCACATTTTGCCGGCCATGAACCTATCATGTTGTAAAGTGATGAGAAACGTTTGAGACAAACGCCTAAGCAATTCCTCCAGCCATTTACCAAGAATAATTTTTCAAGTTGAATATTATCAACATTTGATTGCACACTTCACATCCAGATGGAATTTTCGGCCAGCCTCCTTCTAAAACAAGCACCAGACTCGAGTTTTGCTCCGACCATTCCAATCATGAGGCAACCGTGTTAACCACTGCGCCATTGACCTCACATTAGGCACGACCGAATCATCAAATCTGAACGCTCAACCACTCTCGTTTTTGAGCAATGATCAGTTTGTCCGACTGTTTCGAGAGCAGCCACAGTAACTGTCCTGTTAACTCCAATCGATAACCCCGCGATTAGGACTTCCGAGACAGGTCGAGATCACTGAACTCATTAAACCTTCAGGGCAATATTTTAGATTACTGATGAGTAGTAGCGAGAGTGGTTGAGCGTTCAGATGTGATTGTTCGGTTGTGCCTAAAGTGAGGTCAATGGCGCAGTGGTTAACACGGTTGCCTCATGATTGGAATGTCCGGAGTTCAAATTCCGGCGGTGGCAAGGATATGCACTAGTGACGAGCTCTGATGAGAGCGAGACTCGAGTCTAGTGCTTCTTTCCGAAAGAGGCTGGCTGGAAAGTCTATTTGAATGAGAAGGCTGCGGTCAAATGTGGGTGATTTTCAACTTGAAAATAAACCAGATCCCCGACTATACATCAGTAATATTAATTCTACAGATTTTTGCAAGTTTGGTTTCTTCTTGACTGATGCCAATTTGTGAAAGTGACTGTAATCACAATTCCAGGTGTGCGTTGTACACAGACCACTTTCAACTGACTCCTGTAAAAGTTTCATTAATGTACCTTGAGGATTGGCTACCTTTCCGCTTCACTCCATTTGTACATTGAGTTTCAGAAATTCGAATCGCGTTATCTGAAGGAAATTAGGATCAATATAAGCGTTTTCATCTACTACACATACAAATTCTTCAAGTGTTGTCTGAACGAAACAGACCGTTCCATTATTACAGTCCCCTACGTTGTTCTAATTACTTCCATAAAAACGGCAATCAGCAGTGTGTGTAACGATGAGTTCACCGTGAAACCAAACTTCGAAGGGGAATTTATTTTCAGCTGACTGAATGTTCACATACTAAGTAAACACAGCTTGGACTGTTTCGATGGCTCATCGGGCATTCCATGACTGACACGATTCAGTCGGATGTAAGTAACCAGCAATTCAGTTGCATTCTGAGTATCGTGATTGTAGAGATAGAGTACAGAATCAGTGACATGTCTTACCTGCAGAAGTTCGACTGTTTACAGCTTCTGCGAATTTACACTAATATCTCATCCTAAATAATGTTTGTATTGTGCTGAGTGGCTTCAAGTGTTCGGCCGTATTTTTTAAGGTTCCTCAAAATGAAAATACTATAAACATTGCAAATAAGATCAAAACCCACATAGTGGTTTTTAATTGGCTACACCAATATCCATCCTTGTTATGTTGTTAGATTGGCTTGACAATAGGGAAACATACTTTGTGATTTTAAAGCTTCTCTTTCATTTCCCTGAGATGTTAACATGAGCAGTACGTTATATAAGTCTACGGTATAACCAGAAATGTAAACTGCTGATATCCACTGAAATGGTCTTAGTTAACAGGTTTTCTGTCGGTAGATGTTGACATGGTCAAGTCCGTTACCGTGGTATTGAAACTGTTTATCCTACTTAACTGTGGACACGCAAATCACTCATTCATTCTTACTTTGGCGTGCGGTCCACTTACGGAACTGATCCACTTATCTGATCCAATGCTGACAAGTACACAAAGGGAATTCGCCGTCCTAAATTACAGTTGCCTGGGTTCTCTAAGCATATTAATGTTCTATGACTTTCCAGGCTACTGGTCACCAGTTTCCTGGGAAGCGCTTGTACACGATTTAGAGCATGCTTGACTAGAAATTGTGTATGTTATTTCTATGTGTATCTGCACCAGCAAATGAGAAAACAGGCTATGACAGGATGAGTCTACCCTATGCTAAATGAATACACGTTGGCACAACTAATGAGCGAACCTATACGTCTAGGATGAATGGGCACCTGGCTAATCACACCGGGATTTATCATATACTTTGAACCAGATGGTCAATATTTCCTCTGGTTAGCAAGCCACATATCTCAAGAAATGAGATTTCTTACAAGGCTAAGTGGTCGCTTCTTCGCACACTGTATATCTGTATAAAATCTGAATGGTGCCTTAGGACGTGACAACGAATAGCAACCACTGGGCGTTTGGGCATGCTTTATTCCTAAATTCTGGAATGTGTTAGAGTTTTGCAGGACGAGTTATCAGAATGTTTCACAGATTCCTACGAACAGTATTCACCTTTACCGTCGCCAGCATCGTCTCATTACTACCCAAACGGTCCGTTACAATTAGCTGAACACTCTTCACGGTAGAGCTGATGTTACCGTCGTACCTCAAGTACGTTCTTCCTCCTAAAGTAAACGATTAACAAGCCCTCACTTTGATTGGGAACACGACCGAACTAGGCCTTCGGTGATTAACGCTGGTGGGGTTGGGTCAATGAAACTAGGATAAAATGTTTCCCGGATTGAGAGACTACGGTTGGCTGAGAAACAGCGTAGACAACGTAATTAAGGAGGCCATAAGAGAGGCAAAATTTACGCAGTTAACCGTTTTGTATGGTATAGCGATTGAAATAACAGATTGTTATTCACCATAGCAACGATATGACGCAATGACCAATTAGTGTGCTTTGTACCGCGATGCAAACAAACCGTTCAAAAGTTATTTATGTTAACTGTCGGTTCGTTCTCATAATTTTCTGTTTGCATATGCACTGATTTGTGTTGAGTGCTAAATCATCCACCGTGTCTTAATTTGGCTTATTTTCGTTGGTAATCCACTTAAATTTCTGAGCAAATTATTGTGAAATCCGACATACTAATACTCGGGGAATAATTGGCTGTAAACCGAGATGACTGATTTGATGACAGGTATGTTTATTATATTCATTCATTACAATAAGAAACGGTATAAGTGATACAGTAACGTTTGAAATGATTATTGTGGATTTAACGGGATTTTGACTTTGATAGCGGGAAAAAAATTTCAGGAAACCGTCTTTAAACTGGGTTAGCTTTGAGCCTCACTCACAAAGACCGCTTAACTTAAGCTTTTGCAACGAAGTCTTAGTCAAGTTTGAAAATTAATATGGTACTCAAGGGAATGTGTAGACTATTAAAATGAGTTGTTCCGTTGCAGTCTTGAAGTAAGCCGCAAAATTAGGCACACAAACAAGTTTCCGAAATAGTTTATCTTGATGATATTTTAATGGATTATGTGTGTTAGCGGTTGAAACATGTACTGTGAGCCACACGTCTTAAGGAAAACAGCTTGAGCATTAAAATTACGTTTGATTTTAGTTGAAAAGAATGATTATAGAATGGCGCCGATAAAATACATTCCAAGTTAAGAAGTAAAGCAATACCATGGTTTGACAATTTGTTCTACATAAACTATTTGGAACAACTGTAGCGTCGTGTTAATCGTACGGAAGTTTTTTTTCTATTTCGAACGACAGTGAACAGAATATTCCACCAACCACGAACGAAGTGAAGCAACTTGATAGTGTTGCATGTCTGAAGCGATTAGCTCGACGTCGAAAAATTGAGTTATTCCAATTTCAACATTCTTTTCACTGGCGAAAAAAGACATTTATTCTTAAAAGCGTAGCTGTATTTTTTTAAAGTGACCGCGCATTCGAAAAGGCGCTTCTGATAAGACAAGCTAACGACTTACAGGTGTGCTGGTCTAAAACGTCACATCCCATTAGACATTCAAATGACATCCTTGGAAAACGATGGCTTTAGAATGACGAAGTTTTCCATCATTAAACACATAACATAAAACATAAGGTGGTTTTAATCCCCCTAAAGTTCAATCGGAATAAACATCATTTAAATATGAAAACTTTCTGTGACTACTCGTTCTGCTTTCAACATGATTAGGGTATCATTTCGAAAACTTCGCTGAAAATTAATCCGAAAGATGTTTGCTGACGACATCATTTATGTAAACGTTCTACTGGTTACCGTTTCCTTGTCGCCACTTTGTGGATAGCCTGCTGTTGCATAATGTCTCACTGAACGCTTGGTTGCATTTAGACTGGAGCTGTCTTGGCTGTACAGTATGATTACACACATTTGAGCGGGACATGAAACTTGCAATAGTCGGAAAGTGCTGAGACATGTGAGTTTACACTTGAATTAATGACGACCGTGGAAGGCATCTTAAGATTAGGCATTGCAAGTTAAAAAGGTCAGGGATGGCTGCATTTGTGAACGGAAAGGCTCAAAAGAGAACATATCTTTGGAGAATAGCCTGTTTACAGTTTGAATGTCGTTCGTCTGAGGCTCACTAAAGGCTGTGGAACAGTGGGTTTTAGGAACGTTAACCGGAGTTGTGCAGAGTCGTAGGCTGTTTGAAACTGCTGATAAATGGTTACATTCACGAAAGCGGTTGTGTAATTACGTCAACTGTTGGTCTTGGGCCTCCTTAGCTTAGTAAGAGAATTCCATCTAATGACTAACGGACTTAAAAGGATAACTGAACTATGTGAAACAAGTTCTGGTCGTCGTGATTTTTCTTATCATTAAGAGAATTCAAACTGTCTCAGGCACCTGGTTCTGGTTGGAAGAATTCGCGGTTGAATAAATCAGCGTTATCTCAACTGTCGATGTCCACTAGAATTGTTGGTCTAACAGTCCTCTCTTGCCAAGCATCAGGTGATCTTTCTGAACGGATATATATGTTGTACAGACCACCAGTGTGCGTTAGTTGGAAAAGGAACAGGTAAAACATGTTTTCCCTTGCAATCGCTTTTCAACGCTTTGTGTCTTATCGTTTTATACAGCGTTTGCGAAGGTTTAGCTCGAATCGGTCGGGAATATGATCTCAATATTCGAAATGTTCTCTTTGAGCCAACTAACAAATAAAAATTCGCAAAACTGTTTCTTATATCTTGTGCCAAAGAAATCCGATTCCGAGGTGACTTTTCTGAATTAACAAGAAATATATATTCGGCACACAACTTGCTGTTTTCCGAAGAGATACAGGGTGTAACAACATGAGAGATAGCTTGTATTTTGGCTGACCAAGACGGAGTTAAAGTATAAAACGTCAGTTCAAGAAAACGAACTTCAGGCCATTAAGACGAAATCTCGGGACATAAAGCTCTTTGCATTTGTACACCGATTTATGCAAACTTGAAACAGAGTACGCCAAGAAAAATAAAGCTATAAAGGAAAGGTTTCGTTGCCGAAGAAACTGCTTAGTCTCGAAGGGCTTTTTGTTAAGAAGCATGACTTGTTTACTAAGCCGAAATCCATTATGAAAGCTACCTTGTTTTCAACAGTGCATTCACTTCTCTTGCGCACAGTTACTATGGTTTAGCCGAACGTACAAGAGAGACGAAATTTCATCCATTACGACACTTTAACAAACTTCCCATATTCTAGAAATTCACGGCTGATATCCGTAACAAAGTGTCCAGTCTAATCTGCACATCACTCTCACTAAATGTATCCTAACAGACAGTGCCACACATTTCAGTTCAAACCAACGTGGGCGGACAGAAAACTAGAATCCGGCTAAGACGGTAAGTTTGAGCACTCCACCTGTTGGGGTCAAACTATACCAACCTGGTTCATTAAGGTTTACAGCTAGCTGAATCAATTTGACGTAGAGGATTGCTGACTATGGCAGTTGAACAAAATAATCGCTGGATGTAAAATCTTCGACTGTCTTCAATCAGGTTATGGGGTCTGCGACGATAAAAGTGCAAAAATTGAAACTGCTACTCTAATGGTCATTCTACTGGTCATTCACTATGCGACACATATTGGGAAGAAGCACGTTAATTGTATGGTTTGTCCCGAAACACGTATAGCGATGTTTATCTTGTATCGTAGTGTGCTAATTACAAGGAGGCGAGCGATGTGATTTTTTTCTGGTACTACACCTTCTACTATAGGGACAATCTGCTTTAGTTATATTCCATTTTATTACGAACATGTTGAAATTTGTGAGTTATGATTCCTTGTAAAACTGAGGAAAGTTCATGAACTAAGATAGGACATTAAGCAAATTTGGGATAATTTAAAGGTTGCCATATATGTCACTGAAAGTTGAAGCTCATAGACCAAATGGGGCAAAGTTTCACTGTCTCTACTGGGGCCAGTAGAAAGCATTAAAACTGGGAAAAGGAATTAAAATGGCCTTCGGTTAAAAGAATTCAAGAAAAACCTGCCAACACTATGCGATTGAGCACACATATGATTGCTTAGCAGTTTTCTTTCAGGGAAAAGTCATTGAGCGAGTGAGGGATAGAGTGTGTCCTAGGTAACAGATCGATAAAGTGTATATGTTCGCATTTGGAACAGCATATAATAGACTCAAAGAATGATAACTTGTTTCATTGGGAAATTCTACTTAACAAACCGGTCATATGAAAGAAACCAAATAAACTGAGCCTGATAAGATAATTTCACTGCAATCAGTTTAACGCTCACGAGAGAGACATACAAGAAACATACATTCAACAGGAAGACCAGCCTGGCCGATAAGAGGAAAAGGTGAATCATGAAGAGCACATTAAAATGAGGGTCAGGATAAATGCAATAAACTGTGGAGGTATATTAACTACCAGACAGTGTACTTCAGCTGTCGGCCCTCCGAAAGTCGCCTCCTTTTGTCAGTTGTCCAAATAACACCATGAAATCACGTGTTCAATATTTGTGAGTGTAACGATGCACTACTTGTATGTTGTTTTTTGATAAGAGGTAAAATGATCTCCTGACCTCCTGAAGAATTTACTTTCATGTTACTGTTGCCGGCGAGTAAGAACGAATAGTTGGATCCTAAAAGTTATTGCTTAGTCCTTTCAGTGTTCAACCAGAAATGATATTGTCAGCCGACTTCAAAAAGTGTTTATGGGATACACATATCTTAAGCGAACTGGAAGAAGACATGCGGCGGATGTGCAACACATAACAGAATACTGTTTCTTGGGAACTAACAACCAAGTGCTACGAAGTTCAGGATGTTAATGAGTTTCGAATGTCACAACAGCTATTGACCATTTTTTAGTAAGCAGGCTGAAAATTATTATCAGTGTTTCAGATAAAGGGACCAGAAATTTGAAGACAGTACCACCTTTTAAGAACACGCTGAAACGCACGTGTTCCTTCTTGAAACCATTTAACAGTGGCGAAAGATCAGGTGTTGCCACTTATGTATTTGATTTCAGACTGTAAGATGAACACGATCTTCAGTTTGTTCACTTGGGGACATATGTGAGGAGGTTTAATGCCACTTTGAATAGTCATAATCTTTTAGGCAGATATTGTGTTTAAAAAAATGCCATGCAGAACAAACAGTACAGTAAATAGTTCACGGATCGTTAAAGTCAACTAAAGATACTTGTCGTCTGGAGTTGTTTTAACTGGACCCACAGTCTACAAATGTGTAAATAGGTAACAGAATAACAATTACTGAAACGGCGGATACTGGGAGGACGGTCAGCTGTATGGAACAACAGACTACGGTCTGTAAACAACTATTCGTGACTTCCCGGTAAATCCAACCACCCGAGGCTAACGCAGGAACACAGAAAAAAGACTGGCCTCCGGATAGAGCTCTTTTTATGTCACTCATTCCGAAGACAACATGGTCACAACCCCTTTCATGTTTATAAGGTTGGGGCTAGAAACAAGCAGAGGCTAAGAGAATGGACCAAACAAAAGCTGGGACAGTGTAGTGTAGACCTTTAGTCGGGATGACAGCGACAGTTGTCGCGAGTGCAGAGCACACTTATGCAGACCGGAGAAACACATGACCCTAGCAACTGTGAAGGTCACTCACAAGTGTACGTTGTTAGACTTTTTGTCACACATTGAGGAACTGGCAGTTTCCCCAACAGAAGTCTCAAGAAGACACAACTTAAAAAAATGGCGACAGAAAGTGGTTAGTTTATCTGCATTCGCTGAATGATTTTTGCTGTGACAAAAGGTTATTCCATTACAAACCCATGGCTGCCTCATTCCCATCTTTTCTCAAACACCCCATTTCCACGATACACTCAACCTACCGTCGTATAGAAGTGCTGTTGAATGTGACCAACTGCTCGTAAGTTACGATTTCCTATTATTGATGCAGTGGCATTTCTCTAAGTCTCGTCCGTGAAATGGCTTGTCCCAATTTATTCATACACTTAAAAATAGCGCCAAAGTGGACTTTAAATGAACTTTCATCTGCCCCGGCCACAGAGTTTCCTGAATTGGAGACCGTGTTTGATACATTAGCCTGTTTGTGTCATTCCTGTGTATTGCTACTACGGCAACCGCCAGGCACTTTCGCAGAAGGAGTAAAATGAAACACACGAAGTATCCGGCCGTTACAAAGCCCACAGTTGCTGCCAACCTACTTCAGGAGGTTCATCGGTATACCTGTTAGTAGATGCAACAGATGCAACGTCTTAGTGCTCGGAGTACTTTGTTGTCTACTTGCGTTGTATTTTGTGCGCATGCACCTGATGTGCCGTACTGCCGTACACACGGCGCAGTTCTAGCTGTTGCTTTGGTCAATTTGGCGCCTGAGTACAGACACGCTACCTTCGTTCACTGCTTGAACCTTTCACAGTCATTTTCTATGACTCCTTACGAATTAGTAAACTTGTCAATCCGTCAGTCCGACCACCAGCGTACTGGCCGTGCGAATTCGTTTGCTGTCGGGTATACGGCGCAGATCCGAAAGATCTCTTGAAAAAATTTGACCTGTGATCGAGTCGCTGGAAGGTATACAAAGAGACGTACTCGTACCAGGCTTTCCTTCCTTGAACATGAGTTGTTTTGGTAACAGCTGATGAACAATGATATGACTGATTTTTTCGCTTACGGAGCTGTTTAACAATTTCAAAAGGTTGTTTTCTAAACAGCAGGTTCTCTAAGAGGCGGCTTTCAGCAAAACCAGAGTTAGAATTCGAATGTTCAAGCCAAGTGAAGTCACAGCTTGTATGTGTAAAGTAATGAACTTGCTGTTAGTAAACCTGTCAGATAGTGTGCTACAACGTCGTCCATCAACAGGAACAAACACTTTACTAATTGGTCTTCAAAATATTTACTTGAATAAATCCTTAGAAAGGTTGGTTTCCACAAGAACACAAGGCATCATATCGCAGATTACGAAATCAATGTGAGTGTTCTAAAACTCGACTAATATTTTATTTTTGGCAAACGGCGCGCAATCGATAATCTTCCAGTTCGTCCTTCCATTTCAGGCAGAATCGCCTGGAGACCAAATGAAATAGTTTCGGATTCTTGTTATTTAAGATAGACAGGATGCGAGTTTCTGGACGAATATTAAATTGACGGGTTGTGAGAAAAATACGCATAAACGGATTTAATATTCCGCTTGAAATGTTGAATGTGATGAGTGTGGGGAACAGATAAATTAAGGCATAAGTGAATTCAGTATAAATAGCTGATTGTGTGTATCGTAATGTCGTATGAGTTAAGGAACGTATAGGGACCAAGATAGGTTGAAGTAATATAGGAAACGTAATAGTGACCGAAATCGATCTTATCCCTGCTGTGTGATGCATGGCGATGTTTATGAGTGGTAAGCAGGAATCAGTAGAAAGGTTTCGTAAGCTGTAACTATTAAGAGTCTTCAACGCTAAGAGGACTGGATACTAGAATCGGCGAATGAAGGCGTATGTATGCATTATGCAGCATCTGACACTGAAGAAACGGGCACTGCATTGCTACTGGAGTATACAGATGCGGACAACCAGGAGTAAAGAGCAAAGACGTTTATATTGTTTTTCCCTCACTCCTCTCGTAGTGGGCTATTGGCACTAACCAACTTTGCATTCTAGACACCATTTGAGGGCACAAAACTCATCGACTTTATAAATTACTAATCACAACGAAAAACAGGTGCTTATCGAATTACTTGAACATGGACTTACAGGGGAAATATTTATCGGAAATGTTGCAAACATCAACGACAGAATCAAGTCGCGTGACTAAGACATCGAAGGATCATGTACAGAGTATTTATTTAGTCACTACAGTGCGCAATGTAGTTCGTGTCGATTGTAATATCATCAGCTATGTATAACTTACCATGTCTTGCTTTTCTTTTAAGGTGGGAAAAAAGCTTATAATGCTGTTATATTGTAAAGTTGCTTTCGACGATCAGCCAACACAAGAGCAAGGTTTGCTATTTCTTGTTCTTACAGCATAAACTAACCTTGAGCGCCGTCCGGAAAAACTGAGCTACAAAAGTAGATTCATGTGCCACCGTTGTTACCGAGTGCACACCCACCTACCGTGCTTCACGAAGATTCTTAACGGGTGTCCATAGTCGCAAAACACGGCGGGTAACATTACCACTACTAAACCATACAGCACAGATCAGAAAACCGTTCATTTGGCTTTATAATGTAGAGATGAAACGATAGCCAGAAAACATTAATCGAGAGGCTTGGAAATGATATTTCAAGCACATCTTGTGTTTAGGTTCACATTATAAATCCCTCGTTTACCGACTTTTCTATTCACAAATGGACATGTCACTTTCATGATGTTGCTCACTAAAGTGAGGAATGCAATTACAACAGCGGGACACGCTATGTAAGTCGCACAACATAATTTTTTAATCTCTCCTTCTCGGCAACCCCATAATCCGGTGATTTTTGAAATGGTGCACGCTATTAACTTACATTAATCATTTTTCGGAGTTATGGAAATCAGAGAGGGTAATTACATCAGGGCGAAGTATCGTACCTTGACTGCCACAAAATCCATCAAAATCCGGCTGTAACTTCATCCTGGTATGCAAAATCTCAACTTTCAAAACACCACACATGTATGGCTCACCATTGTTAAGCCGGAAGCACAAGGATCAACTGCACTCACTGTGTATTTTTCCCTCACACACTGTGCCATTTATTTCACATTATGTGTACTACATTTAGCCCTGATTGAGTAAATGAGGATTCAGGTTCTTATTTAAGATTTATGCCAATCCATTACCTAATGAACGACATCGATCACTCTAATCTCACTTCTATGCCTTCCTCACGTACACGTGAAGATAAGACGGAGATGACAGGCCTGTTTACTATTTTGCCCTCTGGCTCAAATAGGTGTCTTATTAAGAACGATGTTTTATTAAAAATAAATATCTCTGTTTTCAGAGGAGGTTAACGCTAACGCGTTCTGCGTATGAAGGGACAAAGTATTCTGTATAACATGAAATGTTTACTAGGAAACACTAGCTACTGCAGTGGAAAACATAGGACTATTGTGAAACTAAAGGTTCAGTCTGTGCTGTGAGCCTCTCATCACATAAGGAAGAGTGTATCTATATTAACCGGTCGATCCTTATCAACTTATCGAAAATCGAGTGACACACATTAGAGGCCTTACGCACTATTTTCGGCCAACGGTCCAGAAAAACAACGTGGAAGTCGGATATTGACGTCGCCATGCCGCTGTAAGTGGAACACGTTAAAAATAAGTGAGATAACGGAACTGATGACTGGGAATATCACTGTCCTTTGGACTGCGACATCACCTGACTGTTTAAGAATTTTGAGAAAACTAAAGGAGAATTCAAGGGTTTACACTTCGGAAGAGTTCGAATATGAATGAAACTTGGGTGTGTTCTTTCTCACAAAGGGGTCTTTATCGAAATTCTTCACAAACGCGAAAGCTGCGCTCATCTATTAGTGATGCACAATTGATATCCACCAATTCCGCCGCCAGTTATTAGCAATTCGACAAGTAGTTATTAGTGAACGAGAAGCTAACCAAACGGAACGTTGCAGCCCTGTAAAGAGACCAATAATTCGTTGATACCAACAAGTTTAGTCAGACTGAGAACGAGCGGGTTACAGTGCGTTTGACTGCTCGTTAATTGGCAAGCTGTCTCAGAGTTCTCTTAAAACAAGACGAAGTGAATAGACATCAGTCAGCCATCACTCATTTGGGTCAAATCTGATTGTCTACAGCCACTTTCTACTCAGGTCTCAGAACGCTTCAATCGTGCAAGCAAGACGTGAGTAGTGAAACTTATCTCAAGATGCATACTGTCGGCAACCGAAATGAGGCAGTGTAGAATGATGACGATAATTTTGTTTCGATATACATTCAGAGTGCTCCCCCGTATTTTGACTATACAAAAGAATTAATATAAGGCAAAAGCTATGGCGTCCAACAAAATGTTCATAATTATCAGGCTGCAGTTTTTTATGGGCAGTTTCAATTTGTCCAATGTTTCCCTGCTTCGTGATGGACCGTAATTGGGGCCGTACTAGATACCATGGTGCTATGATGTTACAATCTCATGACCACCGTTGTCATCTTTTTTTTGCGATCAACAGCCTACTTAATTATTCTGAAAGAACGAAATTCGTTTTTATGTAGAATTTTGGCGAATTTGCATTATCTTGAATTAGTTGAAGGCCTTTAACGCTCTTTTTCTCCAGTGCACACCTTGTCTCGGCTAGCACATGAATAGGGATAACGCAAACTTTACTAACTGATCACGTCGGCTGAACCAGACATATCACTTCTGCAAATTAAACTTGACAAACAGTTCCCGTCGGGTACAGAACTTGTTACTTCAAACGGTTGAATCCATTAGCTACCATCAACTGAGTGAATTCATTAGTTCTCGCGAAATTTAATCAAATCTGCTTGCTTGGTAACCGATGGTTCTGCTTAGTCGGATTCAGTCGATAAACGAAGTTCAGAAGCTTCGAAAGTCTTCGTTATAACAAAATTTGATTTAATGTACATTGCCCAGAAGCCCTAATGAAACTTTCCGGTGAATCCAAATTTAATTTGAAGAGCCATCGTTTGATTTAGTCCCAGTTAGAAGCGAAAGGAACGCCGCAATGTGGTTGTGATTTTCCGGGATCTCGTTCTTTAACCAGTTGTGGTAACCTTTGAACCGTGAACAATGTGGTAAACTTTAAAATGTAACCATTTATAGCCGATGGGCGTGAAGTGTGAGCTAAAAGCACGTCGGAAGAGTAGGACAGAGATTTTTAACACTGCCTATAGTCCGTGAAACAAAACGTTATTGAGGCGTGCTTGTCATACGTACACGACGGCTTTCTTTATTCATCGGTTTCATTTTGGTAATTATCTCATCATAAATAATCGATCCACATTTACTCTAGTGTTCATTTACCCTGACGCAATAACTTTGGTTGATTTCACTAGCACGCACGTCGCTGTTTGCAGACGCTCTGGCAACATGAAAGTAGGATGAACGTTTTAATGGCTGTCAGTTATAATTTAGACATTTAGACACTGACTACCCAAAAGTAGACGCAGACAAAAAAGTAAGTAGGATACTCACACCAGTTACATAAACTTCAGTCCGACATCATTTGGGCACCCACGGTAGTATGTGTGACGGCATGAACACAACACAGTTGATTTATTGCAACCAGTAGTTAGTCAAATGACACACTCGACTACTTACCTCTCTTGTGTTACTTTATGCAAAACGACGTTTGTTTGGGAGCACGTTATAAATTACTTGACCCAGTAGCCCATTGTAATTACGGTTGTAGGCATCTTACCGAATTTTGCAAAGTTTTATATTCATTAGATCCTAAACCAGCTAATTTTGATCGCATCTGACAAAACATTGACTATTTTAATTCGAGCTGATTTACTTCGAACAAGGTGTAGCCTGGGACTTATTGTGGCGAGAAGGCGTTCAATAAAGCACAATCCTTATTGTCCACTACGCTAGTCCTCATTCCACACGCGCGCTTGCGTTTATGAGTCACCATTCCGGACCACAACACCCCCAGGTTTCCGCTCACGCATCGTGTGCACTTCTGCCTGGTTCATGTGCGTGATCGGCGCCGTCTATCGAGGGTTTTTCTGCCTACCATTTTTCGCCCGTTGGTCCGACTGCATTGAGCAATAGCTCATCCGGTTGCTCCTCCATCTATCTATGCTGACCCCTGATCGTAGTCCACGACCGCGTCGCGATATTCCTGCGAGTGTTGGAATAACCACGCCTTCAACTTTTTCGTCTCTTCTCTTTTGCCTGCCATGTGTCGCCCGTTTGTTCGATCCAGTCGAGTAGTAACTCATCCGGTCGCCCCCGCCGTCCCCGATCCGTTCGTTGTGGGGTTTTGGACGTGCTCCCCCCCGCGTCGAGGTATTTCGCCGAGTGTTGGAATACCCACACCTCCGGCCTGAGTATCCACCGCACTCGCCCCGCCTTTAAAGAAATTGCCGCGATTGTGCCACGGTGCCAAGTGTACACCATTGATCCATCGCCCACGAGGACCGTGGTTGATTTGGAAACTCGTATTCTTGCAGTTCTTGACGGTATATGATGCATTCCACCGCCTTCTGAACTTCCCTGCGCCAGGTCCGGATGTTTCTGATCGGCTGTAGTCTCCTACTTTCACTTGGTCTCCGATTTTGAATGGGCGCCATCTATGTGTGTTGTACCTCACGACATATCTTTGCTTATTCCGGCGTTGTCTTTTTTGTCCGTTCAAGAGCACTGTACTTCGGATGTTGTCGTTCTTGGGGCAATAATTGTCCCTCTCCGTCTCTGGACACGCAGACATCCAAGAGAATCATTGGCTCTCTCCCGTATGTCAGCTCAAATGGGGAACTCTTAGTCGTTGCATGCTTCGTCGTGCAATACCCGAACAGAACATCCGTTAGTCCTTCTTCCCAGTTATTGCCTCTACTGTTGAGCCATTCATTCATTGTACGAGTGAACAGCTCCGTCAATCCGTTTGTTTGTGGATAGTACGGCAATGTTCTCAAGCGCTGAATTCCCCAGTTCCTCAGCATCTACTGAAACTGCTGGCCTTCAAAACACGGGACCTGATCCGTGATAACTCTGTACGGTACTCCAAAGCGAGTCAGTACGTTGTTCATAAAGGCATGTGCCACCGTTCCGCTCGTTTGATCTGCCGTTGGAATGGCTTCCACCCATCGTATGAAATGGTCAGTGATGACAACTATGTAGCGATTTCCATTTGAACTCGTCGGGAGCGGATCAAAAATGTCTATACCCCAGGTGTGGGCGGCCTCCTCTGTTACGATCGACTGCATGGGCGGTGTTGTCGTCATTGTTTCTCGGTTCTGTTGGCAACTGGAGCAGGCTCGAATGAAATCAATCACATCTTTCCGCATCGTGGGGCAAAATACCCTTCGCCGCAGTAGGTCGTACACACGTTCTCGCCCCATGTGAACACCTGTGTGCGCCAGCCGAATCACACGTTCCCTCTGGTCTAGTGGAATAAATGCAATTTTTGAGGACGAAATCCCGTTTGCACCTCCACATCGACGACCAGTTGGCCATTCTCCAGATGTAGCCGGTCCCAGATCTGTAACAGTTCGTTCAGTCCTGAAGTCAACCTTTTGGGTTTGGTCCCTGTCCTTAGATGTTCACATATTTCGCGTACTTGAGGGTCTTGCTGCTGATTGGCCAAGATATCTTTGTCGGCTGTCAATAATGTGTTCACGGGCATGGCTTCAGTTGGCAGCTCACTTTCCTGCATCGGTCGCGACAATGCATCGGGTACCTCATTATTTGTGCCGTTGACATATCCGATGGTAAAGTTGAACTCTTGCATCCGAAGTGCCCAGCGCGTCAGTCGTCTGCGCGGATCCTTCGCCGTCTTCAGCCAGATCAGGGGTTTGTGGTCGGTCTCGACATGGAAGGTTGTCGCTATCAAATAGGTCCTCCATTTCTCCAGCGTCCAGACGATAGCCATACATTTTTCTCCGTGGTGGGATACTTTCTCTCTGCTTCCATCAGTACTCGGCTAGCATACTCGATTGTTCCTGACGGTTGCGAAATAACCGCTCTGATTCCGATATCACTGCGTCAAATGACACCGTGAACGGCTCGTTCGGTTTTGGGATCGTCAGGCACCGTCGAATGCTGACAGCCTCCTGTTTGAGTTCGTTAAAAGCCACCTTTAATTCCTCGGTTCATACAAATTTCCTGTCCTTCCTCAGCAGTTGGAACAGTGGATATGATTTCTGAGAGAACCCCGGCGTAAATTTTGAATCGTAATCGACCATTCCGAGGAAACACCTCAGTTGCCGCTTTGATTTCGGTGCTGGGAAGTTCTTGATGGCTGTCAATTTCTCTGGCAGCGGTTGGATTTTTCCATTACCAACCGTGTGTCCCAAGCAAACGATTGAACTGCGGCCTATTTGACACTTTTTACTACTCAGTTTTAGGCCGGCTGCATCGATTCGTTGCAACACTGCTCGCAATCTGTCCACGTGTTCTGACGCTGTCTTGGAGAACACAACCATGTCGTCTCCGTATACAGTTACTCCTTCTTGACCCTCCAGAATCCGAAGCAGGAGACGTCTGAAGGTCGCTGGGGCATTGCACAGACCGAACGGCATCCTAAGGAACTCGTACTGCTGTCCGTTCACGCAGAACGCAGTCTTCGCTCTGTCCTTCGGTGCCACTGGTAGCTGCCAATAACCGGTACGCAAATCAATGAGGGATAGTACTCTAGCTTCGTGCAGGTGCACAAAGATCTCTTCCATCTGAGGCATCGGGAACGCGTCCTTGATCGTCACTCGGTTCAGCTCTCGGAAGTCGACGCAAAATCGATAGGTTCCGTCCGCCTTCCTAGTCAAGACGACCGGTGACGAAAATGAGCTGCTTGTTCTTTGAGTGATCCCTTTTTCCAGCATCTCCTTCAACTGCCTTTCCACCTCCGGAATCAACTTGAATGGAATTCTCCGGTACACCGGTCTGCACTCCTGACCTGGCTGCAAGTCTATCGTATGTTCCATCCATCCACAGAACCCGAATTGGTCATCCGCGTTAGTGAACAAGTGTGCAAACTCACTAACACACTGCCTGACGGCTGGGATCGGACACTCTGGCAGGGACTTCATCGAGACACCGCCCACTCGGCACTGATCCTTGGTATCTTCACGATGCAACCTCACAACATCGCCATCAACACGCAACTCGTTCCTTTTCAGGTCTACGCTGGCTTTCAATCGACGTAACAGATCGGCGCCTATTATCGTCTCTTTCACATTGTCAATCACTAACGTTGCGTGGCGCAGCCTGACACTACCTATCTGGATCTCAACATTCTGTGTCCCCAGTACCTTTAACTTCGTCCCTACGATCGTAACTACGTGCCAATTACCGGGCTTAACGGGCAATCCGGGGACTCTTTCTGTAACCGATGCACCCGCTCCCGTATCTACTATCGCACTCTTTTGTTCCCTCTCAACCAAAACTTTTACTCGTGGGATGCCCCCATGATAACCCGTTACCACCGAAAAACAAGGATAAAGACGTCTGTTAGGGCACTGGCGGGCAAAGTGTCCCACCCCATTACAAACAAAACACTTTTTACGGCGAGGTTGTTCATGTGCTCGTCTGACTTGTCCTCCTCTTGGTTCCGCATTCGTCTTCAACCCTTCCACTGACTTCTTCAGCTGCTCCAACTTCTGTACGAGCTCCGTGACTTTCAACCGTCCAACTTGCGTCCGCATGGGTTGGTGCTGTGCAATTCCGACAAGCCGTTCGATGTCCGTGATCCCACAAGACGACCATCCGAACGCTCTCCTGTAACTCCGGCGACAAACAGCGGATGAACCGCCCCCTCACCAATCTATCCTTCGTTTTCTCATCTGCCTCTGGTGAGCCCAACGTCACCTGTAGTAGTAAGTGCTGACAGTGAACCCGGGGGTCTTGCGTGTCGGCACCATAAAACCGGTCCATTGCCCGTTTTCGGTCTTGCTCCCTTGTAAATTCTTGTATCAGTGCGTTCCCTGTTTCCTGATACGATGTTGCGGCATTGGTTTGTTTGCGCAAGGCATAGACGGCTTTCGTCCGTCCGGTGAACCCTGATAAAAAAATCAGTCGCAATTACCCAGGTTTCTCATCTTTCCCTAAGGTGGTTGCGACTGCTGTTTTGTATCTAACATCCTATGTGCGGAAACAGCCGTCCTTTCGCTTCAGTGCTCTTTGGAGGTGAAGCTTGAACACATTTACCCTACATATCACTTCGTCAATTCGCTGCTCACCTACTCAGTCCATTTGCGATCCCAGTGAACTTCAGACTGTTATGAACAAAACATCTACGTCCGTCGGTCTTTGTCTTCTCACCAGCGCCTCCAGTTTTAGTAGGATTACAAATTGTATCGACTAGCTATTACACTTAAAGTTGGGCCGTCTTTCGTTTCACGAATATAAAGCCTCCATTTTTATATGACATGTAACTACTGTTTTCAGTGACAGGTATTAACAGAGCCAACGTCAATGATTTCAGCTGTTGATGTAGGTTGTCAGTGTTACATTACAAGCTGAATCATGTTTTGAAATCCGGTGAACAATCATGTGAACCGATCATACTGTCTATCATCTTTTTCTATTAACACGTAACCTTTCTTATACAACGTGTTGTATTTTCGGACTTGTCAGCCCTGATGTAGTCTTAAACAGTGAAGTGCTCGATCAAGTGGTAATAAGCGAAAACATGCATACACATACATATGGTCACAACGGCTCTCTGTCAAAAGGAGCACTGACCAATTTGTTTTCACTATCTGAGTGATTACTCTGAAATTTTTCCGTCACAATTTACAGAAATTTCAACCCTGAAGTTGACTGTTTCGCATCTACTGATAATTTTATTATGATGACAGTACCTCGCACTTCAAACGTGACAGTACAGAATTTGAAAAAGCTTATCGGCCTGCTACACTTCAAGTTAATTATAAGCAAACACGTGATTAAGGCTTACTATGTTTCAAAAAAGTAGCAGTGTGCAGTGAAACGGTCAGTTCCCTTCACTCTCAGAAATAATCCAACGGGTAAACCTGATCTTTATCAGAAACTGCTTTACGTATTTTCCACGATTGTTTTTACCGAGAAAAACTGTTTGACTCTGTAGTGAACATTGTTAGCAAATACAAAACTCAAGTGTTAAAAGTAAACGGCCACTGTGAAGGGGGTTACTGTTGTCGACGTTTATTAAATTGGACACCGTATTTTGTTGCAGTATAACAGTTCATATCATTCGGTGTGTAATGAAGCAGTTTCTTGTTTGATCTTACTTCTCCTGCTGGATCGATAAGTACCCACATTTCAACGAGCTTTCAAGTTCTGAAGGCGAACAACTGTAATAAACACCCGAAAATTTCGACGACAGGCCAATGATTCCTTTCTGCTCACATGGTCACAATTTGCCGTTGAGCGTTCAGATTTGATAATTCGGTCGTGCCTAATATGAGGTCAATGGCGCAGTGGTCAACACGGTTGCCTCCTGATTGGAATGGCCGGAGTTCAAATCCCGACCGTGGCAAGGATATGCACTACTGATGAGCTCTAATGAGAGCAAAACTCAAGTCTAGTGCTTCTTTTCGAGAGATCCTGGCTGCAAGGTCTATCTGAATGCGAAAGGTTGCAATCAAATGTGAGTGGTGGTCAACATGAAAACAAAACCGAATCCCCGACTACTCATCAGTAAACGATATTTGTTGATTTGGTTCGTTTTCATTCGTTACGCTGTGAAAGTGTATTGACTTTGAGCCACCAGACACAATGGATTTGAGCTTATGCGTCTCGCTAGATGAAACGTTGTGAAGGTCTGTAATGACAGGTGATATTCAAACAATGAAATGAAGTTAACTTGCTGAGTCTGATAAATTAGTATATGATTTCGGTGGGTACACAACTCGCAGTCCGTAATGACAATATGACAGCAGCAGACGATTGAGATGAATCTTCGATAATAACGAAGTCGAAAGTGTCTAGACTCAACTGACATCGTGGGCTGAAACATCGATGGTGGAACGGAAACGCTACCTTATGGGGATTAACTGAAGTATCTTCCGAATCGCTTTGCAAGCTGACTATCGCAGGCAGTTGATCACAACGTCCAGCTAAGCACTACTTCCCCCATAGCTTCAAACGGATTCACCAGATTCTTTTCATTTCGATAGGACAGTTAATCGAGAATGAACAC
This sequence comes from Paragonimus westermani, assembly GCA_008508345.1. NCBI lineage: Eukaryota > Metazoa > Platyhelminthes > Trematoda > Plagiorchiida > Troglotrematidae > Paragonimus > Paragonimus westermani. The sequence goes on along the minus strand of QNGE01000288.1, from coordinate 84,346 downwards.
ATTGTCCACATCTACAATAAGATCGACGACCTTAACATTATTGTGAAGTCCTACTAACAAACCTATCAACTGGAGCCTTTAGTGCAGTTAGGCTTCCTGATCTGTGAATGTCCTCAAGAAATAGAGGAAGTACGTCACTCTCACAGCCCGTAGGACGGCGAAGTGTCTGGAGTTTCTTAAGAGTCTGCAGAGCACTGTAGAATTGTGCGGTCTCCCTGCCTCATTTTTGTTCTGCTGAATGATGTTCCGAAAATGTTGCGGCTAATTCTATCCAGAAAATTGGTCCCCGGTTGGTTGTGATACTTGTTTACAACGATCGCTTGATGAGCTGACCAGGGCTAACTCATTCCTGGCGCAACAGCTCCTGATGAAGCTTGACCGATCGGGACAATCCAAAGTGAGGGTAAATCAAATGATGATATGGCTACCTAATGCATCCCCTACGGTGAGGTTTACACCGGCAGTAGTCACGTTATACGAAGCCATCTTTGGTACAGTACAACTAACCACTATGTTATAAACCGCCTGTAAGTTCAAGTCAAGCAGTTAACTAAGGTTTGCTGATCACTACCACAAGCTTTTCCGGTAATCGTAACTCGTTTACCGCACATACTCACGATTACCGTCCAAAATAAACGCTAATCGTCGTGGTTTCTCTTACTCGCCGTGTCTAAGCTCCTTCCACTCTGTGTTCACACGATGTGTGTAATTAACACGAGAAGGAAGTGTAAAATAGCCGTACAAGTAAGTGCACTCTGAGAATTTGTGTTGAAATTAACCAACACATTTGAACCAGTTGATCTACGCTAACTTTAGTGGAATTGATTCCTGATGATGCGCGAACTTTGTAAATACGAAATTTGCCGTCAGTTCTCAATGTTCATATTTCTGAATTTAATAAAAACCAAGACAATCCTGCTGTTGTATCTTTTGAAAAAAATGGGAAAATATGGGTTAACACCATAACCTGTTTAAATTAGATTATAGAATTTTTAACGATTCACTGGCCGCCCAAGTATGAACACAGATTTAATAAAACAATCAGTTTTTTCTAGAACAATGGATCTGATAATATTTGTGATACCAAGTGAGCGTTCTCGTGCCACTTTGGAGTATAACTTAATCCTGCTGAGCTGATTACTTCTTACAGGAAACGAGTGACGTCCATCAATAACCACAACCGTGGATCGTTACTAATAGCACGAACAGGGTAAGGAGTTTGCAATTACTGACAGTCTATTTTGGAATATTCTATCTCAAATAATTCTTGCTCATGCTCATCTCAGGTTTGAGGTTTATCATCAATTTCGTGTATCTCAAAACGATTGACGTCTGACCCGACTGCAAAACAACCCGTGTGATGCTCATCAGACAACAAAGCGGATGTTTCCACATTGATAGAAGTGTAAGATTCTGATGGACAGAAGAACTGTGCGTTGTTACAAAACTGAACTCACTATGTAACTGGCAGCTGTCATTCACAAATAATCGATCCAAATATTTCAAACTTTTGTGAGTAATTTGTGAGGTTCCAATATTATTTTCAACTGATCGTAGTGCAATTCTTACTCCGGGCAATGGGTTTCAAATTGATTTTCATCAGGAGGCCTTTTATCGTGACAGCTTATTAAGACTCCTATTTGGAAACAAACGGGTGAAAATTTGTCAGGGTGCGAAAAATTTAGGTTAATCTCAAACTGCAAATAGAGCTTTCTCTTTGCGCTTTTGCGTGGTGTGGTCAAACGTCCGATATGTTTTTCTGGCACTGTAGCAGATGAGTTCACAGAGGTGAAAATGCAGAACTTGATAAGTTGCGTAACGGCCATTTTCGTCTGATTAAGTTAGAAGCTGCTCACACCTGATAATACGTTTGGACAGGTATTCGATCGAACCGGTTTCAATCAACCATTTTTAATGTCAAATTTGCGAACGTTTGTGGGCGGTGTACAATTTAACAACTAACCTCATGACTGTCGGTCATCTTAACAACATACTGGTCGAAATGCATAATTAATTTACTGAATGGAGCCTAGCTGAATGGTTCCATTTGCAGTTTTTATCGACAGCATTTAAAAGTGTCTTGTTTCAAGGAGGAACGATTGAGTTGTCCGAATTCTCGTGAAAAGTGAATTTAACTAAGCGCTTGTTTATGAATTTGTAATCACTTCCGCTGGGTGTCTGATAGCGCAGTGATTGATATGGTTGTTTCAGGCGAACGTGAACCCAACTTCATACCTGGGCCGTAGCAAGAACATGTACTTGTGATGAACTCTAACGAAATTAAAATCTAAATATAATCTCCTTCTGAAAGAGATAGACCGTAGGTTTATTCGAATGTTGAGGACAAAGTCCGGTATGTGGCGTGTAGTGTATGTCAGGCTACCGCCAAACTTCTCAAAATAAAAGTACTTCTGAGGTCATTGTGCATTCTAGCTGGAACGTCAGTTTTGAAAAACATCCTAAATTAGAAGCTGCCAGCATCTTACTCAACAAACACGTCCCTGGATTGCAGGCAACGGAAAACCTTAAAATACCAAGAGAAATGTTTTCGTTAACAGACAAACCGATTATGTTTCCAGTCGGTTATTCATCTTCAACTGTTGATATCACTCGGCTATTCAAACGATAGGTTTGTTCCATTTGCCATTAGAAACACAACGATAGCCCGATTAAATGTTTGACAGTTGAAAGCGATTCTGGTAGACGATATTATCGCATATAATGGCTCATAAAGACCGTAATGCTATGCAGTAGATGACGACAAGCATTTAGCTGAAACCGGTCGACTACCGCCGTGACACAACCGCCATCAGCAATAACAGCATTACACTAGAGATCAGCACTAGTGCTTGCATGCCAAACAAACGCATTAAGGCGAATGGTTTTAAAATAAAAGGGAGGCGAGGATTGACGTCTATATGGTGAAAATACTGAACATCGAGCACGAGGCCTTCAACATTCAGTCATCTGCAACTCAATTCCTCCCAACCAGTTTACTAAAAGAAGTATGGCGGCTTTGTACGCTTGCCAATTTCCATACCTTGCTTCTTAAATAGCGGTGACTATCGTGAGTGGATAACATGTTGCTTGTACTATGCGGTGTTGGCTGAAATAACGCTTCTGTTGGGCTTATTTACCTATATGAACTAAACTAACGCTTGCGTGAGTAACAAGATCTCTGTTAGGTGCAGCTCCAAGCAGGATTTCTCGAAGTATTATTCTGACTTCTTGATCTGTGTGTAGTCCTGAAGTCCACCTAAATTTGGATATGTAATTAGCACTGATTGTTACATGGGACACGTTGTTTGTTCTAATCGCAGCTGAAACAAGCCTACCGTTCACGATTTTACCGGTTGCTAGACAAATTTACGGGGAAAAGTTTAACTTCGCGATCAAACAGTGAAACTTGGTTATCGTTCAATCCTAATGTTGACAACGAGATGAGCAAAATATAAGGCTACGCAGTCCTTGTGAAAAACAGTGCCTTTTTGCCATGAAAAAGTTGATCCAATCTTATGAATACTGCATAGTTCTTCCAGATTCAGATGTCTCTATACCTCTTCCTGGTGTTCTGATGTCATTTAAGACGTCTCCTTGGGATTAACCGGCTTTCAACTGGGAACAGTGTTGCGTGCTCAGTGTGCACGTCGACGAAATGAAATACAAGGGTTGGTTTATTCTTATAGAGTGAGAATATGCAGTATTACCAGAACCAAAGCGTAGACAAAGTTAGCTGGCCTGGGCCTGGTTATCTGGGACATCTTAAGTTGATATCGGGACATTCTAAAGCAAAACCCAGACATCTTGAACTGGAAAAGGTATAGAAAGGGTCATTCACGAGAAAATCTGTAGGGTTGACATGAAACCGGTCAGTGTTTAATGTAAAGAGAAGACCGCAGCATCCATAAGTGACTTCACTGGTGAAAAGTAGTCTTGAGTTTGAAAGCGCTAACCTTTACGGTAAAAAGGAAGTAAGCTTTTGAAAATAATCCAGGTGGCTCGAAGCACTTCCCGAATGGAAAACTGATTTATTTCTTCCATACGCAAACAGCGTCGCTTTAAGCCTCTAGTTTGGAATTCACCGGTTGAAAATGTAACGTCTCATTCAACTTCCCGATATCAAGTCGCCAATCCGCACTCTCTTACCTTCCCCAGTCAACTCACAAATTGTAATCTTTGTTTAGTCACACCGATAAATTGAGATTAGATGTATGAAAGATGGTACGTTATGACCGGTTGAATGATGTTAGGAAAAACCAACAACTTTGGTTTTTATTGAGGATGAATGGAGAAGTTTGATGGGCACATTCTTGCGAGCAATGTATCTTCGCAATTTGCTTCAGACTACACTACCAATTGTGTATTGTCCCACCTTATACACTGAAAGCACAAGGTTTCCGTTAGGACTATATGTGCTACTGAATTACTGAACTAGTCAATACATGACTCCCGTACTATGGTTCATGTCATACTTTATTTATTAAAGGTATTTACGTTTTACCCAATGTTTCATTAATTACGGGCAATTCCATTTAGATTATGATCTCGTCTCTGCTCGGTGATTTTGCCTTATATAAACCACATCAGAAATCGCGTCATACGTTTTTGTCCGGCTTGTAGTAGAGCTGCCAAGTCCTCAGTTTACAGCACAATGTTGTTACGCGGGTGTTCTCTGACTTATCAAATATTGCCTTTCAATTAAAACATTGCATTAATTATATTAGAATGGTGGTTTTCTTCAGAATAGTTCACGTGCTTATTCCATTTCTACATCCGTCACAATGGTTACTCCATAAAACAAGTTCATTTCATGATTCAATTCTTTTAGATAATTGGTAAATATCACCAATGTCATTTTCTAGGGGAGTGTATGTGGATGCTAATATAGGATTAAGATCAACCCCGTGAATTTTCTCAAGTGGTGAACAAACATAGTCTCCAGCCATAGTTGTAAAGTTTGGTTTGTATTCATTACTGAGAAAACCTCACTTATCTGTTGAAGGCGGTTAGTAAAACGAGAATGTATAAATGCTAATCAATAGTGCAAACGGTACCGTATTCAGTGAACTTACTGGTGTTGAGTTACTAGTCTGCTTATTGTTGTTAAATGTGGCAAATGGATGGGCGGGAAAGTCTTGACCGTTCTGGACGTTAGCGAGCTGGTGCTTCAGTCGTAGTAATTACTCCAGTTCCTCCAGGAAAGCAATTCATCATTCAGTTGTTTACTGGAATGCTCTGACGGTTTGATCAAATCATTATGTGCTCACTTCGACAGTAAATATATTCAAACCTTTATAATTTTCATCCAGCTCCTAGCAGATATGACAAGGTAGAATTTTGTCGAGGTTGTCGGTATTAATTCGATTAATATGAACGGTATCGACAAAAGTGGGTCGTTGTTCAACACTCACGAACGTATCGTGTGAAAACTTCAAAGGGTTTTGTACCGCGGACAGAGACGCTCCGTAAAAAATGATCATTTCGGTTAAACGGGTAAACTTTTGTTCATTAACAAATGTTACAAAGTAACTTGTTAATCTTCATACGGAAATACTCAATACCTAACATCATCGGTAAAATCAAACCAGAGTGTGGCCATATCACACAATTACTCACTTGTAACGAACAGGGTATTACATTTAAAAATGGAAAATTATACTACGTTTCTTATTACAACGATAATTTAGACGGCACTGAGCAACCGACAGTTAGTGTGATCAGATTTTGTATAAGCCCAATGACAACAAGTATTGTAGGGAATCCATATGGATGAACCAAGCAATGGACATCAGAATTTCACTAGGCCAATTGTCTAAACCTGCACACTTTAGATCAGGGCAGCCGGACTTTAATCACAGTATGAACTGGGGATCATCAATCTCTGGAACAAGATAAAAAGAGGTTATCCACATACAGCAATGTTTGTGAACACTAAGCAATAGGCTGGTGCTTTTAAGTGAGAGCGTACCAGAAGCAAAAACAACCTGAACGCATTTCGGAGGGGTGGGGCGATTCTTAATCAGGCTGCAAACAAGTGCTTCAAGCTGGGTGAATCTGTGTTCTGATCTTGTGCTGGCAACCTATGCTGGCACCAAACCACTGTGTAAGCAAAAAGAACGTCCAAGAGCGGGGGAAAAATTATTACACCTCAAAAGTAAATTTGAGGTTCAAGTTCAGCAAATTCATGGTATCAAATGTGGATCTGTCTGGGTCCTAATGCTTGGTTATTCCAGTAGATCTTCCGAGCACCATTTTCGAAGCCTGTCATCAATATTGGGCTCTCAATTTCCCACATGTTACCCATACAGAAATCGGTCGAGGCATATCGTTAGTGGCCACCCATGTGGGTTCGCATCGCATTTGAATGAAGGAGAACTCAAGTCAGCTTGAAGTGTGCTAAGATATTTGCACATAAATTTTCACGTTTTTGTAGTTAGTTACAGCCATTGGTGGTCACACGCACCAGTTTAAGTCTCAGTAACCTCGGCTGTCTGATCATTCGTTTTCACCAAAAGAAATGGTTTACTCACTGCCAGAACCAATTCGTTTCTACCGGCGATGTGAATTCACGCTTAAAATATAACTTGCAAACTTCCTTTAGGACCAGTCTCAAAACCACACGGTTGTCAGTGCTGAGTCATCGCTAAGTACTAGGTTTAACAGTAGGGCTATAGAAAAGTTAACGACTTCGAATAGTTCAAACTTCTGTACTGCGTTGGTTAAATATATACTTAATGGAAGGGTGAATGTTTGACAATTGTTTATCGTGATCATTGTCATTAGTGCAGAATTTAATTAAACACGCGAGTTTATAAAACGTGGTTTGAGAAACAAACTAACTAAAGTGAATCAACGAAACGTGACCTCATTCTGTGACACTACCTGATTGCGAATTCGGATTAGTATCTACACTTTGATGGAATTTGCCCTCTCGGATGGCTAAAGTAATTGAAGTCAAACTTGTGAACTGCTGCCTCCAGATTGTGGTGTGGCGAACAGGCGGAAGCTAACTTTATACATCTTGGTGCAGAACACAAGCATACAAAACTGAAAAAAAAGAAAAATTATCAACTAGGTTGCCAGTGAAATTCCTGTGTGCATTATAACAGTGCAAGCGGATATGACGAGTTTTTGTTAGGAAGGATACGGAAGAGAATGGACGAGATTTGGAACAAGACGATAAACGGGAAACAACAAGCATCAGGCGTGAGTTGCACGTTTGTTGGCTCAGAATGTCCGTCTATTTATCCAAGCTACGGATGGGATATGAATTGTGGTTAAGTCATCGTGCGACAGCCATGTTGACCACTGTACCATTCATCTCAGGCAACCCACTGAAAACTGATTAGGCCGTAAAATCTTGACTGCTCAAAACCACTTGGAACTCTTTTCCCAGTGATTACAAAGACATTCAATATGTTGCACCATTAATTCTCTAAGGTTTACCACTGTGGACAAATATTATAACAATAAAAATGTGAAGAAACTCAACGACGTCTATGTGATATTTCTCAATGAAGCAACTTATTGGTGGCCAGTATACAACAATCTTCCTTGCTGATACGGAAGTAACTGCTCATATTCCGGTTATCCGTAGAGCGAATGCGCTCACTGCGACTGTAACGCGCTTTCTAAAACACAAGATGTCTTCTTCCACAGCCTCTTTGGACAGCAACCCTTTGGCGTTAACCTCCCAATCTGTGTGATGAAACACGCACGCGAACGACTGAAAAGTGGAAACGCCACGCTGTCCAAATTGAGTTTCTGCAATGAGAGAGCTCCCGCAGGAGCAAAGCTTAGTCACTCTGGTGTTTGATGTGACGCTGATGTTCTTGAAAGTGAAAGGATAATGAACTGGCCTAACATAGTGTAAATCGGCCCCAAACAGACAGATTGTGTTAGTGAAGCAAATCAAGCCTCACACACATGTTACCCTCGTCCTCTACATCTCATCGCTGGTTGGGAAAAACCACTGAGGATAACTCAGCATTTGCGGCCAATTTCGTGTACCTCGTGAGGGTTGCTTTCTATGAAATATAGAACCGCAATATATCCGAAAGAAATTATGTGGCAAATTAGTGCCGTTATGTTTGTTTCCAAACGTTCAACTCTTTAATGTGTTACTTGCCGCAATGTGTTGAGTGAGGAAAAACCCACAATTTTATTTCCGTCATACGTCTTACGTAAGACGCAGAGAAATCACCGTGAAGGAACACCACGCGGTATGCTTGTAAGCACTGTACATTTCATGCTTGTACAATCTTGTTTAACATTCGCACATTTGTCACCTCAATCTGATACAGGCCAAAACTGTTTGGCTGAAGAAGTTTGTTAGTAGTTTGAGAAAAGTGACGTGAAGATAAGTGGCTTAATCAGAGATGAGTCAGCAATTTGGTACAAATTTCCTTACATAGCAGAAATTTCGCCAAGACCATCGGTCAACGTAAAGTGGTAAAACAGTTTGGAAATGTGATAGTTAACGCTGATGTGCTAAACTACTATAAAAACATCGTTCTTTCGACTTAACGATAGTTAACAGTGAGAGTTGGAAGATACACATTAAATATTACTTGCAAGGGAACACAGGTTTTGACCTCCGGATGTTGATTGGAGTTAAAAGGATGAGCATTGTGTTTGCTCTGGCGTCGACCGTGCATTATGAACATCATTCGCATCCGAATATGAATGGGTATCAGCGTATGCTATTTTATCCACGCCCGGTAGGTGATGCATGGTGTAGCGGTGAACTCCGTTGCTTCATAACGTTCATTCCCGCCTCTTAACAAAACTACGGAAATTCTCAAACATAATGAAAACTTTTGTGATAGAGGCTCAGTAGGATGTGTATTGCAATGCGAAGCTGCGATAGTTTCCGCGTAAGACGCTAAGTTTATATGTAGAGTTACGGTATGAATGTCTTGAATGTACGGATTGAATAAATAACTTTTAGTTAGTTGCGTTCATTAATTATTTAAAGCCAGCTCTATGTTTGTGCGCTTACAGGTTCTCTCGGTGTGTCTATTCTAATCGTCTTCCATCGGCAACCACAGGCATAGATTTTTCAGACTAGAATGAGTGGCGTGCATTTTGGACATCTATCAAAATATTAACACGTGCTGAGCTGGAAACTACGAAATACTGTAGACAAGATGTCCGGGTTTTGTTTCACGCCACTTCGCAAATTTAACTTCGTTTTTGATGTTGATATCTTTCCTCTGTGTGATTTTAGCATAAGATTCACTAAGACCCAAAAGTGGCTACTGAAAAGAATAAAATTCTGGACTGCTACATGACGATAGGTGTATCCTGGTCCCAGTAACCCATTAACTAACGTGAAACAATCTCCCAAGTAGAAGGTTCCGTCCAAATCTTTAAAAAAATAACCAAACACTAGTTTCTCTTTCGCCGCCAAAGCAGACATTTTACTCAACTGAGACTTGAAATTCTTTCTGTATTATCACGCGGAAAATGGGATGTCTGCAAAAACCAGTGACACCGCAGTAGGCACAGCCCTGTCACCAGCACAATTACAGAGTCATTTATGGTGAAATGTTAGTAAGGGTGCAAACTACGCATCTAGTCCCGATTAAATTGCGTTAATCTGTACAGCGCACAGCAAGTTTGAGTAAGTCTGTAATTCCAAAACGTCTACAAATTTGTGATACTGGACTTACCTAGTAATGTAAAATGATCTGTCGATGTACCCCAACTGATACCGGCCGGACAACCTGTGGGTAACTTACAGAATAAAGTAGCCTAAATGGTATACGCATACTTATATAACTATTCGGCTGGGCAAAATACCACTGAAACAGTTTCAGTGAAGTTCATTCGTCACAGTCTAAACAAGGATTGAACTATCAGCTCTGATAAGCAAATCGTAAAACCGAGGATCTCTAACAAAGCAAAATTTTAACCGAGTGTTTAGTTCGAACGACATTTGCCAAAAATTCGACGTGAGATCCCCGACCATTCATTAGTCAGAGTTAACTCTCGACATCCAAATCCAAATCCACTTAAATGTGAGAACTTAATTTTATTGAGTAACTTGAAATTAGAACACGATTCAGCCATTGCTGCACGCGCGATCCTCAACCAACACCAAGGTGACTTCGACCATCCGACTGTATTAAAAAGTGGTTTTCGTAACCACAAAAAACGTCTAATGGTAGAAACCTTGCTGACCGCTAGTGCACCATAAGTGATGAATCGCACCGATGGCCTGGAATTGCCAGTTGTTTGGCACGATTTACTGGGTGGACAACAGTGACATCACGTCCGGATCCCTGTCACCCACCCCATCCCAACACACACAGCATGCACTAACTATCCAGTCTTGTTTGCGTCTGGGCTCGTCACGTGTGACCTCAGATGAACCGTGAACCTATGCATTCTATTGGTAAATTGTCCACACACCGCGTGTTAAACACATACACGTGCGAGGTGATGACTACCTGTACAATGTGCAATGTGAATTTTCTGATTTAAATCGCTTGATAAAGGCTCTCCGAGAGGATCGAAAAGTTGCGAAACCGATAACTCTTTGGTTTTTAACTCGTTGTGGCTTAACCAAGGATTTACTTGATTATCACCGTTACGCTTACGATTTTATTTGTGACCTACAATGTATTTTGACCAAGCTGAACTGGATAACCAAAATGAGACGTCCTGATACAACATTGTTTCTTCCGAAATCAACCACGAACATTCAGCTGTGGATAGTTGAAATTTCCATTAAAAAAGTAATTAGTTGCTGTGTGCATGTAAAATATGTGTAGCGTTTGGTTGGCTTAATCAGGCAGCACCCAGCAGTTCAGTAGGTAGAAAAGGAAGGGCGTTACGTTTCTGAAATTAAATCAGTGGCACACGTCAATTTGTACATCTGTTTTCTAACCACACGCAATAAATCGAACCAGCACTTGTCGGCCGTTGTGCTCAATTAAATCATGTCGAAGACTGAGATGAAACAGAAATTTGACTTTGATTATTAAATTCAAAGAATGTCTCGAAATCCACTCTGCCACATTGTGAACCATGGGCGTTAATGAGGTAAAAACTGGAAAGGGAACAGCAACGGTTGTAATTTTCCTGCTAAGCTACTCCGCCTCCTGTTCATACCGCCTAACATCTTTTACCAGGGTCACAGCGGATGGTTGTGTCTACTGATTCCAGCTAATCAGAAAAGTGCCAATAATTTGATGTTATTCGCGAAACGTCCTCTGATCCCAGAGGACAACACATGGTAATCCGGTGGACATATCTAAAATTTCATTCTTCTCACATAATCGGCAATCAATAACTGAAATCACCTATGAGTTACATCAATTCATCTCACCCATCGTTTCTCTCTGCTTGAGATCTTGTTCTTGAAATTCTGGATCATATACTGTCTACCTGGAACCACCTAGTGCTGGACTTTCTACAGCGTTTGACAAAGTCACTCTTTTGGTGAAAGTAATATGTAAACAATAAATTCAAAGTAATCTGTTCCAGAGATTCTAAGACGAACAATTCATCACAAAACGCTGGCAGAAAGGTAAATAAACAAGTATGTGCACGGATCTTTATGTACACATATGAGAAAATTTCATTATTCCTTACGTACAAAAACTTAGACAGAATAACGTGAAGTTTGTCATCCGTTGGATTCCTACAAATGCAAAAGTTAGCAGGCTACCCATTCAATTTCGTCTTTACTGCTTCTACAAAAGGCTTCACTTCGTGCGGAAATGGACATCCATGACAGACTACTGCATTTTTTTAGTGTACTGTGTCCAATAAGTTATGCAGATCAAGAGTTGCTGCTTGTAACCACACGGAACTCAGAAACAGTGGTAGACTGAATTTGCTATGTGGAAGTGTACAGTTATTAGAAAAGACATGACGGTACGTATATACGTAATCCGATATAATCGTCATGTACGAACCACCTGCAATGGGTGTTTGTCTCCCCGTCCAACTTACATTTTTTCCCCGGTCTCTTGGATGTGATCATAATAAACGGGCAGCGAATCAACGTAGGATAGACAATGAAGGAACATATGATCTTACTTTGCGTAAAGTGAATCCAACTCACTGGATGTACGTCACGCACTTCAATCGTTTGCACGGGTTACGATGAAACTGAAAGTTCCCCTATCCTGAACTTGAACAGTTCGAAAATGTTGCACGGAAATCGTAGTCATCTAGACATAGCACAAAACAGATTGAATGAGAATCCAAAACCACTTGCACCCTGTTATGTGCTCAGTACGATGAGGAATCTTCAACCTGCGTGAAGAATTCACAGTTCGGGTGAGTTCATATCGTGCACCACCAAAGTAACACGTCGAGTTTTAAATTACCGAATTAAATACTATCAGTTGACCACAATGACCACTAGCGAAGTTTGGACAGCACATTCAGAACCATATGAGTACCATAGATTCTACCCTGCGACCCGTAACAAACTGTTGTTATATTAAGGTGGATAGCTGTTAGCCATACTAATGCACTCGACCACTGCGGTAACAGAAAATTGTCGGCTGTTTTCTCAAGGAATCTTCTCTAGAGATTAAATGTTACTGGGTCGTAAGCAAGGAAGTGTTCGACTACGTCAGAAAGGTTTGTGAGAACATTCTACAGACAGTTGACTGCACTGGCCGTCAACAGCTTGGTGAGCATCTGGTCCGACGGGCCTTTACGCAACGGTACAAATCACTCCAAGGAGTAGAAATGACTACTAGTATCTTAACTAACAACTGACAGTCCAATCATTTGTCTACTAGATCAGTGGTCCATGTTCACTGGGGTTGATGACATGAGTGAATCCCTGAAGAATGGTTTCTGGTTGTAGACTAACCAAAATGACCGGTCGGTCTCATTATGGGAGTAAATCATATTAAAAGGCTAAGAAAAACACCTCGTATCTCTTTTTTCTTGTAAACCAGTGCCTGTACTATCATTCTTACTTTAATCTGCGAGTCATTACCGTTTGAGCTACTGATGTGGTTGAAACTTGTTGAATGGTTCCATTACCATGTTGATAATTACTGGAAGCAACCGCTTGCTCATAAGCTCTCTTCTACGAGGCGGACTACACGTGCTGTGTATATATGTTGTTTCGATTATTACGTCAAGGTTTACCTCAATATATGTGACTATATTTTGAACGGTTACTTTGTGTACAGATATCTAGCAATAAACAGAACACAACGCGTAAAAGAATGCTTTTAGTTGATTTAGCAGAGCTAATTTTGGAAAAATACTCCAAAACTGGTCAGAGTATACGCCAGTGCTCACTACTGGCAACGTCATGTTGGGCAGGGTTGTGAAAGTTGTTTTACGGTGGTAATGTGAGACACAGTGGTTGCTTGATGAGGCCGGTGAATAAGGTTTGAAATCACTGGTGCTGTAAATGAACATTCGCGTCTGTGGCATCGGTTTGGCATCTAACTTACGGTCTTGTTCCTGTGATCGCACGGCTTGTTTGCTTGAAGTGACTTATAGTCTGATTGCTTTGGTTGTGCTCTATGACTGTCGTTTGAACTTCATAGTTGCAATCATATCGTTACGCCTGTGCTCTAGGTGCACTTAACGAGTACCCGGGGACTTTGCAAGAGTGCTCCCAACGGTTGATTCTAGCTTCAGTTGACGTGGGCATCTAGTTATGTTTCTCGGCAGCTCGGACGAATTCTTGCGTGACAGCTCACCGTATGATTAACCGCACATTTTGACCCCCCACATGTTCTGAAATAGCAACGTTAGCCAACTGGCAAGTTTGGAGTGAAAAACTGAAATCAGCCGGTTACCCCAGAAAAATTTCTCAATCTTCAGCATAGCAAACCAACATGTACCACAGCTTTTCGGTGAAATCTCTACTTTTCGTGAACGAAAATGATCATTTCACGATTTGGTTCTAGTTTTTTGTCCTGGTCCACTGTAGTAACTGTAGTAATCGGTTTGAGGTGTCACTGAATAACGGACTGACGCATATCGATATATCTCTTTAGTTTGTCATTACAACGTTGCAGCGTTTTAAGGAGCAACTACTTTTGTTCTAATATTAATTGATTTGAATAGAAAGATTTCAGTAAATTGAAAACTTACGAAATATTTCTGAAGATCAAACAAGATGTATTTTATCAGACACCATTAGACTTGATCTTGATAAATGATTGTATTACTTTTGCGGTGTGAAACATTCATCGATTTCGTTGAAACCGACAAAATGTGATTGTAGTACCAAAAATACCAGCTGTATATTTAAGACGTTCCGATTTGCTCAGTTTGATTTCTAAAATCAAACAGAAGCGACCATTTGACGCGTTCAAGCACAGAGGAGAGCAATCGAAAACTGGCTGGCTCACAGCTGGCGCGCCGAAATGGAACATAAGCATTTAGGGTTCAGCCAAAAGTTTGTTCACCAGTGGAGCAGCGTAGAGTGCAGTCTGCGAACACCCAACTCATTTACGTATCCAACCTATTTACTTCAATATATCTAGGGTTACTTCTAATGGAGTAATAACCATTCACCGCCACTTTTGGTCAACTTAAATAAGTGTGCAGGTTTGATTTAGGAGGATGTAACCCTGGCTTAATTTCAGATACTTCGACAGAATAGTATGAATGAGCGTTGTGGCGTGAACGTTCTGCTACCTTTCAGTCGCAAACGAAATATAGGTTTATATACTTGGGACATGAATAAAATCCCACCGTTGCCTGACAAGTTGCTTTGTCTCTCCTTGTGCACACGAAGGCTGCTGACACAAGGAGCAATATGGTTAGACAAACAACCTTCTTATTGATGGAGAACGGGTCTCTTTTATGGCTTGGAACAAACGCAGTGGAACAGCTGTATATATATTTATCAGTTTTGAATTATTGGCGTACCGGATTCTAGTCTCTGACCACCTCTCACAGAATGCTGATTCTAAACAAGACCGAAGTTGGAGTTTGATCGTGGGTTTGTTAGAAATAAATACAAGAATTAAGTTTCGATAGATTGCAGTGTTATACTGAATTTGTTCCCGAGTTAAATGAATCGTCTTTCTTAACATATACTGCTTCTGGTAAAACCAACGTTCCACATAAGCTACATCCACCTTTATTCAAGTATTATCTACAGGAGTAGTATGTAACCAGCACAATAATGCAAATGCAGAAAGTAGTTGACGGATAGTGCACATTAAAATTTACTGCACGTAGCAATGCAGAAGCCGGCAGTGCGTTGGCTGACAGCACAAAAATAAACATTTGTCGCTCGGCTCGATCACGTCAGTCGCTGTTTTCATCGGGACTGTTTTCATTCATGGAATCATACGTGACACTTCATGAAATGGCAGCCATCAGCGAGTTACTAGCACAGCTCCAAGCCTTGATGTTCTGTTTGCTAACACACACTTGAATGCTAATGAGTGTATCTAAGTGGTTATCAGCTGTAGGCGAATTGTTAACAGCGAGCGGTATGCATCATTTTGCTGCGCTCACGAATTGCATAAAAACAACGCAATATATGAATAGACAAATAAGTTTGCTGCAAAAAGATAATCCCAGTTGTCCATCACTCACATCTGAACGCAGCCTTTGCACTCAGATAGAAGTTCCAGCCAGCCTCTTTCAAAAACAAGCACTAGACTCGATTTTCGCTCTCATTAGAGCTCGTCAGTAGTGCATATCCTTGCCACAGTCGGGATTTGAACTCCGGCCATTCCAATCATGAGGCAACCGTGTTAACCACTACGCCATTGACCTCACATTAGGCACGACCGAATTATCACATCTGAAAGCTCAACCATTCTCACTTGTGAGCAATGATCAGGTTGCCCGATCATCAGTAATCTAAAATATCGTCTTGCAGGTTTACTAAGTTCAGTGATCTCGACCTGTCTCGAAAGTCCTAATCGCGGGGTTATGGATTGGAGTTAACAGGACAGTTACTGTGCCTCCTCTCGAGACGACCAGGCAACCTGATCATTGCTCACAAGCGAGAGTGGTTGAGCGTTCAGATTTGATAATTCTGTTGTGCCTAATATGAGGTCAATGGCGCAGTGGTGAACGCGGTTGCCTCAAGATTGGAATGGTCGGAGTTCAAATCCCGACCGTGGCGAGGATATGCACTACTGACGAGCTCTAATGAGAGCGAGACTCAAGTCTAGTGCTTGTTTTTGAAAGAGGCTGGCTGGAACTTCTATCTGAGTGCCAAGGCTACGATCAAATGTGAGTGGTCAACTTGAAAATAAACCAATCCCCAACTACTTATCAGCAATCTGAAGAGATATTTGTTGATGGAGACAAAATGTATAACACGACGAAAAACAGAATTCTCGTTTGTTACGCACTGATTTGTTTTGACTTGAATGAGCTACGTTGTTCGCCACAGTTTTCTAGTCAAGGCACTGTAATGTTGCTCAAACATTTGGCCGTGGGCCGTGATTAAACCGATCGCATGTCTAGACCAGAAAGTACCAGCCAGGAAAAGTCGCCTTTCCTGGTGAGTTGTCTGGAAAAGGACAGTCTTGGTAGCAGAGAGTGAGACTAAGCAGGTTAAAGTCACCTTATATCATTGACTGTATGACATAAACATCTACTGCCTATTCCAAGCACTCTTATGGAGACAACTTGCTAACTCTCCCAGCATTAGCATTTTTGCCTGTTAGGCTGGGTAGTGTGATTCAGGTAGTCGAGCTAAGTTTGTTTTTATTCACAGAGCTGGTTAAGCTAACGTTCGGCTGCGTTCGATTTTTTGTCAACCATGACACGCAAAAGTTTTGGGCCTCGTAGAAAGATGGTTGTCAAGTCAGATGGAACAGAGGGAGGGAGCAAGCTCATATATGCGCAAATGACTAAGTAAAATCGCTCTGAGAAACATGACGAGTGACGAGATTCTACGTGGAGCGCTCATCTGAACGAACGACGATAGAGAGAACAAGCCTGTCTGACGACGGCTTGGTAACTACCTAGTTCCATCGCCACAGGCGCGTAAGCTCGTGAACAAAAAAAGTGAATGTCACACAAAATATCGTGGGAAAGTCCACATAACATAATACACTCAAGCCGCTTCCGTTTAACTTTTAAATCCCTTTAGAACAAAATAAGTTCGAGGACCAGTAAGAAGGTCATCGCCTGCATAATAACACTGAGACTTGGTTTTTCTACGTCACATTTAGAGCTAATGTAAAACATAGGATAGATAATGTGAAATATTGAACTCAAATGATACACGCGGATCAATCTTGGTATTGTTACTGATTTTTGAGTTTATTCTATCCAAATGAGTTTCACTGACTGAACGGAATCGATCTGAGCACAGTATTTCTCTCGAAACTTTCCATATTTCCACGTGGCATTATACGTGTTCGTATTTTGTCAGCTAGATTAATCAGACAAACTTGCGGGCTAGTTTCTCCAAGAGTTTGCGATGAAAGAAAAATTGCTTACCAATATTATTGCATTATAAGTATTGCTTCCCCTGGACAGGTTTAGGACGTGGACCTTGCCTGACTTCTGACTACCAGCTGTTAATTTTGCCCTGTCATACTGTACACTCGAATATCCTTAGTTTTGATTGAGTGTTGTATATGAGTGCACCTCATGAGCACAAACCCTGCTTCAACTATTATGGGTGACATTTGCACAGGGGTTCTTCTTACATCTGTCGTTGCTACCCAAGTGATGTGTCTCACTGAGCAGTACTGGACTAACACACATACATGTCGAAATAGGTAAACCGCTTGCAGAAATTCGAATATATATTTGGACCACTAAAGGACCTGTCTAGCAGATCTCCAATTGAGGCTAATTCCATACGAAATTGATGGGCTGTTCTGAACAATTTTATGAGCGCTCATTTAGCGTTACTATAATAGGAAGCAAGACCACCGTTAGGACACGAAAACGATGACTGAAATGCCGAGCGTTATATTTCTCAAAACGGACAAAGACTCTGAGTTCTTCGTCATGAAAAAGGACAAGTCCATTTTTGGGATGCAAAAGACGGTATAATTCGGGTCACAAAACTGAAAACGTGCTGCTTGCAAACTAGGTTGCGAGATAATCCAAACCATTGCTATAGCATCAGTATTGAGATAAATCGAAATGTAGACATTCCAATCCAGTTGGCACGAAAACAACCCGAACGAGAGAACCTCCATAGATGCAAAACAATCGCGTAAATTCACGCTCGATCTTATGTATCCGAAACTATTTACCGGAACTCTGCCCGTTGGTTTGGTTATTTTTTTGTTTCTGTTCACAAAGCTTTGTATCATACTTTCAAGTGCACCCATGTAGAAATGGGAACCTCAAAATACGTTCTGCTGGATATACTAACAACATGTTCTACGATTGCTAGCTTGCTCCTGAAGGACGTTTCACTTCCGGGCACTTTGAAATGGATGTCAGTACCTTACGTACATCATTGAAGTATATACTGAAACATCTTAAAAATGAACAGCTTGCACATTCCAATGAATCTGACTAGAAGTACATTGTAAAATCCATAAGGCGACATTGTTTTGGTTTTTGAGGATATATAGTATCTTGACATGTTTCCAGCCAAAGCCTTTTGTAGTTACCCTAATCTCTGTTAATCCCATGTTCAGTTTATCAAAAAATCGTATGGAGCGCTCATTGTCTACAGCTTTATACTTTCTCTCCAATTACGTGCCGATATTTTCCGCTTGAAGTTCTTCTTTATTTGGGCGAACTAGTTTTCACCTTATAAATCATAGACTAAACAATAGATTAGATGATAACTCTTTAACCAACGAATAGCTTTTCTTAAAAATAGGTTGCGACTCGTAGGATAGCACAGGATTGCAACAACCCAATTCAAAACGTTCCAAATAAGCGGATATTTCTGTCTTTTCCCCAACTGAAAGAGGGTCATCTTTGGGGCAATCTCACGCCTTATGTGAAACTTAATCTGGTTTGAACTTTTTGGACCGGTCAGTTGCACTCAGTTCTCATCAGTAATGGACCCACAATCTACATCAAATACGAGATCCTTCTAAGTAATCTGCTACCCGCGCTTTGTGCCACCTCGCCTGCCGTTGTAGTGGAGTTCACCTGAACATAACGTCAACGACCACTGCAACGAATTTCCGTGTACTATCTGTACCTGTTGACCCCAGTGATAACTCATCAATCCGAAACTTTTGAACCAATGGTTGGAAATCTTGCTACATCATCTGCTGAACTCTTAAGACAACCAGTAATCGGATTGATTCCCTCAGCCTGTCTAATCTACAATTTCGCAGTCAAAACCCAAGTTTACTAGCGTTCAGTTCAACAGTGCTCATTTACACGTATCGATCACTATCGAGTGTGCACAAATTGTTTAGACTACTTGACGGTTTTCAATTATCCTGAATACACAATAGTTGGTATGACTGCATGCGTGTCTGAATATTGCTTTTCCAACCATATATACATATATAGGACGCACTTATCTTGCACATTTCGCGTTTGTGAGTGATGCGCCCAAGAGGAATGTTGGTATCTTCTGTGTGAAATGCGAAAGCATTCTATACTGCAGGTCTGGTTGAAATAACGATGTTTTGAGTTTCACGGTGCAAAGAAATAATCAGTGTTTTCACCCGTACACATTTAGCTGATTTCATCGAAGGTTGTGGGATGTTAACTGGAAGCGTGTGAAATTGGAGGCAAGCCTAACCCACAGGTGCCACACTCGTGCTGCAAGAGCATTCGGCATGACAACCAGTGGATGTTAAAATGAGTGTAACTGACCAAGCTTACCTGGTAATTAACAGCGCATAAACTCTTCAAGTCTGTATGCCATGTAGTTTTGTTTCATGTTTGGCGAAAAAAATACTTAAACTCGACTATAATTCATTCAGCTTTTCAGTATTATGACGGTAATTTCAAAATATTTTGATTAAAACTGAATACGTAGCCATACTGCAAATAGACCGTACTGCATGTTATCCTTATCTTCATGTGTATGCTCATAAGATAGAGTAAACATAAGCAGAAAGCGTAATAACTCTATCTGAGATTGGATGTATGTTGCCTCCTTTTTACTTCAGCTAGGGAGATTCTCAAATGGATGATAGTAAAACTTCAATAAACACTGCTTTACTTGGTCACATGCGTATTCCGGCTTTGTCCGACCTCCGGTAATTCTGATAGTGGTGAGATCGATCAATTTATCAGGCAAAGGTAACAAATCTAGAACTTACACAAGTAGTGATTTTTTAACGACACAATCAAGTTTACAGTCTCATAAAGTGAATTCGGTTCACAACATGGGGGTTGTGAATAATAATTAGTATTCACCAGTCTGGTGGGATATCATTTTTTACACTGTATGAATTAGTTAAAAAAATACCTCGGATTTTTTGGTTACTCTGTTGCTTACTGTAAACGATTTGGAAACGTCAAAACGTTGTGCAGTAAAAACGTTAACAAACTATCCTCTTATTGGACAACTAAACTGTCCAATAAGCAACAAGCAGACTGAATTTCAAAAGTATTCATTTATTGTACTCCGAAAAACAGAAGCATCCTGATCTCTTTTTCTAAGCCACAGCATTACACATTAATTATTTATGCTTGAATCATGTGCTCGGAGTTTTGTTGTGTATTATCTTTCGATCACAATTGATTTTTGGATATTGAACTCTACCGTATATGGGTGAGTTTTTCTGATAATTGGGAGAAAGTCTTATTAGTATGCACCATTTATGAAAAGGCTCCTCACCGTAAAAAAAACGTTTTAAGCTGAGACCTGGGGAATAGATTATTAATTGGTATTTCTCGGAACGCTGCGGTATTTTAGAGTCCATTGAAGTTGACGGGAATCAAACGGCCTTGTTATTTTCTTGTGTCTATTCACTTCTGCTCCATTATGACTTAATCGACGAATGAAAATCTTTGTCGGAAAAAGTATTATAATGCCAGATTGACTGAACATCATATCATGTGAACGCACTGCGACCAGCCGTCTTGGCGAATTTTCAGACATTAAACAGAGGCACTTTTTACTAACTCGTCGTGATATAAAATGGAAGCAATCGAATTTAAGTTGATCCAAAACATGATCTTGAGTTTCATATTCTCATCGAATGTCGGCAAAGCATTCGAAAAAATTGTAGTATATGAGAGTGTCCGTCTTGTTATAGCTCATCAGTAAGCCATACGGTTGACATGGACAGGTATATTTTCATGCGGCAGCCAGGTTGTCTACTGAGCCACTTACCTTAAATTAGACACTGGTGACTTATCATATGCCAACGTTTTCAACTAATGCTGTAACTGCGCGACCGTCTTAACTGACCCGTTAGCTCCCATCGTTCACTCTGTGATTATGACTTGACAGAGACATAAACAACGCAATGATAGACTCTAATAAGAGACAAACTGGAATGCAGTCCATCATTTTGAAATAGAGTCTACTGGAATGAGAGACCTGCGATCTTTCTCGAGTGGTTTACGATTTGTATGGACTATGAACTATACCGCTCTCGCGAAACGAAACAAAGCCAAAATTTGATTCAGGAAACTGGTGACCAAAAAGGATAAACAAAGATTAGTAACCATTGGTTTAGATGAGGTAACCCCTGTGTTTTAAGCATAAATTATTTACTAATTGACAGTGGCATATCCGAAAACTAAGCATACACTGAAAGTGTTTTCGAAACTATTTAGCATGTAGAATCAGAAGTCGGTAGAAACACCTGTTAATTGAACACCCTCTGTCATATATACAGTTTAAAAGACGTCCTATGATAAATCGACTGTGAAGATCGCTTAATTTATATAGTAGTACAGAGTACTTCTCAGATGGTGGAGAACAATTAAGGCTTTTTGTTCTAATATGATGAACATAACAATTTTTCGAAATATCCTGTTTGTCGGTAAGTGAATCTGGCGAAAATTTAACTGTGTTGCTATCTGATATTTATTGAAATGGAATTTTTTTGAACAAAGACTTTCCTTTTATTGATTAATCTAGAATCCATCCGCAATACGTAACATGCTTCAAATCTTACACACAATAAAACCACTTTCTCAATAAACTTACATGGTTAGATTTTTTAATTAGAGTCCGCACTAGTTTGTCATCAGGTGAAATCGGACATGCAATTTACTAAACCGGAAATTCATTGTAATCGCATTAACTGATTTATTTTTACTTGAGTAAGACATGGCTTAACATGGTTCACACTTTTAAGACTGCAGGAAACTCACTCGCCTGCTGAGTGAGCATCGGATGCACACGGTTTTTATCCAAAAATATGAGAATACCCCCCATCGAAAAATAAATTCGCTTATCATGAAAAGACACGATTTCATGCGTGCAAATGCGACTGTTAGATGAGCGTCATTTTGATAGTTTCCCGTTTAACTGCGCACTACAATCATACAACGTTTCGTGTAACATTTCATATCCTGTCGCATAAGGAAGTATTCTGGAACGCAATCTGATTTTTGAGACTGACTTAAACTCGTTTGTAACCCTCTCCGAACCGTTTATTAGTTGATTTTGATAGCCTTTGGGCATTTTGTTCAGTTTATTCAAGAATGGCTGTACAACTGTTCTAATAGCCACGGTAACTTATTTTCACTATGAAACAAACATGCACGTTACGTTAGTTAGAAAGTTATTATTGAAGCTGTTTCAGGCTTTTGTCTGCTTAGCTGGAAAAAGCATGTTTGGTATATCAAGGAACACCGTTTACCCGGAAACAATTTTCACTCAGTATGTTGCTCCATACGTAGTGTTGCATATCTGGTGTTTTATTTTGTTGTGAAATAACTAATCATGCTAAACTGGTGAGTATTGTTCAGAATCTCACCTTCAGTACTTCTAAAGTACATGCTGTTATGTTGTTTCACATATGGAAGTAACTTTGTCCAAAATGTATGAAGACCACTAAGAACTTTCTGCTTACAACAAAACTGGTCTCAAGTAATCTGTTTGTGTCGGATGTTTACTTATTTCATGATATCACATTAGTATCCGATGAGGTTGAACTAAAGCAGTTTCCAGCGAAATATAAATTCCTTTTGTTCTCAATTCGTCCAGACATCATTAACACGAAATAAGCATTTTCACAGCTTCATTGGGTTTATGGAGCTCTTCCCTCCAATGGTTGTGTCACAATCGTGTATTTCCGATTATAGTTCTCAAAGTGGTATTTTTTATGAACAGGATCATCCAGAACTATACCAACTCAAGAAATATTTTCATCAACGTATATTTGTCAAGTATACTTTCCAATTTTTCTACGACATGTACTGCGGTGTTACTCAAATGCTCATAAAACCTAGTACAAACGATTTTAATCCGTTTGAACCTCGCAAATAACGTGCTAGTTCATTGACAGTATGAAGTACGTCCAACACGTGGCGCAACTTTAAATTCAAAATCAGTCGAGCTGCTGATTACAAATAACAAAATTTAACTCAATGATTGTAAGATAGTTGACGACTTTAATTGTGGTATTACCTGAATCCGCTGCTGACTTTTTGAAGGCTGCCAATTTGAAATATGAGTTGAGTTAGGTTTGCCATCAATGCCGAATTCCTCCTCGTCTCTACCGCGGCCACCGGACACTGGAAAAACGTGTTTTTTTGCTAAAAGAAATAGTTCCAAAGAACTTCTGCTTCTGTGCAGTTATTCCATAGCTGCAGGTTTCTTATCGACTGGTTGGCGGTACTTGAACATAATGCGCGTAATTCGGACTATCAAACGTGAAGAATTGAGCATAGTTATGTTTGTTTTACCGACGTTTGTCTGCGTAATTAGTTGAATATCATTATCGGTTGAACAGCGTGAGGAATTTCACCCGCCGTTTAAAACAAACTTGACGATGAGACAGACACTGCCCAGTTTCAAAACGCGCCGATAAGTTGATATCTGAGACCTACACAGGCGGAGTGTCGCAATCTACCACATGGGTTGGGAGGGATAATGGTAAACATTAAAGCGGATCAACGCAATCCGTCGCATCAGCCGACAAACGACTTATCAGGTTGATCTGAACCCTGTCTTACGTCGCGCGCCAGTTTTTTCTTCTCACTTGTCACAGCAACTGGTTCTTTCTGTGTGTACATGTCAAAATGCACCACGACACACTGTCCATGGGACATCATCGCCGCCGCCCAGTGACTGTGAATTTGGTGCGCATTTTGATAGAAACTGCTTTATGTCCGTTGTGTTTGGTAAAACTTGTATGGATACTCTTATGAATAGCGTTTCAGTAGCAGTAGTTGATTCCGTAAAAGCAACCCGCTTGGTCGACCGTGGAGATTGGACATAGTCTGCATCATCAACCGTTCCGTGCTATCGTTTAACCAAGATAGAACTCGAATAGCGCATTCAGTAAAACTTGGGAAACTTTTCCAGATGATTGCGCATGATGTATTTTCGCATCGCAACAAAAATATTTGATCAGTACTGCCCCCTCCTCGCCGAAATGCTTTCAGTTTTGTTTTCGCTGAGGGTTTTCAGGTGTAGTTTAACCCTCACCATTTCCCTGGAAACCAGATAGGTGAGACTTTCCTAGTATAAAGTGCACACATTTGAGCGTAAGCGAACAAATGAATAATTCACTGTTCTCTCCAAATATGCCGCTGAGGGAGAGCGCATTGGTTGAAATATACCACAGGTCATGTTACATGTACAATTTTCTCGGTGTCGCCTTGCATTTAAGTGTTCCCCTTGCGTCCATTCGACTTACTTTGATGTGTTTCAAACTAGCCTACATTTCTTATTGCATGCTCAACTTTTAGAGAAGTAGCCACACTTGGGGTAACATGGTGAGTTAATTCGTTTAAGCAGTCGATGCGATCGATTGCCAATATCGCCTGCGAAATGAAGTTGTCGTCGATGTGGGATAAGCACGATATTATTAGGTAAATGTAACACGTTCATTGGTAAATTCGTGCAGTTCGAACTTCAAAATGTAGAAGCCGAGTATGTTCGCAATAATGAGACGGTTTCTGCAGGGAAATGAAACGGCAGAACCAGCAGATCCTTTGTTTTCCAACGGTGGCTTCTTTTTTACAATAAACACCTACTATTTGTTACCTCATTCCTCAAAACAAACTAAGGTGTTAGTAGCAGAATAGGTGAACGTATGTAACAAATTCGATTCTTCCGCAATAATTGGTAAATGTGTACAAGGCAAACTATAATCAAAAGCGGATAAAAACTCTCTTAAACATTACGGAATTCGTATTGAATTGATTATTCACACTGTTGCATACGCAGCATCTTGTTTTTGTGAACAAATCATTGAAGCTTAAGTGAGTTAACCCACACTCGGTTAGTTGCAGACACTCACTGTTATCGAGGCAGATTGTAAATGAAGCAAATACAACGCTCGAATTCTTTCGATGTTCAAATTTTGTTATACATTTGGATGCACTGTCAGAGTGGTGGCCGAGCATCATGGAATAATTCAGCAAAGATGAATTCTTAAGTTCTTGTAATCTTCAAATTTTCATTTAACAAGGGATAAATTCTAATTTGTCCTGTGTTTTACAATTATGCTTCAAAGTGTCGCGACCATCGGAGCGTGAATACATGGTCGGTTATCGTGAAAGCTGATCAGCGCAGGTTGATCACCAGCAAAAGTCACGCAGCTTTCATGCAAGATGATGGTTACCCTATTCTGAGGCAGTACAAGCTAGTCTTGAGACAACGCGTCTTTAGCCACCATATTGAGTTTCTCACTGACAACTAGTTAATTTGACAAATTGGAACACAAGCTTTTGCTGGAAATTTCGCCACCTGCGCGATAACTCGCTTCTAAGAACAAAATCTTAAGTAGCTGCAATGAGAAGCGGCTAAGATAAATTGCCTTGATCACTACACAAAATCTGGCTGCCGAAGTGAGGTTGTGAATAATACCCATTAAACTTTTGAATTTTTAGCGACACGAATAACAGGGTAAATAAGTTATATTTTGTCCTATTTTCGCCTGCTTTCAAAACTAGTCACTGCAATCCGTTCAGATATTGTGCGAAGTCATGACGTTATTCTCAAAAGTAATGCTGAACGACGGTTTGGTTGGTCGGACGTTAGCTAGTTGGATCCAACTGGGTCCAGTGACAATGTAAACCTCACTCAACATTCTTGAAATTTAGGCGGATTTGCTGTTGAAATAATTTCAAAGTGTGGGTCAGTTTTAAAAAATTGTCCACAATTTTTTTCAGATTTTATGCCTCAGCCACTAAGACTCCCTCCGAATTTTTACATTCATGCACGCGTTAAGCTAGTTCTTGACAGTTCAGCTTCTTTTTAAGTGGCCTGTGCTATTCATTCAGTTTGTTCACTGCGTCAAATATCTAGTGAGCATCTGCCCTTTGGGGAACTTTTTTAAGTGTCTGTATTCAAAACCTTGATGGCAAGCTCATCACACTGACGTAATTACCTTCCACATAACGCACTCAACGTGGTAAAACAGCGCATTTGAGTGAGGATTATTGAGCTTTATGTCAACTTCCTAATCAAAAAATCTTGTACTGGAAAATGATTGGGAACATAAACAAGTTTCTACAAAGAAACATGATTGTGTTTATTTTCCGATGGTAACTGATTAAAATCAGCTAACACAGATCTCAGTTGGCAATCTGAATCAGAAGTCTCTCCAAGTAACCCTAAATATATTCAGAGAACAATAAACGGTTCTATACAATTGATTGTGAAAACCATTTCTAAAGATCAGTCTTTCATTTTAGTGTTAACGAAGTCTAAGGCATTCCGCATAAAAACAAGACACGAATGACCAATCAATTTATCAAAACCTTTAAATACTATTCCTAGCAATGTATGTTCAGGTGAGGCATATTACTTTCTAAATCACAGTTTTCATCGCAAGTAAACGGCTAGGAATATATATGTACATATTTTTCCTCAGATGCTTCAGAACGCTGTATGTGCCACTCACTTTACAAAAGTTCTGACGAAAAGTGCAACGGTAGTGATATTTTTTCGACGAAAATTAGATGCGGTGTGTATATATATATGTATATATTTATATATGAATAACTAACCCAATTTTAAGTAAAAAGAAAATTTCCATGTGTAAACATTTTGTCGCATGTTTTGCAAAATAAGCAAAACATAATTTGTCGTCGTGAGTCCAACTAACAATTTCTCTGTCAACGTACTCTTGCGAGTTATTTGTGAGACGGTTAAAAAGTGAATAAATATTTAAGAACAACGTCAAGCGCAAGTTAATTATACGGCTGGAAAGTTCAACCTCCAAGTGAAAAACAGTCGTAGACCAATTTGAAAAATCTGTGTAAATACTTTTAAGTGACTTTCAACTTGGAGATGATAACTGCAGTGTAACTAAGTCAAAGATCCACACGTTAAAGATTATCACTATCTGCTAGGTTTAGTCCTGGCCAAAGGAAGTTGTAACTTCGTCCGATAGTATGATGCACTATTCGAGCAACTTCTGGTTATTTTCTAGTGAAGCTTCGGATTCTGCGCTACATGCAATGTAAATGCGAATATTTGGTGCGAATGAGGGCTTGTGGAGTGTACGGCGCAAAAGACTATAATCTGGTTAGCCGTTCTTTTGGCCTTCACATTCATGAACAGACACTTCAGCTAACCTTTGTTTAGAAAAGATGAATGTTGTTTTCTGCCATAAATGGATGGCAAACAAGCACCACTTACTAAGTACGCTCTGGTCTTGGTCACCCACTCTTGACATTGTTTAGTAAAACGCAACCGATTCTTCTAATACAAACCAATCTTTATTATTGAGAGTAGAATTGGAATATGTTTTTCAAGTAAATCGAACCTCACCCAAAACCGATCGCAACTGTCGAATTCCTACGGAACTTCCAGTCGGCTCCTTTCGAAAAGAAGTACTGGACGCGAATCTCACTCTTGTTACACTCCGCCAGGCAAGTCTCTGGACTTGACTTCAGATTGCGCTGCACTGAGTCGAAGATGTACATTATTGGCTGGATCCGGCAAGAGCAAACTTCACGTCTAGTGCTTCTTTATGAGAAGGATCGACTGAAAGGTCTACGGGAATGCGACAGCTACGATCGATTGTGAGTGACGTTCAAGTTATATAAAAGTCCTTTCTTTTTCGGAAGCCAGCTAGCTATTTCTCATAATGCACACCTTCCGTTATTTTAAAATTTCAGCCTCAATTTTACTGCTTTACCAAATACTGTTTGGAACAGTCATAATCGATTTCCTCTTCATGGCGACCAGCCAAAGAACGATAGTATTCACGCAGTTTTCTGTGCTGGTTCTTTATCCGGTGGATTTATCCTTCGGACCCGTTTATTTTCTGCAATCCGCCACAATTTTTATTGGCGGCGCCCTCAAATTAGCTGTCGGTAACCACCGATTTGAAACTTCTGAAATGGATGACAAAATGAACGCCGAGAGGTCGCGGTCAGTGAGTCAACAGTATTCTGCATTCAACTGTCCGACGACCGCAACAACATCAAGAGCTCCAATTTACACAGATCCACACGCTCTTGACGGGTCGTGGAATTCCAGCCATGCCAGCTGGGAAAACCTTATCAAACCAATATCACTGGATCAAAATGATGCTAGGCTGGCCGATAGACTGTCTTCTGTGATCAAACCCTTGTCAGTCACCGAACCATGTTTTGATCCTTACGAACTAACCAACAGAACTGCTCAGATCCATTCAGACGCATACATTCCTTGTACAGTTCGTAATACCGATTTCATGTCAACTGTGGTAAGTTTTTCTCTTTAGCACAGCTACCACCCTTCAGCAGCATTTAATTGTAACTTGGGTGTAACCTTTATTATTGTCCTGAAACCAGCCGGTTGACCCCTGTATGGTTTGGTTCACAGCAAAAATGTAGTTTATGCTCTAGTTCGGGAAGAATGTACGTTGATGTCTGCGGGACATCAAACAGTGTACTCAAACGTGTGTACTATCCTGCTCTGGTACATGCTTTCTGTTGGTATAGTTTAGCTGGGACTATATAAATGTATTTATGTTGTCGGAAGAGACCAACGGATCTGTTTAACAGATTCACTGGAGGTACATTCAACCACGATGGCTCATTTTACACCGGTGTTTCTCATTCTGTTCTGCTGAACTCCCTACTTTTCTTAGGTTTTTAGCTGTAATAAGCGTACATACATCGAACTGTTGACTGGTACGCCAGAAAACGGTCAAACTTCTTGAGAGCGCTCATTCTTAGGTAGCTGATCACTTCAGGGTGCTGGATGCTGTAAGAATATCTACTGGAAAGCTTCGAATCATCCGGGTAATACAGTCTCACGTAACAAAGGAAATGTCAAATATGATTGTGTTCTGATTGGTCCTGATGCGACTGAGGTTGTCAGGATTTCCACAGATAACCTAATTCACCCACAGAATGCCGGATGTAAGCATGGTTGTAACTCATTCATACACTGCCAGAAGTAGTGGAGATCATAAACAAACCTGATCTTTTCGAAGTGGCTACTCCCGTGATCCTTTGTTTGAAAGACTTTTGAATACAGGGTAATTGGTGAGTCCTAGGTATTAACTCGTTTGACAGATCGATGGACGAGGGTATGCAATTTACTGGTCAACATTCACCGTAAGCTGTGGTGGCACATAATAAACCCGACGCTTGATGCGGAGCATTGTCAGATTGCGGTCATCTTGGTGTAGACATAATCCAAAGATCTAATTGTCCGTTCCTGTGATGGTACGATCTTTGAATCTTCTTGCCTTTTCCGACAGGTGTGTGCTCACAAAGCAAGACATCCGGTTAGACTGTGCCTACAGATCCACGAAACCTGATGTTGGGTGTCGGTGACTTTCTATAGTGAGATTCAGCCGGAAAAACAGCCGATAAATGAACTTACCAAAGTCTATTATTTCTGCTTCCAAACCTTTGAAGTGGCCTAGGAAAGGCAGTTGGTAAGATGAATAACACCCAACTTTTGACGATGATGCAGTTGTATTTACACGACTTTTAGGACGATATGCTGTACGGGATATGCTAGTTCGGGACTAACTTGGGTTTCGGCCCAATTTCAGTTAGAATAACACAGTTTAATTTTGTCTGGACAAATGTGGTCCTTTACCAGCTCATTCGTTCTATGTTAAATTCAGGTTTGCTTATTACAGAGCGGACTGTATGACTGGTTGATTATTGCTTACAACCAACCAGTGTTGTTTATCCAGGCAGGTCCAAACAAGTTCAAGTCTACGTGAGTGGGTATAACGTTTCCTTTGGGGCGTGGGGCACCAGCACAAGCAATTCACTAATGCCCGTGTTTGTCAATTTTAATTTGCAGCCCTGCTCGGAACAATATCCTTACGAACAGGTGTCTTGGTGCGGTAGCGCATTGCATGTCTAACTAGAGACTCCAGGGTCCTAACCACAAGGTATTAACCACAGTCTTGTGAACAGCGGTGATGCTTATTTATACGGGCCGGCTTGGTTAACAAAATTTGAATGCATTTTTGATCTCATCATCACAAACTTTTAAGGGCTGTTTACGCCTGTCAGTCATTTTCACCATGTTTTAGCTTGTCACTTTTTAGTAGCCATACAATGACAATACTACTACAGCTTCATAATTTCCTTAGACCATACGCGGTTAGTCTGTTTGGAGACGAGTTTGACGGTTCTTCAACTGCAAGCACAAGGCACATTCTACCATCGTCTTACTGTACTCGACAGGAGGCTGCCACTTACTATCTGCTCTGAAATTTCTTAGAGTAATCTGTCTTACCTACCTCAATCACGGATCCGGAATATAAGCACATTCTGAAGGCTTGAACCGACAGAGCAGCGCAATAGTTTTGACTTGGTCATTTTTTATCGTGAGCAGTTTGAATTTTTTTTAACTCCAGTGGACGTAAAAACCCTTCCTCCTGTTTCTTGGGTCGGGATAATGATAGCGGATGCGAAACTGTTTCCTAGCCCTGAGAAACATAGCGGATGACAGCTGGACGCGATGGGCCCAAGTCTGTGAACGAGCAAACGTCGTTTAGCTGCACCACCCATATACAGGAGTGCGAGCACACAAATGTAATCGCGAATGTTACCGTCAGAAAGTCAAGAAGTTAAAATTATGTGACCTTTTTATCTTTCTTGATTGTTTTTGAACACTCTGATGTTTGTTTCACTGGCAAGACCATGGTATGCCATGTCGGCGATTTGACTGGAATTGTTCTGCTTCACAATGAACCTGTAGTTGTGAGTGTTACAAAATCTGATTTCCTTATAAAAAACATTACATTGCCACTTGCGAGCACATATTTGCAACGACTGTACCAAGATTACCTGAGAACAGTCGGTACTGAGAGTGATATGAGCTTTGTCCACCGTTTATGGAATCAGAACACTCTTCAGCGACACTTGTTTACAGAACACCATGGCATAAATGCTGAATGCTGGGTATACGGTAGATAGACCGAGTTGACTAGTCAAATATGGTAGAATCAAGCGTTTAGTGAATTTTAGTTAAGACATGTTTGAAAACACCACCAAAGTAGATGCTCTATCCAGCTGACTGGTCCGATACTGAGGACAGCAACTGTCACACCTGCAACATGCTCCCAAAATGAAATCTGAGAAACAGCTGATGGGGTTTAGTCTGTTCCTACAAACTGTCTATCGGCTGAGTTATTGCTGAGTTATCGTTCGACGGTTGCTTGCTGCACAGAAAAAAATATGTGAAGTTGCCGGGTTGGGCTGTCAAGGGTTGAACCCCGGGCGAACATTTTTCGTTGGTGTAATAAATAAAGAATAGCTAGTATACACTAAGATATCGTTTTTGCCACTATTGATTCCACATTAACGAAAATTTGATGCTCGTCTACTCAAAGAGTTTTTCTCTCAGACACCAGAAACCAGTCACCAGAAAATAAGCTGTTAGAACTTGACGGCAGCTGATCAATTTTTGTGGACAGTTTTGGACACGATGTCTTACTGAATAATTTGTCTGTGATGAATGCCGATATAATTGTGCAACGCAGGCTGAGAATATAACGTTTTACCCGATCATCCAAGCATCAGTAAGCGATTGGTCAAGACGTGCGTTCACCTATGATATAACGCATTGGATCATGGTGATGAAAAAGAAGTTTGAGATTTTGCCATAACTAGCTAAGCAGCCACTTTCGAAGTGAACAAACATCTGACACTTTTCTCTCACTTGAACCGTCCATTGGAAAAAACCGTCAACGGCTTATCAGCTTTGAGTGTAAGACCATGTTTAGTTAAACCACTCACCTCACAATAGCCACTACGAGGCACCTTTGGTAGCCGCTCTCTGTATAAAACAGTTTTAATGCGAACGTACACACTCCACAACTTTCTGATTACCAACAAAGCAACATCTGTGGAGAAACCGGTTTTACTAAGCTTCACAAATAAAAGGTAAGCTACTTCCTCAAATTCGCAAATGTCTCATTTCCGTTGTCTCATGTGTACAAAACGGGGTTTAGGCTTCTTTGTTCCTTTTTTGAAAAATGTTGCTGATTTGCTTCTTGCTGGTGCAAATGTTTTTTAACTTGTACAACTTTTCGTGAGAGCCCTTATTTTCCTAGTCATCTCCAGAACCCATATACTATTTAGCAGTGAAAATCTCCTGTAACAAAAAGCGAGGATAAAGCGGTACTTTAAAAAGTACGC
The DNA here is from genome assembly GCA_008508345.1 of Paragonimus westermani. NCBI lineage: Eukaryota > Metazoa > Platyhelminthes > Trematoda > Plagiorchiida > Troglotrematidae > Paragonimus > Paragonimus westermani. The sequence goes on along the minus strand of QNGE01000288.1, from coordinate 51,739 downwards.
CGATATTTATTAGTCGGTTCTAATTTCGTCTATCCTGCGGTAGCGAACTCTGTAGAACAGTCTTCCGTTCATGCTAAAAAGAATGCAGCCTGTTTGTTTGCCTTGGTCGTCTGTGGTTGTTAGCATGAATGCACGTGAAATTATCCTGAGCAACTGATTTACCACATTCTCTAGTTTAGAAAACAAATCATTCGGAAATAATGAGCGCTGGGCTTCCAAATTAACAAGAACATTAATACGCCGGAGCAACGGGCGACAGTTAGACTATTGTCTTCGTTTAATTTTAGGTATGAAAAACACTTAATGACATCGCTGTCCCATCAACCCTGTGTTCTTAAATAAAGTTTTAAATAAAGAGTACTGTCAGCAAAACATGCCAGTTGGTATAATGTTTCCTTAAGGAGAATGGTATTGCTGAATGAGATCGCTCTGTTGGTAAAGGATTCTGTGTAAAATAGTTTGCTTTAATGACATATCACCGCATGTATGCCATGCTACTTTGTTTCGGTCTGAAGATGTTGACATCACAACCTTGCAATTCATATGTTGCAGCTATGATATAATGCGCTTGTGTAGCAAACAAGAAAGCCTGACACAGTAGACATGATTTTCTTTCGTTCTGAAGCAATATCAGAAATTATTCAGACAGCCAATAAATGTGAAAGGCACGTCTGAATTCTGATTCTTTCAATCAAACGTTTAGCTGGACAGTCGATAACGCGTTAACCAATATTGAAAAAATTCGTGCTTCATGAATAACTTAAATTGCTCGCATGCCACAACAAAGTGAATAGAACTTACACCGATTAACATCAAATGAATTGAAAGTTTTGTCTACGATATATTTTTTAGAAAAACGCCGAGATATGCATCACGCTAAAAGTTTGCTCACTATTTTCACTACATAACGTTAGTAAAAGCAAGACGTGTCTGATGTTGAAAAGGATTATGCCATCGGATAATACAGTTTTACGGTTCTGAAGGGATCTCATCGTTAGATTGCTTGCCCGAAGAAAATATATATGTGAACCACGGTTGCTCCACAAGGAATTGAGAAAGATGAGCAAGATTAAACGAGAACAAATCTACAGCACCTTGAATTTGCATTTTGGCGAGAGCATGTGGTAACTGAGAAATGTATTGTGAACCACCAAGTGAACCGTTTAGTAAATCGTAGATAATACGCAGTTCACATTTAAGTTCTGCGTAGTGGTTAAAATAAACAGAATTTAGCTATTTTCGTATTGGAAATTCTACGATCAGCGTTAAGACCAAAAGACTTCGTGCATGTTTCTGACTTTATTGAATGCAATAGACAACTCCGTCCTTGCTGACTGCTGCGTAATAAATAATAGTTTACTGGTAATTCTAGTTTATGCAAAACGGCCCTTATCGTGGTGGATTCTTATTTACTGGAAAAACATTATACTAGCTACTTTTACTTTTTAGTTAAAATACTCATGTTTTCAAATTTGAACGTTTCAGATTACGGCTTCACAGCTGTTCTTCTTAAAGGATTTTTGGTACTCTGTAGTAGAAAAAGACTAGCATTTTCTTCCACAGCTTTCAAGAAATGCCCCCATCAAAAGGGGTGATTCATTTAAATCCTTCATTTAACGAATGATTGAACTGGTAATGCAATTTTCCTAACGAGGAAAACAGATTGGGCGTCCGTTAACTTCGAAAAGCAACTTAACACTTTGTGTTGAGTCCATGTGTGTAAGAAGTGAGGCTTCCTGTGAATTTCCGACTTACTTTGTAGCCGAACACTCCCACACTCTTATCAAGGTAATTGATGTTTTAAAAAAGTTTTCATAGTGTCTCCATCTTCTGAACAAAAATGCTAGCGTTTTTTACAACAGAGATACCTCGGGGCGGTTGACTCCACCTTGCAAAGCAATAGTCCCTAACTAACGAAACTCTCGGGACTGTGTTTTCCATGAGAAACTCATTTCATGATGGATAATCATGATATGGAAAGAAAAGCTGACCAAGCGGTCCTTATTTATTTTAACATGCGTGGTGTCTCCTCGACCATCTATAAAAATTACTCAGTCAGCTCTGAAGAATGCATTCTGTAATAAGTTGTCCTAACGCCCACTTTCAATTTAATCAGTGAGGCAGTACTTCACTCGACTATGATTAACATACGTCTATATGTTATTTACAGTACTCACAATAACTTCCATTCTTCTGATACTGTAGTAAGGTGTGTGTGACTGCAGTTTTCCCGAACTTACTTAGAATGGGATTGCATTGTCAATTTGCATCAGGTTTAACGTGAAACAATCCAGGCAGTTTCTCATTGCCACCGGTGTGTGACAACTTTTGAGTTACTCATCTTGCTAAACGGCACGCCTCTTTAACTGATTCGAAGTAATGGAGGTGGGGTCGCTCGTGAACAGAACACTACAATTTAAGAAATGTCAGTCGTATTAGAGTGAAATCTTTCCGCCTGCTGAAGTTACGTGCAAGACAACCCGCGCGGCTGGATCGCATTTTTCTACAAAGTTTTTCAAAATGACTGGTATTTGTGCAAACGCCAGATTAGCAAAGACAATCTGATGCATTACGTATTTCAACTTGAGTGATTGATAGCTTGATCGCCAAATCTATACGGGAAATGAACTTAAATTGTGACGCAAAAATAATGATGCAACTTTCAAATCTAATCTTTTGTTTTCTTTCATCTTGAACACAAATATGTTGTCCCACCGATAATTGGCTTTACACGGCATGTTAGCAACCAATCAACAAGTTTTACTTCGGACTGTAAACTGAGAATAGACTATAATGCCTATTTAACATGGTCAAGCACCCGATGACACTAGAATGCGATACGGGTGCCCAACCTTTTACAGTTCAGCCTCGTAGTAAAATGAATGAATTGTGACTGAACGTTATACTGTGTGTGTATATATGTAATACTGTGGACGTGCCTTCGTGTAGTAAACCTCTAGAAATTGGCCACACTGATGATATTGCTCAATTAAGTGCATTTACGGTGATCGTGATGTCCTAAGCAAATTCCACTTGTTTAGTCCAGTATCATCAGAACATCTTCTATAGAAAATTTTTTTGAAAGACTTATTAAATATTTTCATTTTGTATGGTGATCCACCGGCTGTACTGTAAAACTTGTGTGCTACACTACTTGCTTTAGAGCCGGTGGAACGGCGATACAACTGATTTTACTAAACAATTTATGACTGCGTTGTAAGTGATTACGCCGCAGCCGGTTACCTTACGACAAATAAAATTCAGTTCTGTGTCATGCACTGAAATCAACCAACCATATCTGCGGTTACATCGAGAATAAACAAGCAGCCTTGCGCGACTCAGACTGCTCCAAAATATTCTATCTTGAATATCCACCAAATAATAACCTTAGACTTTTCCACAGATTGCAGTTAATAATCAGGTATATGCGGTTGAATTGCAGTCATCTTCCGTTGCTGAAAACTTTTGCGTTTTTTCAATTAAGTTTTAAGCAGACTTTACCCATGTAATTTTCTAGCGTGCGTAAGATCTGCTAGCCATAAGAGATGGTTTGGGTTCTACCCTACTTTTATCGTGAATCACATCCTGGCAAACATTTTAACAAGAATTTGCTACGTACTCTAAAATTTTGCAAGTTTTCACCGAAGATTCTTAACGAATCTACTATGCAACATAATACCAACAGTATAAATGTGGTAATTTATACCAAAGTACCAGCATTTCTCATTATAAAAGAACACTGTCAGATTTCACATCCAGTGGTTTTAATGAGTAAATTTATGGAGACGTCACGGGAAGCAAGCTGATTGTAGAAAGACGATCATTCACGTCAATTTTAGATAGGCCCCTTTGACCGTTATACATGTGAGAGCATCACAGTTACACAAATCAAACAAACGGTTTATCTCTTGATAGGACAAATCAACAGCTGATTTTCTATCTTGAAGGTTGCTGGCAAACCGAAACAAGAAACCAGTGAAAACTTCACACAACTTTATCAGTCACATCGGTGACGGATGAATTAACGGATGCTAGCGTGAAACGCACACAACACTGACAAAATTCGTGAATTTTGTCATCACGAATAGAATAAGCTATAGGTAAAATTTTATCACTTAACCGACGAACAGCTGCAGAAAGCGCTGAAAAATGTGAAAAGTTTATATAAGAAAATATCTAGATCCACAAATATCTAGAGGATGATGTGTTTTCTTGGGGTGCTTAAAGTGTGGTTCTGATGACTACTTCCCTTCACGAAATAGCTGGAACCATATTAGTTGAAAAAATCTATCGACAGCCACCGCTTTCCATTGTCGGAGGCCGATAGGTTTACGTCAGTTTACGTTATAATTATCCATTCGTGTATGTATTGAAGAGCGTGTGCGTCATCAAATGCCATACCTTTATAGATTTTATGAAGAAATATTTTTAGGAAAACGGAAATGCACTTGTAGTCTGATTTATCCACAGAACTAAAAAAAAATAGGGTTCTGCAGATCTCTGAGCACACATTGTTCACAGCCCCCTCGTACAAATTCCGACCAACAGTTCGAAGTAGAACACATACTATCAATTCACAGTTTTTGAGTCATTCCGAAATGACAGGAACTGAGAGTCGCGACCCATTAGTAAGTACAGACATAGATAGCAGTACTCCACAGACTCTCATAAACTTCTTCAGCCAAATACAATTCATTCGGTTTGGTTCAGTCTGTTCTACTTCTTCAACTCAAACAACTCGTATTGTTTTTTATTTTACGGTTAATAGTCCATAAAAATCCCAGTTGCAGGCAGTTTTTTATCCACAGACATTCAGAAAGCATTTTATGTGTAGCACAGAAGGAAGCAAAAGATTTTGTGAACACTTTGGGATAGTTTGTCAAAATGTCGACGTAGGATAATATAAGGATGACCTGCAAAATATGAAAATGAGTGGACTGACTTCAAAGCGTACCAAATATGACAGGAGATATTTCGAATAATTTACATCCGCATTCTCTCTGCAGTTTAAAGTTGAAGCATTCGAAAGGTGAATGTTAAACAGGTATGAAATGCATATTTGATTGACAGTCTTAAATTCCACATGAAAGATAATAGCATGTGAATTACGGTATGTTTGTTTATTCATACATACTCCTTACAGCTTGCACCATGAGACAAGGAAAGATTTTGCTAATTAGTACCTTATTACTTTGCATCAATCATTCAACTTGGTAATAGTAAATATCGTTATATAGTTTTATAACCGCAAACATTTTATCATACTCTATCTAACCTGACTCTATGTAACCAATGGAAAACCAAACTTTTAAACTTTCTCAATATGACATTCAAAGTATAACTCACAATCGAATCAGCCTCTTCGGCTCAGTCTTATTGGAAGCTCCTCATGTTAGTTTGATTATATAGCACCGCTTCATTTGCTCACGGAAATGGTGAACTAGTGGCATCATTGTCCAGAAAGTCAGCTGGAGCGTGTTTGTCATTTTGAGCCTGAAAGTGGATTAAGCTGTTTAAGGCTGACCTGTTCACCTGAAAGTTAGACTCAGAAGTTCACCGCCATCTTTCACTGTATGAATGAAAAGTATGTCAGTTTGCTTGCAGCATGCACATTGCTTGGGGAGCCTTTGCCTACTAAAAATTCCACGGCACGTCACAAGATAAACACAAACGGTATTAAAGCGAAGAATATGGGGCATATTTGTCATTTCTCTCCTTACCCCGTCTGATTGACTGGATGCTATGAGCTACTGGACTGAATGCTCATTATTCAGGTAAGGTTAATCACATGCAAACCATAAAAGCAAGCGTTGACTGGTTATATGTGTTTATGTAAAGTTTTACTGAAGTTAAAACCATCGTACCTTAGGCTCAATTCTAATAATCACCTAGATTTACATAAGACGCCGAGTCAGGTATTCGCATTGATACATAATTGAAAAGAATGCGAATTACAGGCTTAGCATAACAGTGATTGTCACATCCGTCTTACAAATTACAATTCAGTAATAGTTATATCGAATGTTGTCAGTCAACTCCAGACCCATTTAAATACAGCCCTGTTCATAAGTCTCGATAGCTGGAGGAGTTCAGTCAGGTGATTCTCATGTGAAGTGAACCCCTGGATTGATTAAAACAATGTACAAATTTGTACTAACTTTAGGTGGGTCAGACGTACAGATATTCATGCTTTCCAATGCACAGGTTTCAACCGATCAGTTATTCAGTGGACCATTTGGTGCTTTTGAGAAATTAACAAAGTTTTCTGAATGGATTCCATCTCATCAGGTTGATATAAATATACGAGTTTATGGGACTTTTGCGTTAGTGAATATGTCGACGTGAAGTGCCTTCTGTCTAACTAGTCACTTCTTAGTCTGAGTCATGCATATGTTCATTGTCTCATTAATTGTTATTGACTTGCATGTAGACAGCCATGCTTACTGTTTGATATTTACCAAAATATTCAGTATACTTCGTCCAAATAATACATAATGATTACGCGTTTAGTTACTTTCATCCATTAATTTTGTGGTAATCTCCTTCTTTCCGAATACGATATAACCGCTACGCTTTTATTGACTTAAGCACCAAACCCTTTTCTTAACTATTTCATCATTTCAGAGAAAAGTTTGCAGTTTTCCACTAACTAATTATGTTGTCGCTTTTCACATTTGTTATAATATTTTTATTTAAACGAAGAAACAGTAGGTTCACACCATCTTCGTTCGGTGACAAAATCTTGATTTATCTGTCCAGAAAAGGCTATCCATCAGGGTTGTCTGGTTGCATCAATCTTAGTCAAGACGAATAATAAGTAATCAAATTTCAATGCTGTTTCATTCGGTTCGTTTCGTAAGAATGATTTGATTACCCAATCAGAACCTCAGTTTTTATGTTCTTATTCAATTTGCACCGTTCAAAATGAAGATGTCTTGGTGGCGAGAGGGTTCTTTACGTGAACTGACAGTTGGCAACGAAGTAATCAGCATGCGGTATCGAATAGACAAATCGGATCCACACTCTTGGACCCTTGTAATCAAAAACGTTACCGAGCAAGACTCCGGTATTTATATCTGCCAGATCAATCTCGCGAAATTAAGAGAAAAATTTTTCTACCTGACGGTTGTCAGTAAGTTCCATATATAAATGCAGCAGTTGTTTTACTGTTCCTCGTTGACATGTTTGAATCAAGCGGGTTTGTACAGAAGGGTTCTTGAGCAGTTTGTGACCAGTCCCCTCGTTACTATGCGGTCAGATAAACGTTCGTGAAGTGCGCTCATGTCATATTTAAGCCATATTGTCCGAGGGCCCATATCGACCTTTTACAGTGAATCTTTATTGCCATCTCAAAACTGTATAAACATCATTTTGCATTAATCGGTCCATTCGAGCAATGACAATAATGTATAGGGGAATCTATTGTCACAGAGAAAACACGTGATGTATTTTCGTAATTAATCTATTACTGCATTGAAATTAACACAGGTGGTAAACAGACACTGGGATGTGCAACTGAGGCTAAATGAGAGAATTCACTACGGTTGGGTCGCAAGCGAGAATTTCAGATGGTGTGTAATGAAACGGTGAAACGGTTTGACGAAAGTGCAGGTAACCTTGGAAGTTTCACTTAGAAACGACAGCATGGGTCGCATCTAAATAATAAACAGTTGTCATATAATCTATAACAGATGAGAAAAATTTCAGTTGTGGACCTATAAACTTAGAAGTGAAAGCATCAGTAAATTTCCATATGGGCAAGAATAAACTTCTGGACACTACTGATGTTTTGTCACAAGCAGTGGAAGTAAAACTGAGAGAAAACGGTGGGAATATGGATGCTTCTGTACGCATATAACCGTGGCCAGTGACAAGAACCTAAACAGATTTCAAGTCTACTTTTGTTCCTAGAGTGTAGAAGTGCCGCCATATCGCTGACGGGGTGGCCCGTCTTGTGTGACCGCATTCAAATAACGCTTCAAATGGTTAGTCTCCAGTGTATCCGGATACTTCAACTCGCGTTTGTTGTGGGTGTCACTGGCTGCCTGTATAGTTGGTCAGCATATGTCGCTAATCACATGTAGATGAAACTCTGAGTCGCATTTCAGTGGATGAGCAAGACGAGCATACGACTGCTATTCAAAGTGAGTTGCCGAATGGTTTCTTCGACGGATATCACGGTAGGTATTGTGTCTGGATACAAGTACGAAGGATTGCATGTTGGAACCTAAAGTACTTAATTAACACATTCGAGTGAATGATCCAAGTATATCACAAAAAAGCAGTCGCTCTCTCTCTCAAGCTTTTTAGCTATAGAAAACTTGTTTGTTTCGAATATGAAAACGCATAGGCGACGGCATTTGCATGCGTTCCAGTAAAACTCTTAACTTTTGAGTGGTGCTTAAAATGAACATTGCAAGCTTCCAGACAAAGAGCTATTGACGCTTCTGTGTAACGCACCCTACTAATTGCAGTAAATTAACACCAGTTTCTACGACAAGTTTGCTGTTTCATTATGTGGAATGAGTTGAAATGTTAGAAACAACAGAGATTTTTGCTGGTTTTTTCTTTAGCCGTTGCAGTGATCATATCATTACCTAAAAAGGGCTAATGTGCACTCCTTGTAGGTGAATACAACGTGACCTCCCAATATTTCTCCATATCTTTCAGGACCCAGTGTGCGACAAAATCAGAAAAAGCTTCACGACCAATATGTGAAGGACGAAGCATTGTCCCCACTCATTAAGTCCTCACAGCGAGGTATGTTCACATCATACCAATTCTTTTTGTTGCCAAATGAATTGCCCTATAAGTACATCTAGTTTTGAAGCGTATGGCACTCTATACTTACAGTTATCCAAATAGTATTGCACAGTTGCGCTTCTGTAATTCGTACCAGTAAACCTTTCACGAATAACCCAAACAGTAATGTCGGCGTCTGTATAAAATTGTTGTAATTTCTGACAAATAACAAATAGCATCGCCGTTACATTGATTGACAATTTACGATTTCTTGCAATAGTAAAAGTATGCGACTCAGTTTAGCGTTTGTGTTCATGACGACAGTTTATGTAATTCCATAAGGTTACAGAATGTAATAATGAATTGACGTATGGATGTTTTTTGAAGACAAGGATGTGCATTACTGACGCGTTCTAATAAGAACGCAATTAGAGTCTAGTGCTTATTTTTGAAAGCAACTAACTAAAAAATCTACGGGAATGCGACAGTTGAGATCGAATGTGACTGATGTTTAACTTCACATACCGAAAGTTTAGTTGGGAAGTAAAGGTTTGTCTTGTAGACAGTGAAATCTACCAAATGGCATAAAAGTATACTTGTACAGCACACATGAGCTTTGCTGCAAAAACGCTGGTCATCGAAACAGATAACCTAATAAAATCACTCACGTGGAGCAGTCAAAGTTTGCAATTGTGCATCGCACATATTCTGGTGTTATAAAAAGTATTCTTCAATGAAAGAAGAAATAACCCAAGTGCTAGAGTTGTTGCGCTAGCAAATGTCGCCCAGATTTTATAAACATACGGTGTGTTATATTATTAACCACTGACTTCCGCCGTGATACTGTTCCACTTTCCAACCCAGTGTCGACTAAATATGGAGACACAATCAGTGAATTTAAACATGCCTCTCTGACAGTGATGAAAAGGATTCCTATAACCATTCCTCATGGGACACATTCCATGTCGTGACACGTTGACTAGCAAGAAACTCACTGCAGTCCGGGCTGCATGTTTTATCATGAAACCGAACGGTATACACATCATAGTTTTAATCTCTGAGAGTTTCCACATAACAGTTCCTAAGTCAGCACTACTTAAACCACGTATAACCTGTGTTGAACCTGGCCCACTGCAGAGCATAACGATCAATCGACGGGTGTGACTCACTTATATGATATTTGTTTTATGCCATCTTACAACGCTGCTTGTGGACCATGCGTTCAAACACCGTTGCATTCTTATCCACCTTAATATTTGGATAATTTTCTGATCGTGTTGTGGTCACAATTACTACTTGGCAGTCTCAGCACGTGTGTTCCCTGAAGAAAGAGTCATATCCCCGTAACCGGGTTTCACAGTTCGCAGTTGTTCTACTTAAATAAATGGTTTATTCGAAGTGATGGAAGACACGTTGCTGAAAAGACATTTTTACACTACCCACAGGACGCTCAAAATTATTCGTCAACCAGCATCTATAGTCTCCTATTGGCATTTGGCTGAAAATCATCCGATTATTTCAAAATTTATGCCAGTAGTACATTAGTCTTTTAGTACCACTCGGGTCAGATCTCTTTCTGCTTTCAAATTTCATTTGATTTTTAACCTCGCTGAGTAAGTTCACAGGAATTAAAATTCGCCTCATTATTCCGACAATTTGGCGGAAAACATTCTCGCAATGTCCTGTGGGGATATCTGGCATGAGGGTAGGTCAAATCACAATATACCCTTTCATTAGGTCACAAATTAGTTGAGGAAAATCTTGTTACGATTAGGTAAAAATGAGTTGTCCTATACTTAGTGGCGTTCGAGCATAAGAATGAACTGCACGGGAAACCACTGACGGTCCATGTGGACTACTCACCACGTTTGGCCGTCTTCAATAAAATGAAACTCACTTCATTAAGGACCACCCCGAATTCTCTGTTAGCCCAGGCCACGCCCAGATCACTACATATTTGGGTTTTGGGGACACAGGTCACATGCAACATTTCTCTTATATGCACACTAAATAGTTTACTGAGGTGGTGTATATCTTCCCACCGCAAATCGGCTATAGGATTGGTTAAGTTGGATCACATTTGACACATTTCGGTCGGTGTATCAGACCTGCGTTCAGGTCTGTCAGAAGAACTTGTATGTTGCGTAACGTTCCTTAGAGATACATTGTGAAACTAATTCTTTCTTGCTGCTTGGATTCATTCTGCTTGTAATTACTGTTGCGCCGTTCACATTAGCAAATGCATTCGTGCAACGGCTGATTTCCTGATGAACAACGGATCAGTCATTTCTTTTTAGAAGTAACCAAATAAACAGAGATATCGACACGAAGTGATAATGAGAGTCACTGACGCATATGATCACTTCAAACATGTGACCCCATTGATATTTACCAGTTGAACTATCGAAAAAATAATTATTTATCATACTGGGCCGGAAACCTTCTATCTTGCGCAAGTGGTTATCTAAACTCTGTGTGTAGCACACAAAATTTCGTTGAAAGTGTCCCCTGAGACAAAGACCGATGAAGAGTATAGGTCAACAGTTTGACCTTTTGTTCGGCCCATTTCTTAACGCAGTGACATATTTGTGATGTTGGTGTCTTGGTCCGCCTGTCTGCATATCCGACAAAGATGTGGCGTAACAAATAGTCCATTCAGATTGTAGGGTGTTGTTTGCTTCAGTTGGTTTACCATTTAATACTTAGAAACTTTGTTTTCAGTTAGACCAGTAGCAACACTGAGACAGTCATTCACTCCCAACACCTATCTCAGAATTAAACACTTACGTAAAGATATTCCAGTTTGATTTCTACAAATTAATAATCTGTATGACATACTGATGATATCCATCAGTTCAAGTGTTTGAGAAGACATGCTTTTCTGTCGAGCAGAAATATACAGACCCTTCCTTTCTTCAGAACAAACTTTGACGGGTGCTCGTTTACTCAAGTTGGTAAAGATATCTCCTTCTGGTCACCCACATACACTCCTCAGACACGAATTTCAAGCCTCAGGTGCCTTACTTTACCAAATCTGAATTGATTTAGCTAAGAATTCTGTTGTTCTGTATTACAATTCATTTGTACGGCTCGAAATCTGTCGCGTAGGTGTTACTTAGCGTGTCATCGATAGCTGAATGTTGATGTTGGAGTCGACAATCAAACAATGAGCGCAAAAATTACAGATATATTTCGTACGAGCATATATCTCAATATACCTGTCTCTCTAAATCTGCTGCTAACCTTTGGCTATGGACTCGGCAGTTCACTTGGATGTACAACGCTCCGGAATCTCGATTGCGCACATTAGTGTGTATAACTTGCAAGATCTACTTCTGTGCATATAGGGTGCAAACATCTGATTCTAAATAAGTAATGGACAGTCGTTTTCGAGCGTACTGGGTTTCAGCGGCGCCACGTGTGCCGGAAAATCGTAAACGTATTTCCTTTATGGTCATCTTCTTAGGACACCGACTGTTTGCAATTGCAAATGTCAGCGTTTTGAGGGGCATGACGATTGACTTCAACTGTACAGGCTGAACAGTAAACGACTGACCAGTTTGAGTCTGCGAGAGAAAGATTGTAACAACCATAATGGGTGTTGCACGCACTTACCAACAGCGCTTGACCCCGTAAACCCATAGCCAAATAGAAATTCAGCTTGGCTATTCTATGATTTGTCAGAATGACAATGATTCAAGTAACATTGGTTTGACTTCGAGTACTGAGTGATTTTGTTGAGATTGAAGAGGCATAGGCCAACCGTCAATCACCCCTCCCCCTAATACTCAGTGGGACTAGCTATCCGTGATTATCACTGATATCCTCTTGTTAGATATAGGGAACGCTGATTAACTTACAGACCTAACTTGATATGGCTGATCGAGTCCAGTCAACGAGAACGGGAAGCGCGACAGATGAGAAAATTAGAATATCACGTAGTCTAATCCTCTTACACACGATGTCAGCAAAGCCGTACAACTGTCTACTGAACCGGCATTATTATGCAGAATCAACGATGGTATTAACTTACATAAGGCTTAACAATGAAACAGAGCATACTTGTTTTACAAGTGTGATAACTGTAGGACTATTAAATGCAGTACATAAAGGAGTTCACTTCAACAAAAAGAATCAACGTTACATTTGGCATCTATTCTAAAGAAGCAAGCCAGGTCTGGATTTGAAGACAACTAGACTACCCTGATCCAAGAACAATCGCATCTGTTAAATATTTGTCACCACAGTCAGCAATGTTCTCCCAGGCTCACGCGTACTAACAATGCGGAAAAAACGAATATATGATGCCACAAATTGGAAGTATATACCACGGTAGCTGACCGAGAGTTTTTGCTGATTCGCTGAATAACGTCCTGATATGAGCAAAATACTTTCTTCCATCCTATGGGGTTTACAGACCGCAAATCACAGGTCCCGTATTTCGTCAAAGAAGCTTCGGTTCCAAATGTTGGTTTGCTTTGCTTACAATTTGCCGTTGGGCACATGTATGAAATTTCGGGTTAGGTGTGAATAACACTGATCATGAGAATTGGAATGCACAATCTTTGTTCTAACCAGATCAGTTTCGACACGTAGGCAACTCTGATGGTGTTATGTAGAAAGGTCTCGTAGTGAAAAGCCGCATATTTTGATCCAATATCTAATTGACGATAAAAGATTACTGTTTCCTTTAATTTAAACCTATTTATTGACGTGCCTTCATCGTATTCTTCCATAATCCATACTTTATAGACATTCGAATAGAAGGAACTTTGTTTGGAATTGCAGGACAACCGCTGTCACTCAGGTGCATTGCCAAATTTTATCAGCCAGATTCAAGTGCCACACTGTTTTGGTTTCACAACAACCAACGTCAATATTCAAAGGGATGGAAAACTTGGATTCGTCAGGTTAGGACAATCGCTGTTCGAGAGGCAACTGAGTGGTCAGATCCAATTAAGAACATTGAGCACAATATTACCTATCAATGGTTGAATAAGTCCATATTGCTTAGTGAGATTACAGTAAGCTACTTACGGCACACATTTGCCGGTCCTTGGAAGTGCGCTAAATTTTCGAAGAATTTTTTCGAACCCTCCGGAGAGACAACAGCTTTCGTTACAGTGACAGGTGAGGTGTTGCTGAAAGCAAATAACGTTGACGTTATGTGTGATTTCATTTACATCCGAGACTAGAATATGCCTCAGAATAAAGGATATCAATATACAAGCAATTAAAGCACGGGACAAGATTCCCCTGGTAGTAAAAAGAATATTACCAACCTCTCGGGCACTAGTGAAGAATGCGACATTTGAAAATTCAGTTCTTACTAGGCGTGAGGGCTCGCTTCGCAGAAAACCTCTACTTCATAGTGGAATTATTATAAATAAATTACCAGACCCAAATCGAATGTTCGTTAAAAATTTCGTATTCAGTAAGCTGAAAGATACTGTCTGAATTTTTCTCATAAATTATTTTATTATTGTTAACTCCATTTAAATAGAAGAATTTCGCTTAGGTTTAGCCACCAACAATTACAAGATACTTCCAGTTGGTTGATCCGTTAAATATCCTTTAGGTTGAAGTGGTTTTTGTGTAGTACTGTTCATCAGATATTTCACAAAATTTTCTCAAATAAAGCTTGGTTATATGAGAAGAAATTTCAGTGATATAAAGTGATATGAAGTTTAGGTATTTAACTTCAAAACGGCTTCAGGTTTCATGTGGAATCTTCAAATACAGACATCGTTTCAACAGGTATAGTGATGCTAGGCCGAGGAGAAATAAAAGCTCTGACACACTTTATATACACTGGTCAGCTTCGTCAACTTACTCAACGTTTGCAGAGAAGTCCTGCAATTTCAAGAATTGCTTGATAATCTGCTCGGAAAATCTTTTATAAGCGCCAAAATAATGTGGCCCACTGGACCTAATAAACGCACGATATTTTTTCCAAACTGGTGTGCTTGTTTTCACAATTATCAGTAAACTTTCCATCTTCTACTGTCACCCTCAGATTTTCTCATTTCAGACCCTGGGCACTAGCGATGACAGATTCAAATTTCGTTTTTTTTTTAAGACTGGCTGGTAAACTTATTTTCCTCCTTGCCAAATATTGAGCTAGGCGGTGAATAATTTCGATTGTAAACAGACTGTATTCTCCGTCATATAGAACTTTTTATTAGTGATTTTCATACAGTTCAATAAATCAGTCCATCGAATGGTTGAGAAATGCTACTGTAAGATGTAGCCCAAAGCCAGTAGTCTTCTAGTGGTGGTCGGAGAAATATTGGTGGGGCCTGTCAGATATTTGCTTACGTGTAAGAAATTGAATAGGATTGAATAGGATTGGCCGCCTTTTTGATACAATTGTATTTTTTCCTCCCATGCATATGCTACTTCCATAAAATGTCAGTACGCCCACGGTTTCCATGTCCGTATAAGCCTAGCTTCTTTAGAAATCTCATTCGTAAAGAACGTTTATTCTTTTCCCGTACGGTTAACCGCATTGTTGTGACGAGATTAGATAAACCAGTAGTTTAAACGAAGAGTCTGATCTGGACGCAGGTCCATACACTAAAACCGTACATAGAAGCTCCTTCTCCTTCCCCTAGTTGGAGGATTCATGCGACTCTCATACGAAAGCAAGCAAACGTGGGTTCACGCAAAGCAATTTGCAAGATTTAGCCACTTTCGTAGGATAAGTACCAAACGTTGTTTCATGGAATAGACAAGGAATCTATATGTTTGTTTCCAGGTGTGGACAGATTAGGTTGGCGAACACAGTGAAAACCACATCAGAGTGGAATATCGCAAAATTCTTTCGAACGGGTTCAGGGTTTGCGCTGGTTTATTCACGGCTGCACATGTCGCAGACAGATTCAGCCCATCTGTTGTTAAGGCAGTAGTCAGCACAATTTGGTGAGAAACGCGAATGACTTTGCAAGTGTTGACAGTGAACCACAAGTTGTCTTCTATGGACCACTGATCCAGAATGTTCAAAGCGTTCTCTGATTTTGTCAAACCTCCTTGGTACCCTAGAACTCGTCATAGTTTTGGACATTCAGCACAGAGTGACGTCAGCACTTTGATACTGCTGGACAGCTTGACAAGGAAAATACTAAACACCGCAAATTTCAAGACCGATCCTTGCGGAACGTCGGCATTTAACAGGAAGCAACTCTGATAAGCGTTCAGCCATCCTGAAGTCGAAACTATCTTCGGTCTGATACTCGTGAAGTCATGTGAGAAGGGACTAACCAAGACCACGGATGTAGATTTTTCGTGGCACAATGGAGTGATCGATCCTGAAAACGGTTTTAGAACGTAAAGATAAACGAAGTGGACGGCATGTGGGACGGATGAATTTGGAATTACAACGTAGTCATTTTGTATAACAAAGGTAGTGAGTGCCATTTGGCGCAATTATACACTAGTGAGTCTACTCAATTGGCATACATTCAAAGACTGGCGTCCATTGGGTCACTTATACGGCAAGCCATGTGCTGATGCGTTAGTTCTGGTATGACAGAAAAAACTGGAAACAAACGACACACGTTGGGCCTGGACAAGGGCAAACAATTCGGATGGGCATACATTTAGCCCAACAACATAAGTTGTATCTTCAAAGTATCATTAGTTTTTAAAATTTATCAAATTTTACAAATGTGGAATCCATCTTCCGTTGTATCTAGCTTTAATGTAAGTTCACTTTTACGGTGAAAATGACATTATATGCGACTGTCAAACTAGTGACTAAGGTGGTGTGCTTTCACTGATAAGGCTTTTTCTGAAAACTTTTCAGAGACTGACATTTGCGAAAGCAATGTAACTTACATTGTTAAAAAAGCCTGTCAGTACGTGGTGCCAGCTATACTACCGAATTTCTGAGGTTCATTTGGTCCTCTGTAAAGAAAATCTTATTTGTTGGGACTTTAACCCTGTTGGCTTATTTATGTTAATCAGGAGTGAACAGACTTAACGGAAGTGCCGGCAAATATACAAGGTAGTAAAGTTGTAAATAGGTGACGAAATGATTGCTAGGATATAAGTAGGCAAATTGACCGGCGCATTTGCGCGTAGGGTTTCAACATATGCACAAATCCGGTTGTGATTTTTTGATTAATCAGAATGCTTCAAGATGGGTGCACCAATTGTCAAACGCACGCACATTAGCTTGACAGATTGGCACCGCAAATTGAGCCCTTGCTTGATTCATGGTACTAAAGTCCCACTATAAACATGGGTTTGTCAGCCTAAACTTAGTCTGGTTTAACGAGAGAAGCTC
Organism: Paragonimus westermani; assembly: GCA_008508345.1. Classification (NCBI taxonomy): domain Eukaryota; kingdom Metazoa; phylum Platyhelminthes; class Trematoda; order Plagiorchiida; family Troglotrematidae; genus Paragonimus; species Paragonimus westermani. The sequence goes on along the minus strand of QNGE01000288.1, from coordinate 34,710 downwards.
TGTAATGTACACCATTCGTTTTCCAGCATTCTTTCCAGTTGGTGCTTGCATTAATTGCCAGGAAAAATGAAAGAGTTCCTCGCAGACTCAAATACTTCTCTGTTTCGACAAACCCGTGATTTACTTTCCCAGAAGTTCCAAGTCATTCTCTGAGAGAATTACCAATTGAGTAGTCACCATCCAGAAACAACACGATTACATGCGTGAGAGTGAGTCGCAGGTCGGTATAAAATTAAGAGCATTCGGAGTGTTTATATTTATAGGTTCGGCGAGTTGTTTCAACCAATGTTAGAAAGGTCAACAAACATCAACAAAGACCTCGCAGGTGGCTACTTAGCAAATCGTACATAGGTTGAACTGCCATCAGTCTATATAGTTGGAATGCTCATGTCAGTATTAAATCACCCAGAAGAAGCTCGCCAATTGTCTACGCTGCCATGCCACTAAAGCAAGCAAGTACGTAAATTAGTACTGTTCCCTTCACACCCAATTCGACCATCTCACTTCAGTCCTCATTGGTTACCTTGCAAACAATCGATAGAGTAGGCGAATGAGGGCAGCGTTTATCGTCAATCGGGAAAGTTACTTGGGAGATCTGCAAGAAAGCAAAAACTTACATCAGAAGGAAATACGTTGCATTGTTTTCTATGATCGGGGGAATATTCCGTCAGTTCACGTTTTACTCAAACTTTACAAGACTAGATGAAAGACTAGATGAAAACAATATGATTTATGAACAATCTTGATCAGTAAATTTAGAATCTTATCGACTAACGTGTCCACTTTTTGTCAATTCTTTTATGGCTGTTGATGTCCAGAATGGTACTTCAAATGTAACTGGATTTATGGTTGTACATGAAGGTATCAAACAAATGGACTGGTGAACCAGCTGACTGTCGGTGTTTTTTCCTCGGATTGATATAAAAATATAGACGGATTACAAAATAAGAGGGGATCAGAAAAGTCAGCGATAGTGGTGAAGTTGTATGCAATTGGCAAATTCGAACGCGTATGTTATCCAGGCGAGCATGAAGGGCATGTCGCGAAATTTGATAGAAGTCACAATATAAGAATTCCGGCAAGTATTAGGGGAGTTTACTGGATATACACCAAACAGTATTCACATGTGATTATAACTTCCACAACTCCCCAGATTTTAGGCCGGCCTGTTTCGGAAAGGAAAACATACTCTAGGTTCGTTTTCCTTAGAGGTCGTCAGTAATGCATATTTCGGTCATGGCCGAAGTGTGAGATCCGGCTATCGTTTTACGAAACAGTCAAGTGGACCAGGGTGCTACCTAACTCATGTTGAGTAAACGTTAGCCACATTTCTTTGTACTTAACGTTTAGACCACCCGATCACTCCAAGGGAAGACGTAACAACTGTCGTGCTGGTTATTGTAGGCAATATCTCTGGTAAAACTTCCCTTCAAACTGTAATCATATACTTCATTAGCCCATCTAAGCAATACTGTGATCACACTTTAGTACCATTAAAATCGCTGACAATAAGGGCAAAACACAAGTTTATTGCTTTCCATAAACGAAGGCTGGCTGAAGTTGTGTATGTGAATGTGAAAGTTTCAGTTACGTTCGATTGGGTTTCAGGCTTTGTGTGAACCGATACGGATGGAAAAGCTGGAGTGATAAAACGGTAGGCCTCTGTTCACGCTGGTTTCTAACGAATATCTAACATATAATCAAGGTTGCATGCACTACAGAAGTAGTAACCGGGACGGGTAGCGAGTATTTGGTCAAATACAGAACATGTCAGTAGTAACTGGAATTCCTGTGAGCAGGCATACAAACAGTTTGTGATACTGGTGCATCGAGGTAATGGTTGTCTGGCGAACAAAGTTACTAGAATAGGCCTCAGTGATCTCAACACTGTTGAAGTTGTTCTTTGCTTAGTGTATTATCCGAGCATGTTTGGTTGCAGTCACACAATGTGAAACAATTTTACTGACACAAATGCCATTAGACCATATATCACAAGCAAGATGATCATTTATCTGTATGTGCCTTTTGGGGGCTGAAAAAGCATCAGAAGAATACTGTGAAAAAGATTACAGTCAGTACGCATTTTGGAGCTACGATGTTTATCTATGGGAAAGCCGAACGTTCTATTTATGTCAGTACATACCGCGTTAGGAAATTTAGTTTTCCTTGCGAGATGAGTTAAATTCCTGGGGCAACAGGTCACTTACCAGAACGTATAAGAAAGCGTGTATTACTTGTGAAATGATAGAGCATCATTGGTCAGTAATAGTCCCACACTTGGTGGAAACAAGCCGTGCGATAGAAGTTTCCAATATATGTCCGAAGATTCACTCGTTTAAGGTTGTCAGTCCAGAAGAAGCAAAGTTTCGTATCTTAGCTGATACAACGGTTACCACAAAACATCTTGAGATTCACCAACGGCGCAGTATAAAGAAACTGCATTGGTTGTGGGCAGTGTTGAATACAGCTCATTACGTAACAATTTTCTGCGCGTCTTGCTGATCGTGTGTTGTACTGCTCGTATCACACAACTGACGCTTAGGTGATATCATTTGTTTCGAGTAGCTTCACTTCTTCGCTCAGAACTATGTCCTGTCTTATCTCAACCAAATAACTAAGTCTGACGCATTTCAGCATTCTAATCGTTATGATGATGAGCCATCCCAAACAAGCTTGACTCGGATGTCCTCTTCTTGGTTACAAGAATTTTTGTCCGTAGAATCACGTTGTACAGACTACATGAAATCTGAGGTTAGACTGCAGTAAGAAGAACCGCGATGTACTCACCGGAAGTTAGGCGTCCAATTAAGTGACGTGTGCGCACGATCAGCAACTAGACTACAAAACACAGTGGTGGGAATAAAACAATGAATGAGACTTTCGATTGCAATGGTTGCCTCAGAATTGCGCTCATTCAGTAATTTGACAGTTAGAAAAACTGACCGGAAACACCGCTTACGCTTTTCGAATTGAAATAACCGGTGTAAATTTGTTACTACAATAGACGGATAAAACTTCATTAGCCACCAATTTCAAAATGATAGACTTATATAGACCGCCACATCCAGTCTTCTGTTTACTACTGACAAACGAGTGTCAAAACCGTGCGAATATGAACTACAGAGTAGCCTATGTGAAATGACATGTAGATGGAAGAACTGCTTGAAGCCCACACAGTGTAACCTTTAACCTTCAATGATAGTGTTGCAGACCACTAATTTTATGTCAGCATATTGGAGTAGAGCCAACTTTGCTGATTTTAATCCGATGCGTATACTGCTGCAGGGCGTAACTACAGTATACCTAGAGAAACAGCTATGTATTCTGATACTAGGGGCTAATGGTTAGAAATAAACAAGATTCAAATGGTAATCAAATGATGTTTGCTGACCTGGCATTCTGGTCTTAGACAGTCGTACTGCTGTAAAAAGCTTGTAAACGGGAGTCTGCCACCGCTTCAGATTACCAGAATATACAGTTAAAAGCACTGTAATTATAACGATTTCAACCTTAACCGTATAAAGAATCGCTGTTGTCAACCAACCCTTTGGGCCTTGGTAACTCACAAGCAACCGCTTACAGCCACTTAGAGTTAGTGGTTTACAGAACAAACCGTGTCAAATAGTTGACGGTCACCATCGATGCATGACCTTTTTGCGGACAATTGGGGCACGTTGATGTCTGCCCGACCCTACGAACCTCACTGAGTGACAACAAAACGGTATGATTAATCCTGGAATGAATGTCTACATTTCATCCTATTTGACTATGATTTTGAATTCTCCATGACACTAGATCAAAGTGAGTAGAAGATGTACCTGGCGAGCCACCCTGAGTCGCTCTTGACCAAAAATCTACACTAGATTCAAAGTTTCCCAGTTCACCAAAAATACATGGACCCGGAGTGCTTTTAAAGCAAATTCATGTAGATGTGCCTGACTGCCGTGCAGCCTGCGCGCAAATCACGGCATAAAGCGAAACTGAATTCTGGTACTTTATTTTATGATAGAACGGCCTCACAACGCGTTCATATGGTTGGGCTGTATAACCATCAGACTAAAGTAAACTCATACCCCACATCATCTTCAATGTCTTCCGGCTAGCTTGCAATATACTAACAGACAAAATTCCATTATACTTCCCTACTAATTGCGTTGTCATTATTTCACTGACCTCATTTGTGTTTATTTTACCAGACAAGCCCGGATTCATCCCACAATCACATCCTGTGAATAAGCAACCGAGGTTCGTATCGACCAGACAAAATTCGGGAAATATCCAGGCTATCGGAATAATGTGCACAATATGTGTGACATTTTGTCTTACACTGTACATGCCAAACTGTCCGGGTTCTAATTAGTCAAGTATAAAGCTGGTTACAAGATTTGTACAAAAGAAAATACTACATATTTGTCTATATTGTGATATTTTATTTTAGAAATGATGAATCTCTTTCATTCCTCGAATCAATGTTTTAACTATCACAATTGTGAATACTGCAGAATATACATATAGGAATAATGGTGAAAATACTACCAGAAAATATTTGACACTCCAGCATTTGCATATCGGTTGAGTATGGACCAGACGCTTATTTCCATAATCGTTTCCAAATGCGCTGTTGCCTAGTCGACCGGCTAGTCGGTTGGATCAAAAGCACTTGGCATTTAACAGCTGAGCCGGAAAACCGACCCACTTCTGCAAACGTACAATCTCCTATTTTGTGAGATGGATGGATATGTGTAATGGACTGCGTAAGTGATTCCACCGCTCCAAATGAAAACTGCTCAGCAGTAAGACACACTCGAATGTGATAATTCTACGACATATCTCATGTAATTACACTCCAAAGTTTGTCAGATGTTTCAACTGAAGTAACAAGCACTCCATCATGCTTGAAATCCCCTCAAAATTTTGTGGTCGCTCCAATAATCATTTTCGGGATTAATCTTGCTGCTGTTTATGAACCAAACCTCCAGTTCCAACAGTAGCATCCACAACCTCAACTACTGCATGTTCAAATGACTCAACCATAGGACGTCGCCACTTCGATGGGTCAGTAGAAATCACGAAGAATCTTCCAAACCTACAAGCCGTAATATGTCCAGACATGCAGGAATATATGGAGTGCTGTACTAATGGTCGCTAACCCACAAATCCTTTGTATTCGTTGGGTATTCTGGGCCGTTCGATGCATTCATTTAATCACCAGTAGTTGAACTGACTAAGAATATTAATTTGTTACTCTAAGCAGAGTCAACTGCAAAACTAGGAAGAAGGTGGGGTAAACATACACAGATAGTGGGTACATGGTGTGGACTAGGGGAAACAGGGCAACGCTGTGGGTAAAACTGGAAAAACAACATCATGGCAAATTTTGAAGTAAAACTTCAAGCTGAATAGGTAATTGTGTTTTTCTCTGTTCTTAAACTTTGTCTCAATGAAGGGTTGACGATTTGTACAAAACGTACCGAATTCGTTTATTCTTGTGGCCAATTGAAAATCACGTGGGAATTTCATTATTTGTTGTTGATAACTTTTTGTCAATGAGAACTAGTTACCGCCATAGCTGCATAAGTTATCACGCTGCAAATATCCAATTTATTGGCCACCAAAGCGAACAAATTAGCATTGTATTTTTATGAACATTCGAGCATATTGTCTCTTCTTCCAGCGAGCTCCCATGTTCATAACAGCAATCCTTAATGTATTGAGGCTGATACAAGTTGAATGGACTAACTCACCTATTCATTGGATGTTGAAAGCTGTAGAGCTACTTAATATGCATCATCTCACATTCCTAAGGCTTGGTTAACATTTGCGCAAAATGAAGATAATCTCACCCACTTCATTAACTATTAAAGATGAGATGATGAAAATTCACTACTTAGCCGTCCCCGTTCACCAAGAATTTGCTGTGTATACATCTATGTCATTGTGGTGAGGATATTCGTGGAGTTTTTGAATTATTAATACAATCTTCAAACGTCGTTCATATTCGTACTGGTCTAAAATCAGACGGGAAATGCTGAGCCAGTGTCTGAATTTTGTAGACCGTGGTGCGTATAATGAACAACAACAACGTCGACAATGGTTTACGCGTCTTACTTGTCGTTCCTACTGCCGTCCTTCCTTCGGGTCAGAACAACCATCACGTGGATGAGAGCAATTAAGGTAGAATCATCCGTACAGTCATGTTTCTGTTGTTTTCTGAGAAAGAAATGTCGAATAAATATAAAATTTTTGTTAATAAAACAAGACAGCTAAGTGAGTCCGCAACTAACGGAACCAGCAACGGAATATCAGCATTCCTCATTCTCAAAGGTCCCCAAACGAATATGAATCCAGTACGATAGCACACTAGCATGTAAGATCATCAGTACGATGTAGGATGAATCGGTTTGACTTGAGTAAGCGTGTCAGCCGTAGGTGATCAGGCAGGTTTTAACAAATCTGTAAAATTTCAAGCAGAACATTAGGCAGATGATGACGCATGCAACAGTCTTGACGAGCATCCGTTTGGGTTTTAACTACCAACATAAGGAAAAAATTGATCACAAACACAAAGAACGTACAACACATTAGTTGGTCGTAGGCATGGAAAATAGACACCTAGGAAGTGTCAGTGACTTGACAGCTAACAAACTACAATAGTACCCCGTTTATCAATAACTATCCGAGTTATTTGGAACCTCTGCAAAACCACTTCTTTTGGTTTTCTTCGTTGTGACATAAACGAGTGTTCACAAGATAAAATAATTTCATTCGAGGATTCTGAAAACGGAATCTAAAAAGTACAAGTTAACACGAACTTTTTCTTTGTGCTTACACCGGCTGTTAAAGTTTAGTGGCGCACAAACAAAACAGCGTTTGTCCAAAACAGGTGAAAATGCCCCGCGTCATCGTAGATCACGAGTGTTACTCTTAGCTAAATCTGCGGGAAGCATAGAGCGGTGTTCATTCGGTTTTCCTCTTGTAGTGTCGGCTGATGAAAGCTGCTCAAAATAAACCTGACAAAACGACATTTTCTAGTAGGCGGACTCTCAGTAGAGTTGTTGAGAAGAGTCTATTCTTGTTTCGTGGCCTACGGTCAACAGATGTCTAAAACTGGTTCAGGCGGCACTTAGTACCTTACTGCTGTCATTCATTTGCCGGTGTGTGTTTACAATTCCTAGCCATTTTGAAGGATGCAACTGTGGTTGGACTTCAGTCCATTGTAATCTCTTTACGGATAACCCGGCAGCTAAAATGAGCTGCATTCAGAGATGGGAGACTATAACACTAAGGGTGTTTTCACTGGTTAACCCTCTATACTGCATTGATTTGACCAAATTGCAAACGTGTGTCTTATAGTGGCGCAAGTCATGCAATAAATAGTTGCTTCTATAATTATTTTAGATAAAACGGAGAAGGCGTAAGCATTATAGAGCAATATATTCCAGCTAAAACCCAAATCAGAAGAGCAAAACCAAGGCGTACATCACCCAAGGTTTATTCAAGAGTAAACTACAGTGCAGCTTGGACAAAAAGCAGCACAAAACAGAACAGCTTTAGTGAAGCTGACAGACGAATCACCCGCCTCGAAATTTTTACTCAAATCGGAACAGAACTGCAAATCTACATTTGAAGTCTAAGACACAGCCTCATTAGGTTGTGTTCACAATATGTGGACTTGTGCATGCGAGTTGGCTGCCATCCGGACTCATTATTAAGCTGTTAATTTTGCGCTGTATAACACATTAGAACAGACGCTTGTGTTTATCTATTTATCCCGTAATACCAAACTGACAAACGGTGAGCTAGGTGTATCTCAACATTAGAGGAAAACTACCATGTTGTTAAATTTGTCTGTTTTGCTGATTATTGACTTTTGATGAGCAAAACCCATTCCAAAGTAGGAACATCCGTCGTGAACACAATAACAGATGAATGGGAACTTGAAATGCTAAAATCTTTCTTTTAGCTATCTCCAGAGCACAATTCCATAAATGGAACAAGTTCGTTTTCTTAGTGGCTGCTATGTTTCACTCGATGTTTAAAGCATACTATTAGTTCACCCAAAACGTTGACACAAATTTGGCTTACTTGAAACTCTTATAAAATGCCGAATTTATCTCTGTTGAGTGATCAGTAGTGATGCAACAAATGACAGTCCGGACACAATTAACTGATTAAATGCTCGACCCCGGAATGGAGATAATGAAGGTGCATTGAAGTATTTCATTTTTCATTCCATATTACCGATGTAGACCAATGCATAAGCTACGTCCTTCTAACTTACCTTAGTGGCTAAGAGTGAACAACCTAGAGATTTTCATTTTGACCACAGGAAGCACGATGTTGCTAACCATGGTATCTGTGGGAGTGAATGACCAAATTCATTCTCACTGTTGTGGGCACAATGCCGAGTTAAGCACAACAGAATATATTCACTCAGTTGACTTCCAGCTATGGCTCCTGCCAAGCTACAAATAAAACTATTGATGTTTCCCTGTCGTCATTGGAAAGCCAGTTAGTCAGTATGTTCCAGTAAGCTATTCTGTCAGCTTTTTCCTCGTGGGATGCTGTGAACCGTCTGCATGACATAGTGCAATGTCGCTGTGCGCTCCCTTTCTCGAGTAGATTTGTGTGTACGGCGATTTTCCATTTGGACAAGAATCTTTTACAGCACAATCTGGTAGCTTACTTCAAAACTACGCGAGCAACATCGATAACGAAAACGATTACGTATGTCCAGATGTTTTCATGAACTACCGTATGACTACTTCTCCGGCTGAAAATTGTTAAAAATCTCGCACAAGGCAACTACATCATTGTAGGCAGTTGGTCCAAGTGGGCAGCAAAATGGTTTACAATTATCTGAGGATGACTGGGCCTTCTACCCAAACGAGGGAGTCTAATTCGTGATATATGTACAAGTATCATATTGGCAATAAGAAACGATTGTAAAAACTATGCGAGTTACTTACTGTGGATAGTGTATTCCTCTTCTTCGAAGTTGATCGGTCATTTATGGTTGTCTTACAGAATAGCCAAAGACAACTATGACGCTAAGGGGTGTGGCTTACGATTGTAAAATCAATTGTCCCTGAGAACCTGCTAGTATGGTAGCCTGGAAAATTATCTGCGAGGTCGCGGCTGGTCAATTACTTCGGTATCGGGACTTCTTGTGAATTACCTTCTACGTTTATTGCAACTTCCGTCAACGTACTCTGTACAAGAAAATATTCAAAAGTAGTTTCACATGAAACAGTGGTTCAGCTTATATTATGGTCCTTGAACATTTTGCTATACACCATATAATACACAAGTTGTTTAATGCCTGTCCTACGAACTTTTTCTATCGTTGGCCCACCTTGTTTAGTGTTCAAGTTCACTCACTAGTTTCTAGGGAATCATAAGTTTGATCTCAACTAGTCTTGAAACAGAAGAGTTTCGAAGTTTCCAGCAAATCTTTGGTGCATGTTTAGATTTTTATCCCGGAATTTATACCAGTGACCAGAACATAGATGACACACTACTGAGCAGTGCGAAATAACTTCTGTGAGTTCGATATTTTCTACTGTATGTCTGGGAGGAAAACTCGATACCTGACGGTATTCCCATACACTCTCAACACGAAGGGCTTCACATTTTGCGTACACCTGGTAACATCTGCCTTGCAAATGAAGAAGAATCTTAAGAGGACCATCTCAAATCCAATCTTACAGTAAGTCAGCTGTTAACTTATATATTGGACCAAAAAAAGAATGCCTGTGAACCCATCCCGTTTTCATGAAATCCACCATCATCATCCTACTTCAAGTCAACTTAACTATATGTATTAGTGCGGCACACGTTTTCAACATGCTCAGACGCCCGAAGCTCTCCATATCGATTAGTGGATTAACCCTACGAGGAAGTACTCTTATGGAAAACATCAAAACATTCATAAATTTCCATTTATTTACACTAAAGAAGCTACCGTTGAGGAGGAGGAAAATTGTTGTCAGTTTGCTTCGGTTTGTTTGAACGAAAGAACTACTGATTCATTTAACCGAATAGCATTGGTATTTCCACACACAATATCACAGAACTTAAGGGTAACAGTCCAGAACACATAACTATTTCATTAATTGTCCATCAAAACAGAACATGCAACAATGAAAAGTAAATCTTCAACCCATACAACGACCCTATCATTAGCCCACAATCATTTTATACAGCCCATTTCTACTCCGGTCGTGCGTATCGACTCTTATACAGAATACACATAAAAAATCTTCCGTCATTTTTATTGCACAGGTAAGTGCGAACCGTCAGTAACTGCGAACTGCCTACAGTCAAGGTAGACGAACGAAATACGGTTCCTGAAGTTTTCCTGAGATTGGATAGAACGTTAGCAAAACTTTCGCTTTATTAATCAGCCAGACACTTTTTGTAATTAATCTAACAAGTGTTGAGTAAAACTTTTTCTGAGATTTGCCAGCGTATTTTGGGCATACGGCAAAGTTTGTCGCAAGTGTAGTACCAGGTCGACTTTCAATTCTGGTCACTTCGGTAAGTGTTTGTAGCTACATTAGGGATGGGTCTATAAAACGATCCAGATATACTGACCATTTCAGGGGGCATGCAGTTGATAGAAACAGAAGTAGTTGCTTTGTCTGTTGAAAAATATATGTTGAGCGCATGAAGCGGACACGTTATTCTTTCATACAGTAAGCGGCAAAGGCTCGTAAAGCAGTGATCCAAAAACCACTCGAACCCAGTCATTCGCGTCTATACTAACAACCGCCCAAATTCAGAGCAATTTTACCAACCCCACAACGGCTCACGAATGATAACCATATGTGTTATCTGGACTCTCTTATATACAACTAAACGAACGAGTCTATTAAACATTAATCCTGTGAAATGCGTTAACGTTTTTGACAAATAAGTTGCTATTTCAAAAAATTAAGTACTTTATTTATTCGATATTTACTAGTGTGGTAGTCAAAATTTGATGTGGTTATGCTTTGTATGATGAGAGAGTGTACTCCAGCCCATTAAGCCATATCCAAAATTCTAATCTCACCTTCGGGTTAAAGCTCAACTATGTAATTAATTACTGTCTTTATAAAGAAAGAAGGGCGTTAGTAAAACTGAACCGTCATACTGAAGAGTTGTAGACCCGCCCTAAATTCATAATTACAACGCTATGTATATCCTATGAAGTTGATGCATATACTAATTAGATGTGCACAAGCTGTCTGGCTTTGAACGAGCTGAAGGTAATAATTACAATGACAAGTAATCGAACAGAACAATTCAATAATATTTGTACAGTACAAATTTGCCGAACACTATTACGATTAATGTTTGGTTGCAGACGACAGAAGGTATTTTTCGGTGAATTGTTAAAACCGGAGCTTACAGATTAGACACTTCTATGAAATAAAATAATTCCCACCTATAAACTGGGAATCGAAATATTGTGTGCAAAACATTTTTCAGGCACATCTACGCTAATCACCTTAAGTGAGTTAATGAGTTTATGGGCTTTCTTTTTTTCGAGCTACTTGCTGCTACGGAGGTAAAAACCGACTATCATTTTTAGTTAGAAGTTCACGTAGATCCATCTGCTTCTATGGGTGGGAGAGCACAGTGAAAATCTTTACAGGGTGTGAGATTTCTCCTGAGCTATATATCATTCCGAGTTCCTTCCAGTTTGTTTACTCCTCGCTGGCTATAGTGTAAACATTCAATAATTCGGCGATAGGTGTAAACGTCGTCGGATTCTTTTACTTTTGGTTCGCAACGACATTTACCGGTCACTCTGCCCTAGCCACAAGTGAAAGCAGACTAATAACTGCAACTGATCACTGCCTAGAACTGGCTGATTGCTTAGTACTGTTGTATAACAGACAGTTTCGTTGTGAGTAGTATACTACTCGCAAGTAGTGTATTACCCACGAGCGACATTCAGGAACAAAAGGACAAGCCCCGAACAAGACGGACAAGAAGAGACTATCAAAACAGTGTGTACATGCCGTTTGAGAACTTTTACCAAGGCGAATGACAACGTACTGTCACCGAATGTATGTGAGTGCATGTCTGTCGTGCAAATGAATGCACGCATTTGTGGTTCAGTTTTTGACATGACCTGTACGGTAGTTTGCGCAATAAACCAACTTGCTGGCCAAGCGTCTTTTACGGATACAACAGTACAACTTAACTTGATTGTAGGTCGGTTTTGTAGGCTACTTAACTTGAATAAAACTTCCCATTTAACAGGCATCACATTCCTTGCGCAGATGCAAACTAACCCAAACTAGACTTAGTTCAATCTTACTTACGTTTTGTTCCGTCGAATTTGCATCCTGACTACCACGGTAGACATACACCTACTCTGGTTTAGACAGTTTTACCGCAATACTGTCAGCATATCAAATACGACGCGTACTGCACTTTACGCCAGCGCGGGTCCACTCTATAATGAACTGACCAGGCTCTGTGACCTTTGTTCCCCGGGAACTATTAGGTATTACGAGGACCTTGTGTAAAAAAGAAGTGCCGGAGGAGGAATTGCACGTCTCTGACATGACAGTGTCGAGCAGTGATAGGGAAATTGGTAAGGAACATGGCAAAGCTCTTTATTAGAGAACACACTCAAAAACCTTAAGTAGTCATGGTAAAGCGCTGCTAGATATTCCGCAATCAGGCTGGCAAGAAGTTGACTTCACCGAAAAATTTGTTTGGTAGAACAGTCAAAACATTACTGCGCACGATTTGCCGCCTGGCGAATTTCACTACATAGTATCACGTTCGCACTGCGGAACGGAAAATCGAAAAGAGGAGCACAGGGGTCGGATGTGAAACTAAACATACGGTGATGTTTCTCGCTAACCAATAAACCGCACGATTACCATGACAGTGCCAAGTTGAAAAGCGAGTTCTTCTGCACACCAGGAAGTGAACACCAACGTCCCAGAACAACTGGTCGGGCATATCTTAGCGACCAGCAGTTCTCAGTTGCGCAATCAAATGTGAACACCTGCGTGGGATCCACCTGGTGATGACTCTCCAGTAGATGTCGAGTGGCCGTTAATGCCGGTGGTCTATTTTTGATTGCTGTGTATACACATGAGAGTCAGGTTGCATCTACGCCACAGGCTTCGTCAACTATGACGGGATTGTCTCCAAGATACAAAACTTCAACTGCAGTTTCGTCGTCCCAATGTGTTTGACCTGGTATCTACATGAAAATCGGTAAATGGATCTGGTGGACGGAGACATCTGAGGTTTTAAAGATTAAAGTGAGACTCGTTTTGTGGTATGGGTTGAATTGATCCCTACGACATCATACGTCCGTGATACAGCAGCCTACAGTCGGCGTTGTAGAGAGGTAGTGACAATTTACCATTTAAACAGCAATTATAATGACGCTTTCATCTATCAATCAACCGATAACCCCACGATTAGGACTTCCGAGACAGGCCGAGATCACTAAACTCATTAAACTTGCAAGGCGATATTTTAGATTACTGATGATCAGGCAACCTGATCAGTGCTCACAAGTGAGAGTGGTTGAGCGTTCAGATGTGATAATTTGGTCGTGCCTAATGTGAGGTCAATGGCGTAGTGGTTAACACGGTTGCCTCATGATTGGAATGTCCGGAGTTCAAATCCCGGCCGTGGCATGGATATGCACTACTGACGAGCTCTAATGAGAGCGAAACTCGAGTCTAGTGCTTATTTTCGAAAGAGGCTGGCTGCAAAGTCTATCTGAATGCGAACGCTGCGATCAAATGTGAGTGATGGTCAACTTGAAAATAAACCAATTCCGCGACTACTCATCAGTAATCAATCAACATTTTTCTGAAGCTACTTTGCCTGAAAATACCGGCAGACATGTAACTAACATCTTTGGTGCGTCTGAGTATAATACAACTGGATTTACTTTCGTGCCGTTTAAAGCTTTACATTCTGTCGGAAAATACAATGGTCCTGACTATACGGGGTGGCGGATAGTGCAAGCGCCGTTTTGTTTTGATTATACTCTTTCCAATGAGGTCGACATGATGAACAAACTGAATGTAGCAGCCCCACTTGGTAGTAGTGACCGTGGTGACAAATGAATTCAGCCATCTGCACGGAATCACAAAATAGATCCCTCCGAAAACGGACACATTGGAGCCTTTGTCCTGTAAAACAGGCCAGCTAGAACAAATTAGACCTGTATTTGTTGAGCATGTCGTGACGCAAACTTATCATGACTGCTTTCAGAAAGAAGGGCGAGGTCTTACTGAAAAGCTGAAGGAGAATCTTAAGCTATTCTGCCGCGTTTTCTCAAATCACAAGGAGATAATTTGACGTTTGATAACTACAAACCTCTGGTGGACTTACCAATACATGTTTAATGGTGGGAAACTCTCAGGTTAAAGACTACCTAACTGTGAATAACTAAAATTCGCCTGCGACTTTTGAGCGCTTAACAAACAACCCAAGCGAATAAACTTGAATTCCAGCATTACAAGTGTGCAACAAATGAAGGAGTTACTGACTCAAAAATCAAGTGCTTCAAGTTTGATATCTATTGTTGACGTGGAAACGTGTGTCACCAAATGAGCAGAATCGCTTGCAGCACTTTTCACTCGCTTGTGGTCTACTGAGAGCACAAAAGCAGTCCATAATCACACTTACCTTCAAAGGCGGGTGCAGAGATTACCCAATAAACCGTGGACCAAAAGCAATATCTTCAGTGATGTTCAGGTTACTAGAAGAACACATTAGATGACTCTCTGCTGGCAAATGTTGAACACTTCCAAATCATCATAAAGAAATAATATGGCCCTCGTAATGAATGCTCATGCGTCATGAATCGGTCGATAGTAAGTGCTGTTTGGCCACCAGTGTGAATGGGTAGCTATCAAAGTGGTTCCCAGTCAACAACAACATTTTGAAAAGATTAATCTTAGGACAACTGTTATTCATTATTTTCGGTCTTGAGCTACCATTCGTAGTATGGTTGCCGATGTTGCTCTACGCTGATGACGCAAACCTTTCACGAGTCCTAAAAAACCCGGAAGATGTGGTGACCTTAAAAACGACTTAGACTGTCTAAACCAGTGGTCCGCAAGTGTGAAGTCGTGCACGTTCACCACCAAAATGGTGCCGACTATTCCCTTGGGAACACGAAGCTGCTGGTGCTATTATGTGAGCGAGACCTAAGAACCATACAGGCATGCAGGTCGAGTTTGTCTAGATTTTGCTGCCATAGCCAAAATGCGCTCATAACCATGGACCTGATAGGGAGCATTTGTGACACCTTCTATCCCCAAAATATTTCCCACTGTGTTTGTCCCTATAATCCGCCGACAAATTGGAACAAACACACAGGCCTGTCGTACATACCTTTAAAAAAATATGTTGACAATTGCCGAAACGGTCCAGAGACGGGCCGATAAGATAAATAGGAGGCACAGGAAAACTCTTCATCGGGAAAAACCGGCAGAATCATGTCAATTCTCACTGAATCACAGACATCTCAGAAAAGAATTTATACTCACCTACAAAATGCTCCATACCCCCGGTCACCATTGGCATACCTCCTCCCAGTAGATAAAGATGAACTTTGAACGTTAAATCTAAGTGATGGTAGAGCCAGTTTGTTGTGCAGTCAGAACCACTTCACAGTTAAGATTTGCTTAATCATTGGTTTACCCCGTGGTCGCGGTTAAATCGGTTGAGAGTCTTCAAACATCATTCGATCGGCACATACGTGAGATATAACTGGCACTACAAATTTTCTTCCGCCATACTGGCCCAGTCTCGCAAGTCATTAACTGAGCATGTCTGATTAAATATAGATTCAGTTTAATTCGTTGGTGAAGTGGTTGTAGCCAGTGGGATATTTATATGTCGCAGAGTTGACAACCAGCGGATTCCGGACTAGTACGGACTGTGGCAACCAAACAGATGAGGTCTTCCTTTGTGAAAGGAGTGTTGATTCATGACAGCCGTACAAGAGCCGCAAAATAGTTTGATTTTCTGTCGTGCGTACAAAAATTGTGCTTGTTCTACATGGGATTATGAACTCTATTATACATACAAATGCAATCTGCTTCATGCACTATATATCTTGAAGTGAAAATCCTTGACTGGCGGAGCGCTCAACATAGCTATAACGATGAAAACAGAAATTCACTCTTATTTTATAAGGCCACCGCTTTTCGACCATTATTTCTTACCTATACAGCAAATGTGACAAACGTTTCTATGTAGACAAACTTCTGCAGCACTAGTCACGTGCACCTTTGAACAAAATCATAATTTCACAAAGCATACTGAAAACACATTCATTAATTTCAAACTGTCAGAAACACTTACCGCAACAGAACAACACATTAAAGAAAAGCGTTCATCTGTTTTGACAGTTGTTGCAAAGATGAATTAAACACAAACTAAAAAAGAACGGTCGTAAATATAGTTCCAACTCATGACACAACTCAACTAGGGATTGAAACATGAAGTTTTGATATCTTACTTCAGTAGATGAAAAATGTTGGACACGTTTAAGATGCGTGACGTTGCTGAGCCGAAATTCAACCCCCTCATTACTTGCATCAATTCAATCGACGTTGCCCTGTAGTTGCGTTTAGTTCTAATCATCTAAAGGTCGTTTTTCCACAATTATGAATACAGTTTTCCCAACTATTTTGTGGTCAGTAAGGCAGAACAGAGTGATGATTAATTCAGCTGTTCGCCGAACACACTGAGACAATAACCGGGCTTGAAATCCCTCCTAATCGTTTGCAAAACACCTAAGGATAGCCACCGTTTCGTGCTGGGGATCGGAAGTTGCTAAGATTTGGCAAAGTAATGCCGATGTTAACTTTCTTTCAGGGTTTTTGTGAACTCAAGGTTGGTTAGGGCAACATGTGTGGGTTTTAACGATTCCAGTCACATATGGTACTATGTGCATATAACACGCATGATTTATTTTTTACGACTGATGTCACAAAATGAAATGTCACTGTCTTCTTTTTTATTCCATTGAAGTGGTTACAGAAACACACTGTTTGTTGGATGGCGCATCATCCAGACGTTTCACAGCATTTGTTTTTTAAACTCCCTGATCAGCTACTTTATTTATTTCACTCAATCCACATGCTTACTGGTTCTGATTAGCAAAACTCCATACCTCCAGAAAACATACTCATAATAATTGCACGCCTCGGTATATCGGTATTTATTTGTGAGTTATTTACATATCTCAACCTTTAACCTTCGCCTAGTATTCATCGTGGACTTCTCGTGCTATATCAGTTTACAATCTCGTTTTTGTACAAAGGAACTACCGACTGCATTAGAAATCAGTAATAATACTGGTCAATTGTTCGATTGCAATTTCTTCTCAGGCTTCTGGTTTCACCGTTACGATATACTTTTTCACTTAGCGCATGGTACCATTTCTTTACGATTGGGAAATTTCTGGTAATCCATCGTTTGCAGAGTTAAGTTCGTTGAAACACACCGATAATCATCCTTGTTAAACCAGCTGGTTTTTTGTTCCGAAGCATGTCGTAGGTTAAGAAAATGTGAGACAAAGTGTTATTCCCATAAGGTCAAACCGCTTGGCACTAAATTGACCCATAGACTGCTGATTAACCCAGGTGTTTGAATGAGGTGGTGTGTATTCGGTTCCTGAAGCCGCCGTAACTCGCATGATCGGTTAAATTTGGGCTATATTTTCGGTGTGACGGCATCACAGCAATGTCGATTGGCTCAACAAAGTGCTAACAGCACTTCTCCACGTCACCTTCCCCAACTTGACGTGCAGTAGGCAGTGCAGTTTTTCGGTTCTGGATCAGTCATATTCGTAGGCAGTGTAGTCGGTAGGTTGTTAATTAGACTCAGAAGGTCTGTGCAGTATAGATTGCGGTTTGTGTGAGAAAAATGTTTCGAAAAATTTGGCGTACCATTTTTTGGCATGGTGTACATCCAACTGTCGGAATTGTGCAAGTTCTACAGGATTCAATAGTTTGAAGACCTTCGCTGACACAGCACAAACACGAAACTTTTATGATTGTGTTTCATAAATGAGCAAAAATGTTATTCATATAAACAATGGGTAACACTAGGCCATCCAATGTTACTGAACAAACTGATATACAACGTTGTATGTTTGAATTCTGCAGTTTTATCTGCGTCCTTTGCAGAACTTGGAACAAAACATAAGTTCGATTTCCATGTAAAAGTTGTTGCGATTCTGAGTTTACATTAAACCAACTTTGAACGTTTCTTATTAATTTCTTTCATATTGTATGAAGTGGACTACCAACGACTGATGGGAAAGGGTGAATATATCTACAAAATCACATGAGCATTCAGCTTTAACAGATGATGTGCGTTTAGTATCTGACCACATTCCTCAAACACAGAGTTACGGGCTGCTTGATTGAACCTAACGGTAGTACTGAAAATCAGCCTCAGCGAAAATCAACGCGTTTTTTGTCAGGACCGTGATATAATGACATTCAAAGGGACACTGTTCAGGAAATTTCAAATAACAACTTGGCGAATATCGGAATCTAATCAACAGGCTTTCATGTTTGCTGTAATTGATGCAGTACTGTCCCTTCTATCACATAAAGTTTCTGTCAGCACAAGACTTATCTTCGTAGTGCTGTACAAGGACAATATTGTTCATTACATTCAGCGATGCCCTCCTTTTGCTACCGGCTTAAGTTCATTTGTATAGTTTGGTTGTTCAAGTCAAACATTTCAGATGTAAATGACGTTACAAACGAAGAAAAATAACTTACCGTTAAAACTTACTGACTACGACGTAGTCGATTAATTTCAACAAATACCTGTCATTTGAAAACTTCGTTCTTACCTCGAGGTATTGCAGACAGGGTCGTGAGATTCACTGACACCGTATTCTTGATAAACTAGACAGTGGTCTTGTTGGTTCCATTAAAACGACAACATTGTTTCAGGATTGTCGTCGTTAGAAAACTTAACAACATCATATTTTTGGACAGACATTTTAAAAGCACACTTACAGTAACGACAATTGTCACTACCATTATTGGACAGGTTCTCTTCCTCGGAATTCTCAGTGAGTTTTGATATCCCGAGCAAATGAACTTTGAGCTAGACTAAGACAGGTTGCTTGTTCTAATGAGAAAAATTGCTCAGGCATGACACCTCTGTTACCCTAGGGAAATGAACCAACCAAAGCACACAAATGTCAAGTTGCACATACTTACAGACCTTGCAAATGAAGAACTGGCTATTTTTTAACACTTGGACTTCCCGCAATCGGAAGAAGTGTTTTTCGTAAAAGAAACCGTTACCATTTCAAACATCTCTTCTGAGTGGTGAGGATTGTTTGGGATGTAGTCTAAAATTGCACTGGATTGAAACGGTTTTTGAATCAGGTGGAGCATGGTGTCATCCAGCATCAGTTCAATTTCAAGGCAGCTTCTCATGAAGAGGTAACAGCCAAATGGCAATCGAGTTTCTTAATTTACATTTCAAATATTGAACTATAAATTATGGAGACTACTTTGATTTCCATGTTGCCCCCTTGTTTATCTGCACCAAACTTGAGCAACTTATGTAAACATATCTAGTTATTCAAAGAGAAATTAAAGTAACTTCTAATAATAAAATGAGTCATTAATTCTAATTTAGACAGAAGCAAGTAACTTTAACCCTGTACTTGTTATTTAATAACAGCTTACTTCGCACTTGAACGGCATTCAAACGCAACTGTGAACGGCAGCACATAACGGATGAATGCAACTGAATTCCTGTAAGTCAATAGGTCAGACACACCACAAACGGTTTTGCCTAAATGATTAAAGTTTCGACAGTCGTCTACAGACGTAATCACCGATTGTGCTGCACATGCAAAGTTGCCGAATGCTGGTGACCTGCTGTTGTCTGGACAGTTAACACGAAAAGGTATATCTACATTTTGACCGATCTCATCTACATCGTCGGTGACATTGAAAAATATCCTTTCATATCATCCTTGCATCATTTTGTGTTCATGAACAGCTATACAGATCAGCGTCAGTCCACTTACTGTGAACCGTAGTCCGAATTTCGTGCCTTGAAACATTACGCTCCTTTACTCACTTGGTTCCCGGCTAGCCGAAACAAGATAACCCCCCTTTCCTTTCGTCTTGTATTACAGAAACTCCTGTAACTGCAGCAGTAGAACGACACTCTTATTTTATCAACCGGTACAACGCCTCAAACCGTCATCACATTCCTTTGAGTGGACTGTATTTTAAACTGTTTCTAATTCGCATGTTGTCTACGAATTTGGTTTTTCTCCCACGTTGTATTTATTACCGTTTGACGTTTCCAACTTATTTAAGTCCCAAGCCTACCCAGAACAGTTCGGTTCTGTGGAAGTGTGCAAATAAAATTGTATTTCGATTCCCACATTCACAGAGAAACACCTCCTTGGGTGTAGCTTGGTCTTCAAGAACTGGCCACCTGCTATATTGCAAGCTCGGTGTTGGCTGAAACGTTTGGACGTGTGGGGGTTTAATTTTCCTTCTTAAGGAAATAAACAGCCAGTAGTTTGTAACTGTTACAACTACATTTTGAAAACAAATCTCTTGTTAGACAAAAGACTCTACAATATGTAAACTCAAATTCACATCAAAGTTGGGCGTGTTCCATTCTTGCTAGCAATGCTCGATAAGGTGAGCAACTATGCGTTTCATGTTGTGTGCATTGTTCTGTTGTTTGCGTTCGTTCCCAGTGTTTATCCTGACAGTCGGGCTACAGATTGGTAGACCCATTTGCGTTGTATATTGCATGGTTTCAGGAGTGGTTTTCGTTTCAGCCTGAGTTAAACCATTGTGCTCTAGATGTTAAAGGTTGTTTGATCGCAATTGTTTGCCATAAGTTAAATTTTTCGGTCGTAAGTTCGCCTATTATAACAAGTGAAATGCAACCCTGCCCGTTCCCATAATTTTGTTCCTTTCGTTATCCTCTTGCTAGTACAACTTTTTAGTCCACAAAAATTGCATGAGAACTAAACGTTGAACCGAGTTAGTTAGTTTTTCCTGTTTTTATTTAGCGAAGGTGTGGTTACGTGAATCATGCATACACAGTTCCATATATTCATTGGCACACTGCTTGATAAAACAACTCAAAGTCCGTTCAGCCATTATGTGTCGCCAGTTCCCCGAAAATATTGTGCGACAAAGGCTAACAAAGTACACTGGCGAGTGACCTTCATAGTTGGCACGGTCACGCGCCACTTCGTCCTGCAACCCTTGTGACAAATCTCTGGCATCCCACCGACGAGCCTCCACGCTCACATGCCTACATCCCGCCTACGCGCATCACTACTATTCGGCTCATAATTTGGTCCGCCTTTAATTGGTCTTCCTATTAGTCACAATCCTTTTAAATATGGTTTGTGACCGTGTTGTCTTCGGATTGAGTGACACAAAGGAACTCTGTCCGGAGGCCAGTCTTCTTTGTGTTCATGCGTTGGCCTCGGGTGGTTGGGTTGGCCGGGAAGTCTCGAAATAGTCATGCATATTCCGTAGTCCGTTGTTCGTTACCGTTGACTATCGTTCCGTTATACGTCGTCTCAATGACTGTTACTTACGTGCCCGTAGGACAAGCGAACCAGTTACAATAATATTGCTTTCAAAATATACTTCATGTTCGAATCTGAATCAGCAGATCATTAAAGAGGCAGCCAAAGCGTCAATTAATGTATACTGTCTGGAATACATCGTTTCATGAACATCATACACTGTTTAACCTGCTAACGAAAAAAATATTATTGAGAAATTAAATCCCGGAACACATTCACGACACCCCTGAGGTGGCAGTATGGAAATGAAACAACAATGCAAAACCATCAGGTCCACGGGAGTCCAAGTTTTACTTGTAACTGTCTTTTTTAAATACAGTGCAGGCCGGAGACGACTAATCATGACCGCCTCAACGAAACGCAGGAAATGCGGTTTACCTTGCCACATTATGTTGCTGAATGTTGATTCAGGATTAATCCGGTGGCCAACATGTCTGACGATAGAGGAGGTGGTTAGTTTGCGTGATCGCGGGACGAAGGGAGTAGACTGTGCAGCCATATCCTGAATTCATTTCGGCAGATGTTCCTACATCCTGGAGTTCAAACGCCCGTCAATTCTGCCGATGTAATTTTCGTCGCAGTTACAGTGTGAGTTGACGCCTAACAATGGTCCTAACATTTGGTTCATTCATCGAAATTAACAACCCATTGACTGTGCGAACACTCAAGAGTGATTATCGTGAGGACAGTGATATACTGGTTAACAAAGGTGCTTAAAAGAAGGCAGTGTCTGGGACACATGACAATGACCAACTCTAACTGACAGAGATTAAAGTATAAAGCTACAAAGCAAACTATCTGAGACCGTTACTTTTTTATACCGGATAGCTTTAGTCTTCTTTCAAGCACAACTACTTTGTAGACCATTCATTATTTATTCCAATACACAAGAAGCTCCTTGGCAAACCGGTGTAACAACTTTACGAGGGGGACTGATCATTATATTTGTGACGTCACAAAAGTTGCGGGCCTTGCTTTTTCGCAAAGCAATGACATACGACTGATTTGGTTCTGCTTACTATGATCCGCCGATGTCAGACGGAGTGCAAATTTCGGAAGATTTTTGTAATCCTATGTCACACTGGGCCCGAGTTCGTCATGACAATGTCACATATGTTCAACTGACCAAATATCACTCACTTGTTGGAAAACAGTTGCCCATGAACTAACGTAGAGTTGTTTGCTTCATAAAGTAGATACCAGTGCAACTCAAGAATGAACTAAGCCACAGGTACGTTAAGGTGTTCTGTAAGAGAGATTTCTGGAAATATCCAAGAGCACTACCAAGGTAGCACACATGTTGACTGCGCAGTTTTTCAGTTTGCTTAAATGAAGATCTCACTATAAGAAATTGTATGGAACTTACGTACAACTGTGGTGTGCATGTCCAAATGAACTACTGGTAGACTGTACGTCTCGTGGTGTCGTCGGTTTCGCGGTGGATCATTACATCTAAAAAGGTCATCAGGAATCCGGTTCTAGCTTCATCTTTATCAATAGGTTATCCTCCCTTCATAAGTAGTTTTATCTGTCACCGTATCAATTTGTTGTTGGCTGTCTGCGATCACGAGAATGTTGTTTACGTAACTTTGATGAGTCAACCCCATCGTCAGAATAGTGTTGTGCTTTACATTCTACAGGGCGGCGGCAAGCATGTGTTAATAGCCATTTGTCGAGATGTGGGATCTGATTAAACCAACGAATCTGTACACATGCGAAAACCCGTATTTTGTGGAGGGAGGGAACCTCGTGCGCATCACAACAATTGGTCCAGATCAGTCTAATAAAAGCCTGTACCGACTACTGTGACGGAGCGATGGCGCTCAGTATTTGTTGGTATTCTACCCAGCACGGGACTTTTGATATGGATTGTGAGATCTTACTGGTCTGAACTTCACTCACCATTCTGTCAATATATTTTGTGACCTGGCGGTGCCCGCTCCATTATCAAGTTCAACTTTCACACAACGAATTATATTCTACGCTCTGACCATCTGATAACGGTATCTGACCTACCGATCAGAAGGACGTTGATACTGCAGACTTAGTTTTACTGAAATTTTCAGGATCCGGTTTTTGAGTAAGAGATAACTTCAGGCTCTTCTATATAGAGAAGCGGAAATCGACAGCTATGAAAATAATGCACTTAAAGTGACAGCTGTTTTCAATTATTTGGGTAAAACACAGCGATCATGTGGACGGTAACATCGTGGAAGATGCTATAGTAAATAACGTGGATCATGCGGCCAACTTCTCAAAATGTCTATGCGTGAATCTGCTTAACAGCCTTCTACAAGGGACTGAGTGACAATAAGCTGTCAAGCACCCCATCCTTGCAATCACTCAGGATATATTCGTTTAAGGTGAGGTAGTTGTGTAATCAGAATTGCAATCACGTTAGCCATAAATGTGCGGTCATGAAATGAGGCTGCGAACACCGGAATTCACCAGAACTCATAGGACAGAAATCAAACACACTTTAATTCAATGACCCTGATGGTCCTGACTGATCCACTTTTGAGGAAACGCTTCATTCGATCGCAGCAATATCGATTTTGCATGAACAATACCTCCATCCTACTAAAGGTTAACTCGAACTTGTCTTTCTAGATATATTTACTTAACGTATTGACAAAGTTTCAAGCAGAAGTATTCCGACAAATAGCATGGTTGGAAGGTATTGGTGTCGGTGAACTAGATGATTCCGCATAACCATTCCAGCCATATGTGGAACGCTTTTCCCTTAAAATTCGAATTAAACATTTGCGGCACGCAGGCATACCAAATTTCCTAAACTCAGACAGGATGATACTGAGTGATATTTTCTCAGAGCTTAAGCCTTCGAATTTTCCTACACAAATTTCACGATATTTGCCATCTTTCTTTACTACATAATTAACTCATTAAGTGATTCGTACAAGTTATCTCAACACCCGTCACGGTAAACGTGCTAAATTTTTCAGAGGAAGACGAGTACGAGAACACATATTTCGGAAAAGCATCAATCCCGCGTGGCTTACATCGGAATTCCCATTCACTCTTGAATCGTATGAAAACTGCAGGTCAAACTGGTTTATTGTTTCGGAATGTGAGACCACACGTTTGACCACCAATTTTGTCTCATTCGGTACATATCGGAAAGTTCACTTTGGGTAATTCAATGTCTAGTTTAACAACGTGGAAAGTAGTAAGATGTCCGCACCAAATTGAGTATGAATGAAGTTGAATAGTTTGGGCTTCGTGTTTAACATGTTATTGATAAACAGATTGAGAATAACACAACGTTACGAGCAAGTTGTAATACTCTACGTTTCAACCACCTCGGGTGACCTTCCACAGCAGTGTGATTTCGATTATAACACTCCTGAGGAAGGCCACCCGAGGTGGTTGATACTTAGAATATTACAACTTGCTTGTAACGTTGTGTTATTCCCAATCTGTTCATCAATAGCGTGGAAAGTAATTCTTCTCTTATGACTGCTCATAATACCAATCCAAGGGGCACCACAATTTATCCAACACTTCACGTCGATTTAGTGCGTTTGTCAATTGTGGAAAAGTTCGTGATCACTTTAAAATAACGGGCTTGGAGTGCACGTAAACTCAGGAACCACTATACAAGTTTTCTCCGGTTACAACAATTCGACCAACCAAATTAACTGTTCTAATGCTCGAGAGTTCACACTTCCCCTTTGTTTCTACGGCAGGATGCGGATAATTGGAAATCCTCAGAACAACTAAATGATATTCGCGCGTTTAGATGAGTAGATAAGTATCTAAAATCACTCAACGCATACTTCGCCATGTGACACAAAGCAAGTCAGATAAGCATCGCAGACCGTCCCGCTCACTCACGAAGAATATTTTGTGGGCAAATCACTGTACTCACACCCCATGCACTCTCAGTCAACTGATGGGTCAGCACAAACACGTCACTGTAAAATTTATTCTAACGCAGAACCCCACATCTTGGGCCCTTGTCTTGTGACAGCGTGCGTGGATGATCTTGACATGTCGTCTATCACGGTTTTGACCAACACCAGATCACTCTACCAGTGGTCTGTCTCCTTAGTATTTTTCGGCTGTGCCAAAAGTGACACCATGGAAGATGGCGCTACAACATAACAAAAGCCACATTTCAATTTTTTTTACTAAAATGACCAGTTGATAGCTCGTAAACGTTCCACAGGCTTGCAAGTACTTTAGTTAAAAAACACAGTACTGTTTATTTTGAAAATTATGTATACATATATATAATAATGTAACGTATAATGATATACGGTGCGATTGCTACCTAATTCACTGGATGCATAACGCTTCTCCTTATTTGAATTGCTTTCTATCAGTTGTTAAAACAGAATCTCCTCTGTTTAGCAATAAGTTGTGTTCCCACTTGAGGTTAGCTTTCTTGCGTGCACTGCGTGTTCAAATTCATTAGGTGGAAAAAATAAGACTGATCGGAAAAGGCGCTTATTCTCATTTAAGGTCGACGCTTTTGTTTGTTAGCTTACCGGTCCCGAAACGAGGCCATCTTGATGACAGCAGCTTTATTGATTAGGTGGCAGTTAACAGATGACACAATGCTCATGGTAGAGGCTACTCAAATGGTTGAAGTGGTTCGAAATGATAGGGAGAGCGCTGGTCAACTATAAAGTGATGGACAGTGGGTTGACGTGAATGGGTAGAACATATTGTTCACTGTGTAGGTTGCAAATCTATCACGATCACATTCGAACTGATAGTTATTTAACTAATGCATTGGGTAACAAATCCCAAAGTGTGATACTGGATGGAAGTTCGGTGATTTAGGGTATTTCTGAATTTGCATCATTCACACTTCATCCCAGCCTTCGCGTCCGGATCACATTTCCCGCTGGCCCATTTTGAAAGAAGCATTGAACCCGAGTTTCGCACTTACCAGACCTAATCATTAGTGCACATCCATTTCCGGACGCGAATTTGCACTCCGACCGTCGTTTGTTTGAGACCAGTTGATTAGCCATAACTTCAGTAGTCTCACAAAGGGCACGGCTGATTGATCATATTCAAAGGTTCGATTACAACCTTGTATGAACAATCAGAGGGAAACCAGTTTTTAACATTAGCATTCGAAGTGAACAAGCACAAAGGCTTATGTGAAATCGGAGGCTGAGATCGGGCGTGGGCGATGCTCAAGTGTGAATAAACCAAATCCGCAAAATAAGTTTAAGCAACTACTTGGTTTCATTGAATTGGTCACCATTATAGTTCACTGTTATATTTCGAAGAACCACTTTCAGGTACTTATTTGTGTGTTACAAAAGTGCAAACACGTTTTTTCCTATTACTTTCCGAGAAAGTGTCAAAGTATGTTTTCAAAATTATAGTCCATCTGCAATGAAATCATATCCTTCAATCATAATTTGACATATTACGATCACTCTTGGCGGGACCCTGGTTTCTTCAGTTCCAAATGCATAACTGATTTGACTGTTCCGATCAAGGAAAACTATCTTGTTCATTGCGATCTGCCCACCTCAATGACAGCTCATGTAACTGAATTATCTACCCTTCGAATAAAACACACCAAACTCCATTGATGCTTTCACCAAGAGGTGCCCGTTACATGATGGTTCTACCAACCTGCATGCACACGGCCTATTCGTTCTATTCAGAAGTGACTTAGTGACACTCTTAGTGCAGAGGAGCTATGCATTTGCAGAGATAGTCGACAGTTTCACCTATGCTACAGTATGAATACATCACTTGCCGTCCCAGCTGAATGTGAAAGTTTCTTGTTCTACTCCAGACCCATGTCAATTCAGGATTCTAAGGTCTACGTTCCACAATTTGATTGCGCCGCCATGAGAAATCCGTTAGCACCAACCCACATTTGGTATAGTTTTGTCTCATCTGGTAGAATAACCCCAAGTTGGTGCCCACGTTGCACATCTTAATCTATCCAAAGGTCACTTGGATTTTTGGGGTTTGATAAATCACCTATTTATATTCACCGTGTTCCGTTACGCGTTAAAAGGTTCGCAGTTGCCCCATAGATAATGTGGGTTTTACAGAGACGCAAGCCAGTTTTCTTCCACTAACCTCAAACATCATCAGCCTCTAGAGAAGTGGCACAACGAGATAACGTCCACTAACTCCTTCTCAGTCGGCTTGATTGTGTAGTCTGTTGTGCTTTAGACAACAGCCCCAGATCCTTGAAGTTTTCGCGGTATTGTCATTTACTTGTTCAACTCAATGGTTCTCGAGGCAATAAGAGGAAGATTTTGGTTAAGAGGATACAACTCATTAGTGACATTAGAGTCTAGTGGATTTCCTTCCAACCAGTATTGGTGAAGAAGGGAGCTGAACAGATTAAATTCAGCTTTCGGTTCAGAGCTTCATAGTTTCGGTTTGTTCGGGCAGCAAATGTTTTCATCATCGATAGTTTCCTCATGTGCCGTTTTGGATTTCTTGGCTGAGCTGGCCACTTAGGCGCTTTCCGGAACGCTCCACAAAGCCGAAGGAGCACATGATAACGGTGAGACTTCGATAACTGAGGACGACTGACCAACTGAGCTGAAGTAAAAGGCTGTGGACACCGGATCGAAGGGGTCGATGCACTGAACTCCGTTTATGACAAGGCTGAGGAAAAGCCAATGGAACTCATCGGTGGTGTCCTTTCTGAATTAACAAAACTACTGGGTACCAATGCGAGACCTTTGTGGTCATTCCTGATGGTATGTTGTGTGTGCTTCCCATTTTGAAGAACGTGATTTTCATTATGTATAATAATTTTCCTCATGTCATGCATTCTGTCGGATGCGGCGTAGTTGGGTAACGGGCTAATAAGCGACTGTAACAAACTGATGAATGCTCGCCAGCGGCTATTAAATGACATGAAATACTCCAGTTCGGTGAGGAAATTTATAGCCTCAGCATGGTGACTGGTCAAATCAAGCTGTTTCACATAATCACCATGCCGATAGGATGAACAGCATAAGGCAAGTATCATTGGAGTGGCCGTAGCGGTATCCAGAAGTTGTTGCAATATTTCAAAATGAATATGACACTGTTTGCAGATACCTGGTATGTTAATGCACTCGATATTGAGAACCACATAACCTCCGTTTATTCCGATGAGCCAAATTTAGTATTCAAGTTTGCGTGTCGCTGGCTAGCCCATGAATAGAATTGCACAGCGGGTGTGATCAAAATAATGTATAATCAAATTATTGGACGGCAACTGTGAGGTGACTGATATTATTGTACGAACAGTTGAGCTTATTCGGCATGCAACCCCTGCAGACCAGGTGGAAGGTTTTGTTGATGTGTATATGCTCTCGTCTCTCAGCCTCAATTTCTGTTATCATTCTCAAAGAATGTGCATTGTGTCAGTTGTAACAATGACATAAACGCTGTTTGCAACTCCAGTTGACTGGATACCATATCCAGCACATCACACACAGTTGGGCAAAATGCTCAACAATGTAACCAGTGCTAGGTTAGGCTAAAAAAATCAACTAATGCTTTCTTGACAAAGCCAACGAACTTTCCTGCACTTGATGAAGATCACTGCGCAAATAGTTTCTTTTTCTATCACTTGTACAATTCCGAGAGCGCCTTGGACTAGTGCATGTTATGACTGAAGGCTAGTGGTAATGCCCGTGTATGTCTAGTCAACATCGGATTAGTTATACCGAACACGTCCTGTCACTGTCTTGTCGACCGAACGTACACGAGAAAGAATGCGAATATCCATCATCCTATGGTTTTAGCCTCATCAGTCAATGATCATGCATGTCTTCATTGAATAAACATTCACTTTCTACATCGATCCAATTCTTAGTGGGTTTGTAACGTGATAGGTCGATATGCAATAACTAGCAGTGAATTTAGCGCATCTGGTGAGCATAGCATTTTGTGAGAACCAGTGGACTACGATAAAACCTTGAAAGCGAAGCTCGGCCCTGAGAGCTGTCGAGCAAATGATTCTCATTATGAAACCATAACGCGCCGTGAACCTAGAAGAAAGACCTACACACACAAACACCTCCCAGTGCTTACCTATTTCATAACTTTCCTGTTTGCAGTGTACAGCTGTCAGTAAGACAAACAACATACGGCCTAAAGCGCAGTTTGTTCATTTTTGAGTGTTGCTTCTAATGCATTATTTTTTACTAGCTAGTTGTATAACTTGCAACTGTTCAGCCATCTTGATTTCTGTTGCACTGATATCACGGTTGATGTGTCAAGTAAACCAGAGCATCTCCTTCCTATCACGTTATCTGGCTTATGCGGTGCACCAACAACACGTTGGTGTGCATGACTGGGTGTGAATAAAAGTGAACAAAAATGGGGATGTGTCAGCCATTTCCATTAATGTTAAAAGCAGCGCCCAAACTCGCATGTGGTTAAACTGATGCTGTCGATTTTCGCCAAACCCGGTCACAACAGCCAGATGAATTGATGCAAGAGTGTACTCAAAAACCACGTTGAAGCCTACTTGAGACGCTGTTCTAATCGTTCTGAGCTGAGGATCGAGTGTAGTTGACTGCTTTGTCGTGTTATTGTCACACTACTCAGCATGCATTGGGGAAGTGTGCGGGGCAAGCACTGGGCAGAAACCGAGGTAAATATAAGGGCCGGTTACGTAAATAGGTTTTGTTTCAAACTAGCACTCCGAACACCATAGAATCTGACTACCGCTTGGTAGCAAAAACCAGTAAGCAGACGTTCGTAGTTCTTCTGTTGACAACTATGACGACCACAACTGTGAGTTCTAAAATTGATTGCAGGATTCACGAAGACTGACTAGCCAGACGAACCAGGAGGAGTTTGAGTGAGCTTCTCCAATACTTGTAAGTAGTTAGTGTTAGTTGACGATTATTTTGACCGCCAGAAAAATGTTAACTAAACACTAATTCAACAAGATCGCCCTGAAATTTTCAGCTTACCATCATGGCTGTTCCAAAGAACCGAGTGTTTCAAGACGCATTTTATCTGGCTTAGACCAGATCGTTATACTGTGAACGATGAAACTGGGATATCCTAGTAGAATCCACCCGAATGCTATATACTAAAACCAACTCACGCTAGATGTTCCTCCGATTTATATATTGTAAGTTTCGGGCACAAGCATTCTGCCTCAAGTTGATTTCAGAGATCGTGGTGGTCGGTTATTTCCAGAGCAAACTACATCTAACCACTCGTTATCAAGTCCTGAACATGCTTTGCCTAAAATATCCACTAACTACAGCCATTATTCCCGTCAAACCAGGTGTAATATTGTCTTTAATATGCCCGATTGGCTAATAGATCACGAAGGAGGACGGTCTCTGGAACACTCAAAGTACTGTTCCTCAACTGGGTCGGAAGATTTTCACTCTCGTCGTCAACAGTCACGTCATAGTTTTGCTAACTACAAGCAGCGAAAAGCTAGTATTTCTATTCTAACCCAACTGCTATGGTGTTTTGGAGTACACCCAGTTGACTTTCAGTTATATTTTCATATGTTCTTTTCAACGCCGGAGATGTTGAAGTCGGGGCATGACGCACATAATGCACCGATCTGTCTGTCACTTCCTTCTAATCCATTTCTTGTCGATCGATCAGCTGGCAGTACAGACAAGATTTCGAGAATTACGAGCTTTGTTAGGAGCATTTCATTTCTCTTTTTTCCAATTAGGCGGCGGAATGGTGCGTCCAAACCAGGACTTCCCCACAACAGCCCACCTGCATCTGGCTCACACGGGTGAAGGAAGTGTCCATGAGGAGGAATTCCGACTTGAAACCTGCGGAACGGGTGATATCCCGAATATGTATAATGATATGTACAGCCTGTTGCCAGCCATAGTTCACCGACGCGTGTAGCACGCAACTAGGAGATCAGGGAGAGATGGTGTCCAAAAATATATTACGCAACGCATATCGGTGGTTTATGTTAAACTGTCCTCCTTGCTCATCTGACTGTCCGTTCACTCAGGGTCTGCGTGCACAGCGTTGACGGGGCGGTCTGAAGGGTAAACAGAGCAACCGCGTAAGAATTGCGACGAAAATTTCAACCTGCACGCACTTATTAGTTCAGATGGCGCGTTACACGTGTGCTCATGGGGTCATTGTTCTTCTCAAAAATCAGGCAAGATAAAAACGACGTATAAGTAAATGATTTATTGGGTAGCGAACACCTAACACTGACGGAGCGCTTTCGACATGCTGCAGTAATGACCACAGCTATTGAGAGTTCAAACAGTCACCGGGATAAACACAAGACGATACAAATACAAATTATAGAAGGCTTTTGTGCTACTTCCTGTAAGTATATGATCTGCTGGCTGCCAGGTTTGCAGCGGTTTTGCAATGCATGGGCCGGTGAGAAAAGCACCTAGTTAAAGAAAGTGTTGTAATCACGTGAACGTTTGTTGGTATCCGCTACACTTTCACACTTCCTTCCACATTTCTGATAGTTAATATATAATCTCCTGTAGTCCTGTCAGTATCAATGACAGACAGAAGTATACTAATAATAACATCCAGCAAGGTTGAATCGGTCTAGTTTAGAATGCATCCATCAAAATATTATCAAATAGGACTGTTCAATGAGGCCGCAATATCTCTCCAGTGTGGTAAACAAACCACCCCACCACGAGAAGTGCATGTGAATTTGACATTCATTCAATTGCACTTATATTCAAGACATGAACTGGATTCTGGTCAAGTTGAAAGTTAAGTAATATCTAGGGGAATATTAAGGTGACAAGATCTTATTGGACATCAAGTCGAAAGATACAAGTATCAGACTATCAGTGTTACAACTCTCGTGAACCACACAGCATGTTGAAAGATAGTACCCTACAATTCAAATGGATCTCTCATGCAAGCTACTCGTTCGCGATGTTACTGAAGTGAACATGGAGCATTTTTGTTAAAATCAACAAGCTAATCGAGCCCCTGTTGTAGGGTAAGCTAAATGTGGTAAATCCCATACTTTGGTGAAAGTGTTATCTCTGATTGGTACAGTGTATATTAGACGTCTTGGACATGTTTTGTTTAATGTTTTACTTTGCACTAGCTAGCTCCTATGAGTACGGGTATTTCACATTGGATTCTATCCCATCGTTTCACTTTCCCAGGTTAATCTGTAGGCCATAACGTGCATTTGTTAACGCCCATTTGGCACATATTTTAACAGAACCTTGTCTAACTGATGCAATCTACCGACTAATTATTCTTGTCTTCTCTTATTTGCTCCCCTCAATCAAAGGTTTCTGGCTTGATTACTACTACAATGGTTTAGATATAGAGATTAACTGAATAATTTATTGGACAAACGGAATAATTGCTGCACTTGGGTGGGACCTTACACGTGAGCATACGATTGATCACAATATCATTTCAATGAACAGAATAATCATTTGACAGAACTCTGATGTTTTTGTGTGCTACCAAATTCATTTCCTATTTGTAAAATACCGCTGTACGTAATATTCAGAAGTTAACAGAAGCGTGCGACCGGCTGCATACGTGTGGTTGCTAACCTTGTGTACCCACCTGATAAAAAATAACTCGCGAATGTTATTCTACCTTAAACAATTTTCTGTCGCTAGAAGATCAGAGACTGATAGACAATACTGTGGCATTGAAAGAAGAGTTTGAACACGCTTGACACAATCCTTTTCGCAGGCTTCACTCAGTATTGTTAGGTCCTCCAAATTAATAATCACAAGCCATCTTCACAACCCCAACTCAGAAGTGAGAGTCCCCACATCGGTTTCGTCATAAACTTAATTGTCTGCAGATTGAGATCATGCATAATGTTCAAGCGGTCATCAGACTAGTTCATGGTCGAATAAGTTTGTTTCAAGAGTCACATCAATACGTTTTGGTTTTGTCTCATTCAGGTGACACCGGATGCACGAGAGAACAGACCTTTTAAAGAATACGTTTGGTCAGGCGTGAGTTGCAGTGAAATTTCGACATTAATTTCGGTCGGACATTATCGCATACAGGATATTCGTTTGGTAAACTTTCAGTCTATGGCAATCCACTCCGCGAGTTGTTCAAATCTATTTCAACGTCAAGCTTAAATCGGCGGAATTTTGATGGAATGCATCCTTTCTGTTTCTCGACAAATTGCTGAAGTTCCTGGATCAACGGAAGTATACATTTGTAAATGGTTGCTCACCGTATCTTAAACGAAACTCGTTTACTCTTGTTGTGTAAGCCAACAAAACAGCACACACCGTATTGTTTTTGCGATGGAAGTACCACGAAACGTTTTCTACACATAAGGATAGAACACGGACTCGTTTATAATGAACGAGACTAAAAAGTCTGTTCACATCTAGCTATCCGAACCCAAGATGACCATAATCTTCACTGAATACTTCAATGAAGATATTAATGTACACCATGTAACTTGATTTATTGATAATTGTGATGAAAATATTTGATACAACTGACTCTCAGTGAAGTTTACATGACTTAAACGAAATGGCTGTGAAGTTTACGAACACTGTGTTGAAAATCGTACTGTTTGTCGGTGTCAATGTCAGTCTTGTGATAACACTAATCTTGGATGCGTTCCAAGTGTCGTGATTCGCACAATTTGCTTTCGATTCGTTTGCAACTGAGTAGTTATCTGTCTCAATACCTGATATTGCGAGCGGACACGATCCAGCTTGGATTGTCAGTCTCCACGTACTACGATCATAGGGGCTGAACTGATGTTTGAAATGTTCCGTGATGCTCTCCCCAAATTAATACTCCACTACCGGTTTAACCGTTGTTTAGATGCATTAGTTGGAGATGGTCTGATTGGTGAATAAAACCGGCAACCAACGGTAGCTGTTGTGCTCTCGATCATCAGTTAGTTGATTATTGCTGGTGACGTGGGAAGCTATGGGGAATTGATTAGTTGATCTATGCATGGACGGTCACCTAGAATATCATTGACATTTCTGACTTCGGTTCCAGAACGGGTAACCTCAATGTTCACACACATTTACCACTTGACGTGCTCGCTCAACATGTAGCAATGAAAATAATGTAGCTTGTATTACGGGAGGGTTCATTGGCGGATTAGTATCGTCTCATCTAAATTCATAAATCTGCCATACTACTTGTTAGTA
>QNGE01000287.1:294205-322573 GCA_008508345.1 Paragonimus westermani | reverse complement strand
AGACGCTATCCGAGATGGCGGTGTGTCGCAGTCAATGGCGTACCTGTATCCATACCATTTCTAGTTCTTCCATTTAGTCTTCTTCAATCTTTGTTGTCCTTCGTAGTACTCTTTCCTTCTAGGATATTCTACGTCACTGTTGAGGTGAGCGGCGGCCCGAGCCACAGTACCTTTTGGTCAGGCTCATGGCTGTTTTGATGATGATGACTTAAGGTTTCACCAAATTCGAAGGAATCCGTCTAGTTGTGAATGGGTAGTTTTTTCCTATCTGGCTATAACAGCGCGGCGAGCCATTTCGCCGTTGCGTGGTACGGAGAATTGCGCATATTCAAAATCGATCGTAATGGCACAGTGCTTTGATGTACCTTGGGTGGCCAGCAGAGTGTAGGGAATACAGTGCCTGTTGGTCTGATCCCCTCGAAAGCTACATAATCTATCAGGCCCTTTTGCTCCACACATCTGAGTGTTTTTGGTAGTGACTTCTCAATAACTGTCGTTTTGTTTTCGTTTTGTACGTTGGAGGATTTGGTTTTGTCCCGTGTAAGATGTCGTCGTTGCGTTTAGAGTGAAAATCCTGGCCATGGCAGAGATATGCACTACTGACGTGTTCTAAGAAGTGCGAAACTCATGTCTGGCGCTTCTTTTCTAATGAGGTTGACTGGAAAGTCTGGAAATGCGACAGTTACTTTCAACTTATATATTTGATTCGAGGTTGCACCAGCCGTTCGCTGAGATGCGAGAAAGAGTAAGCTCCATTGGATGGGCAAACAAAATACTGCGGACAGTGACAGTCGGTAGAGAGGAATAACGGCGAGACTGGACCTTGTGCATCTCGATGATCTGTTGAGCTAAACTGGACGGCGTGGTGACCACATCAACAGAGTCGCTCATACCAGACAGCCCAATAGGTAAAGGTCTGACAAACCACAGTCTCCTTGTCCTCCAGGTTGTGGGTTGGATGAAAAATGTACCGGTTCTGGCACGCTGCCACCCACTGCCTTGCAGTACAGGCTTTTGAGCCAAGAGCTTTGGTTGGGAACCCTAATCGTTCTCCTGCATAGGCCTAAACGGTTGGGTAACATCTGAGCTCACCAGCAACCATGAATTATCACAATTTCATGCTGCGCCGGCCGTCTCGCAATATAAGCCGGGGTGCCCTGTCTGCCGCATACAGCAGGGCGGATAGGCGAAAAGGCTATCGCTGACCCCTCCACCACTGTCCTATCAAACTTAGCCCTCAAGCTCATCCCTAACCCCATTTCTGGTGATTACTCTGCAGGTCCTACAACGGATATAGCTTATCGCAATAACACTGTCGGTAAGCCCCATCTCTTGTCGTTCATTCTCAGGCCTCACTCGTCCCTTGATTAGACCTAGAATGCAAATTAATATAGGTGCTTTCGACCAGATGGCAGACCGCTCTCGCACGAACGTCAGGCATGTCGATGTTTGCTATATCTCGGAAGGTAGCATCCAGGACATCAGTCAGCGTATGGAACTAACAGTACCGGCACTGTCTACCCGATACTGATTATACACTTTGGGTGATTCCACTGCTGCAGCCACCGGTCAGGCTGAAGTAGGTATAGTCTTCAGCACTACGGCCTCAGCCACATCAGTAGACTGGATTCCTGTCAACAGTAAGCGTTGCGCCGTCCACTTGACGGGGTCCGTTAAGATCAGTTTTAGACACAACACCACCAGAAATCTTTCCATTGTATCTGTTTGTGCTCCAACTAAGTAGTGACGTAAGCGGATGCCCTTCATTTAGATTTGGCAGCTCTCCTCCGGTCGACACATGGCTCTGATATAGTCATTCTAGCAGGAGGTATGAACGCCCTTGTCGGCCCTCTTGGTGAGGCTAATTCTCTCTTAGATAGTGTCCTTAGTATAATATTACATCACTCGGATGATGGCAGACGATTGTTGCAGCTGTGTGGTGAGCATAAGATATTTTTAAACGACACTAGTTTTAAGTATCGTGCGTGTCTCAACTAGAGCATGCAGCCGTTAATTATGGATGGTGGAGGTCCATTCAGGACTGTCGTTCTCTCTGGGGTACATCATTGGATTCGGACCATGCGTCAGTGCTTTGCCGCCTCGTTCTTACTTTAGTTGAGCAATGGCCCCTCCAACGACAACGGCTGGCTATGTTGTCACTGAAACATAAGTACCAAATTAGCCTGAAAAGCAGACTTAGCAGTTCTCATCCCTAAGACCATCTTAGCTGTTTGCGCCAAAATATCACAGGCCAAACATGAAGCAGGTGGTATATCATGCAGCACGGTAGTTTTTGAGCTAACCACACATTGGATTTCGAAGAAATCCCTGGAGTTGTTGGGTGTTAAACGCAAGATTCCTCTTGGTCACTAATTTCAGGAGATACTCTGAAGAAGCGTAACTTGATCACAGATCGTGAGACCTGGCTAATGAAGAAAGTTGAGAGAACGGAAGCCGTGCTTGCTTCAGGGAACGCTGGCAGACTCTCCAAGTTTATCCGTGCTACTAGTCCCAGGAGACCGTTTGAGAGTGAGAAAGATGGCACACTCACCCACAATAAGTCCAGAAGGTTAGAGCGGTGGGCGGAACACTGAGTCAATTCAGCTGGCCTCCACCACCTACTGTGTTGCCGCCACAAACTTGTAATGCAGCATCCTGTTCGGTAGATTTGAAACCACCCAGTGAGAGTGAGGTGCGCAATTGCATTTCAGCTATCAAACATAGGGCTGCTGGTCCGGATGATCTCACGCCGGCACTTTTCGAAGAAGGTATGGGGGCGTTAGTGGAGGCCTTGACTCAACTGTTCCAACTTGTGTGGACAGTGGAAACCATCTATCCGTGCTGGAGTCACACGACAACTATCCCCATATTCAAGAATTAAGTTCGGGACTCTAGCGGAAACCATAGATAAATTAGCTTGACTCCACTCATCACTGAGGTTCTGGCATCCATTATACGTCGTAGACTCACTGCAGCTCGGGAGGAAAACATTAGGAAAGAACGTACCGCGTTTGGCCGTGGGTGGAGATGTTTTAATGAAATTTTTGATCTCTGCCAAATTCTAGTGACACCATGTGTACCGCTGACCAACGGTTACCGTATTTCTCGATTATAAAGGTGTGTTGGATTTGATAGATCGATCCACACTCTTAGAGTCGCTTAAACGCAGGGGTGTAACAACCGAGTATGTGAACATATTATCGATGCTTTATTCCCATACTTCAGCTCAGGTTGGGGTTTCCGGTGAACTGTCTGACAGTTCCAACACCAAGATCGACGTACGTCAAGGCTCTCCTTGTTTCGCCACCGCATCAGCGTCGGCAGAGGTGGGGGTGATGAATTAGAAGCGCGTATCTCTAGGGCTGGGCGATATTCGCTAATCTGGGGACACCTCTGGCAACAAAGAGGCATTTCTACTAGGCTCAAGGGTTGTGCATATAATATGACTGAGGGCTGTGTTACTTTATGGCAGCGAAACATGACTGTTCAGAGTAGAAGACATGAACCGTTTTCAGGTACTTGACTACTAATGTCTGCGTTTGATCGCTGGTATCAGGTGGCACCAAAGGCTATAAAGCAGGGAGGCTAGGGGGTGAATATTCGGTGGTGATTATCAAACGAGTTCTTTATCCAATCCTTATATTTGCATAGAATCAGATGGTCAGGTCATGTTATAAGGATGTCAACATTGTAGGTCGGGTTGGTCTTCCGGCCTGGAGACCTCGCGACTGGTACAGTCGCTGGCTAGAGACGATGGATGAGATGATGGCTAGTCGAACTCAGTGACGTGAGTGTTGCCGTGTGACGGAGTTATCTGTGAAGTGAGCCCTCTTAGTGGCGCGGGGCATTGGAATCCGTAGAGAAGCTGTCTTGCTGATGACGCTTTACTTTCTCTTACAACTCGGTTGTTTGTTTGCGAGGTGTAGGCACCTTGGTGTTGACTGTTTGAGTGTAGACGAAGTCATTTCTGGTAAAGTCCCTTCTCTTCCCTTCCTTTTCTCTTGTCTTCTCCCCCACAAGATTGGTCTTTTTTCGTGGTTATGACAGTTAAGTGTAACTGAAAACCACTGATGTGTTGCTGTCTGTGATGATGATGGTTACTGTTGTGTACGAGGCGGCCTCATTTGTGAGTAATATAGTACGTACATCCGGGAACCAAAGGGCAGGTCTCAACCTTAGGAAGACGATCGACCAGAAGCGACTATTGGGCTATTTTGTACGCACAACGGGGGACGTGCCTTCAGGATGAACGACAGTGTACTGCTGTCCAGAGTGTGTGGATGCCCGTCAGCCGTGCAAATAAGTGTACGGGTTCGTGATCCTATGTTTTAACACAACCTGTACGGGATTTCATGCAATAAACAACTTCGCAGACCAAGTGTCTTTTGCGGTCACAACACTATCAATGATGTTTAGTTGCCGGGGAACAAACGAAAGTGTAGTCAGAAGGCGTCAGGGTGATTCGGGTAACTTAGTGTAACTTGGTGCTCATACAGTGGACGTTTCAACCACCAATGTGGATTACTTCATTGGCTTCAGCTTGACTTTATGACTTCGGCGCTACTTCTCAAGACAACGCCTGACTACTCCTTAGTGTTTAGTTCTTTTACTGGCCTATTATTCATGCGATCCCGATTGACATACCCCCTGTGTTTCTACACCTATCTTTGTCTGAATTAGCAGCGCTTTATATACTATTCATCTCAAGCTGGTCACCAGTATGTTTCATTGTTCACTGTTAGAAGTCGTAGACCCTAAACTTTTACATAGACAAGGTAAATTGCACAAGTCAGCATCTTACATTGCTTTGATACGGAAAACTTTTTAATTTTGATTTTTCTAACTTACAAGAACGAGATGAATTTGGATAAAAACCTTTTGGATAAAATTTAATTCCCGTTTTCTTTGTAGACATCCACAGGGGACGTAACATTTATGTAGGCGTTCACTTTCTCGTTTCCCATGGTGCCACTCCGAAAACTCCAGTCTTTCTCTGCCAGTAATTGTCGTGTTTGGTGTGTGGCATGGTCCCACAAGGGTGACGTTTTAGCCTCTTGTGGGGAGGATCGGTCGATCAGTTTCTGGTCCTGTGCTCCGGATGGATCCTGGAATACTCTGTATACCCTCCCGGGTTGTAGTCAGCGATCTGTTCGGCGCATCGCTTGGTCACCTTGTGATAACTACCTAGCGTCCGCCAGTTTTGATGCGACCATTACTGTTTGGAAACTAACGAAAAGTGGTTCTTCTCTCGAGGCTGAAGCTTTAGCTACACTGGAGGGTTAGTCTATTAATTTTTGCGCATTCCCGTAGTATCTCATCGGGATTCTGTTTATTCTTGATCAGTTTTAATGCGCACTTTTTCAATGAAAGAAAAAGTTTAAAATCCTTGAAGTTTCCAGCTTTACTTTAAAGGTTATTTAGTATGTTTTGTTATCTGAAGTTCAAAAGCTAATGATCTCAGCTCGGTACGTTAATGTTCACTGATTATCGTTTTACTGTGTTGGTTGTTCCCTACTATTAAACCGCTCGCCTCGCCCTTATGTTTCGTTGCATAGGCGATAAGTTTCAGTTTGGTTTGTGCACATGGAAACTGCTAGTGTAGTCTTAGAATATAAGCATACTGTCCAGACCCTAGTTTTCTAATCCCCGCTTTCGCTATCCCAGTCTGTCGCGTGATTTGCGGTTGATATTTAACTACCACATGAACAGGATTCTTGTGTGCCTTATATATATATATAATATAATATAGTAAGATTAACAAGAACATATGTGGCTTGCACGCACTGCCAGATTCATTTTAGTTTCAGAGTGTTTATGTACTTGGCGTTCTGGGTCGGACCAGAAAGACTTGTTCACGGGTCCACTTTAAGATAAAACGTATCGGAGGCCACAAAGGAGTTTATTTTGCCTATACCTCCTCAAGCGAACACTTGTATACTGTAAAGACGGTGTAATTAGCTTGAATCAATAATGGAGTAAAAACATGATTAACTGCTTGGACGCGTGCTAAGATTGTTCTTATGCCAAAGTTAAGGCAGAACAGAGTTCGGGATTCTGGATTACAAACCGGTTGTCATTTGGAGAAGAACTGACGTTTAGAGACAGTCAATTAGACCCGTTATTTTTTCTTCCTATTCCCCCAGTGTTTGTAACGAAATAGTGTGGATTGTTGCCACCTGTTTGGAATACAATGCCTCGACACGACTATTTTTCTGACCATACTTATTGAGTGTTAATCAATCAATCAAGTTGTTGGGCGTTTCTAAATTGTGCTAGATCTTCCGTTTTTCCTCAAAGTTGGTTGAATTACATGAATCCAGCATCTCTGTACACTAATTTCAGGTGGATAGAATAAAATTGGTCCTCACGCTTTTCTCTTTTGGTTCTTTGGTATGGAATTTTGGAATTAGGGGTGACATTCCGAACAAGCAAATTGTCGTTGCGGGTCTGCTGAGGGTAACATTTCAGGGCGGCGAGCACACAATATTTCATGTTCGGGCCAGTTTGGGCTTTCATTCAGTAGCAGCCGAAGTCCTCCATACAGTCACACATGAAACTAATTGTGACGCAGACGTAAAAACCCGATTTCCAGAATTCGTTAAGAGTTCGGTAATTTTTCATTTTGACCAGGATTTAAACTTTTTGAAGACCATTTGTAACCTTTAGGGATTACCCTTGTGCAGAGTAATTTTAGACAGAACGAATAAATTCATTTGTCACCTTCCCCCCTTTCTGATGTCTTTGGTCGGGTATTTCGAGAGTTGGGAACCCAAGGATTTTGGCAGTGAAAATTTCACTTCGGACAGTTGTAGTAAGGTTACAGCTTTGCAACCAACAATTATATGTAAACACTGTTTGCGATTAACTTGCTATAATTTTGTGACTTCTCATGGGTAGCAGAAGTCGTCTCAGAACTGAACTTTAGGAGTATGGTTAAATCTTTTTCAGCTATTTTCAAGGACGAGGACGACAAAGCCATCTTTGAACTACCGAAATTTATTTTTCTACAGAAGCGAAGGACGTACGTCATTGCTGGCGCTCGTTTACATTGTCTTCCGTCTGTAAAAGTGTCTGAATATCGCGTGTGAAATTGCCTTTTTTTCTGAGGCATTACGTTGGGGCTTTTTGAGCGCACAGAATATCAAGTACGAAATGCTAGGTTTCACGGACAACATGCTGTAACAACATTTCCACTTTGTAGTATCATTGAAAATTAATGTGGACACAGATGGCATAGGGTCTACTTTTGACTTGAGTAACCGTACTCGTTTTCGGGGTCGCTTCCTTCGTTTGGGTGAAGTAATGCTCACTTCGAATACCAAGCAAAAATCTGCGGGTAATTTCCTAGTTGATTTACCTACGTCTTATGATAGTCGTTCAGAGTGTGCGAATTCGTTCCACTTCTTCACCTACGTTGTAAAAAGGAAGTATTAGTGTGGGAACTTTTTATGTGAAGCTACTCTGACCGGTATCAACAGCGACCGTCAGTTTCTTTTGGCGATATTGTCGAACGGTATACAATAGTGAGGTTGGAAAATCGTCTCATAGTGAAGCTGCTGTGTTAAACAGTACAGCTGCACACTGTTGAAAAGTTTTAAGCCCCTGCACAAGGCCGTTTTCTGATACTCAACGTGTTACGTCACGGGTACATGGGCATGCCTAAACGTAAGCATAAGTTTCATAGTTGGAAGTAGTTTCTGTCGAGGACTGGGTTTACAAAAATGCCGCCATTACTGTTCGTCTGTTTAACGAAATGTTAGTTGAAACCGATGATTAGCTTTACATGTGAATTAAAAAAGCATCTCTCAAACTGAACACCACCGACATTTGCTCGCGGCGTTCGCATTCATCTAAGCCTCTTGGCTAACTCACTTTGAAAGGAAGCATTGGACTCGAGTTTCGGTCTTATTATAGCTCATCAGTAGTGCATGTCCTGGTCGTCGTGTTTGTGAGACTAGCGTGCTATCCACGACGTCGGTATCTGCACAGTAAGCGTGACCGAATATTGCTATTCTTGTGTGAGTAGTGTTCAGTCAACCCGATCATTTCGAGACAGGCATATACCACTAGTTCAACGGCAAGACGACCGAACGACCACGTGCATTGATTGATGCTTTTGAATGCGCCGAACAACACTGCAACCCCTCGGAACAGCAGAAACGGTCAGAAAGTCGGACAACACTATTGGTTAAGGACGTAGCATTACGAACGCAATTCAAATGGCGCTTTATCCAAATAGCTCAAACGAGCACTTGGCTAAAGAAAGTAAAAGTATAGAATGATCGATAGCTCTTGGTGGTCTTTTTTAACACATGTCTGATTTC
Organism: Paragonimus westermani; assembly: GCA_008508345.1. NCBI lineage: Eukaryota > Metazoa > Platyhelminthes > Trematoda > Plagiorchiida > Troglotrematidae > Paragonimus > Paragonimus westermani. The sequence continues at coordinate 314,249 of QNGE01000287.1, read as the reverse complement.
CACTAGACTCGTCTTTGATTGGAGTTTTGTCTTTGTTTTGGTTTCACAAGGTGGTCACAAAATGTCTAGTTTGCAACTGCTTGTCCCCTGATGAATAGTGTCGGATCAGGACTAAACCGATTAGTGTTTTTGGCGCGAACACTGCTACTCCGGTGTTGCTTATCACACTGATGCTCTACAGAGTACATCCTGGCGATCACATGGCATAGATGATACGTTATCGCCCAGTTGTTTTTCCGTCTTGGTTTGCCATGTGCCCCGGTTGCATGCTCTTAGAGTAACCTTGGACTTTTCGAGTTTGACCTCAGAAATGCGATATGTGTGGGTTCAGATTAACGATCTGTAAGACTGACCTCATTCTTGATTTTGTATGGTACCGTCTTCGGGGTTGGGTTCACATCTCAGTGTTCAACGTTGTTATCAACCACTACATCAAGTGAGATGGTCCCATGAGCGACGCGGCAGTTCCTCGGCCCGGTACGCGATCAGTTGGTGAACGTTAAAAATGCACGGTCTGTGATAGCTTAGTCACGGGCTGCTTGTGCCGGCTGAACGTTTTTCGCACAGAACATTATGTGCGCAGGTCATCAGCAGTTGAGTGAAATCATGAGGTGCATATGAAATAAACTGACCCGGGCTGTACCGTCAAATGAAGTTGCTAGATGTCACTCGCCAGGTTGAAGACTTCGTGATCAATTCGTTGGTTATAAACGTAATCCGAGATGTGAGTATATCATGGTCAACAATGTGTGTGCATCCACAGCATTGTTAGTCCTTTCTGTTTCACTCAATCCCTGTTTTCTTTTACTTTTGCAAAATTTTATTTTGGGGATAATCGCCGTCCTCTTTGCGGTGAACGACGGTTTGAGTTACGCTCTCAGCCGACCAGGCTCATAACCGCTTATCGAAGGAAATGAACGTGACCTGTTTCTGTGTATCGTTCACTTCCTGGTGTTCAGTGCCCCTATCCATTAAAAGCATTAAGCATATACTTGCACCAAGATATGCCACTAATCTGCCGATTTTGCAAGCTGCCCGTACCTATTCTAAGAACCGGCAGAGTTGGTCTGGTGGTTTTTATGCACACCCATCTGACTGCATCCGCTTGCTTCCTTAATTTTTGCTCACAGAATGGGACCCAAGTCGAATTTCAACAGATAAAACGAGGATTCAGCTTTCACGCCTAGTTTTGCTCCTAGTGGATTCGTTGATGCTTTTCTAGATCCTTTGTGTTTTTTAAATGCTAATCAAGGTCTCTACAACAGCTTTGCGGTTTTTGTGTTGACCGCTGATATTTCTCATTCATGTTTCATACATTGTTCGATTTCTGGTAGTGTATGACAACCGTTTCTAACGAGGTAAGCACAGAAACAGGTACTTGTGAATCTAATTCTTGAAGATAACCTGCGCCTGCTGATGACACCTCACTTTTACCTACAGCTCAGTTGTTTGTTTGAAAAGTGTAAGCGCCTTGAGTTGAGAAATGGGTGTTTTTCAATAGTTAACTTCCACCCCATCCCTTTCCTCTGTTTAGTAATTGGGGTTTGCTCTTTTCTCCATGTGTTTATATGATAGGTAAGCATGGATGTCACCTACTCATGCATTGCCGTCTGCGATAACCTACTCAACAAATCGCTTCATACGACCGAGTATGCATTTTTGTGTACATTTCCTTATTTCCAAACAGGACACACGAGCGAGGTGAAGTGTGTTGCTTGGTCTCCTTCTGGTCGTCTGATTGCATCTTGCGGTCGCGACAAAAGTGTATGGTTTTGGGAGTTTGATGAGGAAGAAGATGTGCAGTGTATCAGTGTTCTTCAACCGCATAGTCAAGATGTGAAATCTGTCTCCTGGCATCCTTTCGAGGAGGTTAGTCTCCTCTTATCGGTTCATCCCTCTCTGCTTCCCAGGTTTTCACACACTTTCTGGCTGGATTGATATGTTATTCAAAGTTGGGTGCTTAACATCTTGGGTTGCCTGTACCTTCTCCGTGGGTATGTATGCCATGGTTGATATATTTGGAACTTGATTCGCGTCCTTAAGAATCTGCTACAAAGCTGAATCACCCCCTTGTTTACTCGCAATGCTACAGGCAGTTCGCTCGAAACTGAATCGTCTTGTCTGATTGGGTTCCATCATCTTAGTTTTCGATGATGTTGAATAGGTATTCGCGAGCATAGCGTAGCCTTGCGTTGGGGTTGGTGACGTATCCAGCTGTCGTCAGAATGAAAGATGTATTGTTGTGTGCGAACCATTCTTTTATGTGACTGTGAGACGACTCGTTTGCGTGGGTGTTTTTCACAAGTTTGCCGTGTTTGGCTCTCGTTGTCTGCGTTGGTTGGCCCTCATCACCTCGTGTCCAATCACGTGAACGATGTGGTAGTATGTGGATACTTACGTCGAAGGACTATGGTCACTTGGCCAACGGATAAAAATGCTGTTTACGGTGGTTGAACCTCCCATTCGGTACATCACTGAAGCACTCACTGCATCGGACCTCGTTTACGAAAACCGACCACAGCTTGATAAATACTGCAAAATGGTCGTGCTTTGACCTCATCGTCATGTTGACTCGAATCGTCCCGTTCGAGAAACTTCGTTGTTTGCCTTCTCTCATATAGGTTTCCGCAGACTGACAGTATGTTTGACATGTATGTATGGCTGATGTATGTATGCAGATTGTCTAGTATATCACATGCTATCAAACTTTCTGTAAAATAATCACTGTTTGTTTAATTATGTGCTGTTTCCTACACTAGGATCTTTCTGATATATATATATATATATATATATATATATATATATGAGCAACTTGTATGTGTTGTATAATATAGCGTGTGGCAAATCCTGCGTATCAGAAATGATCATAATGTAGGTACTTTTAATATTTGCTGTGTTGTGGTACGTGACTGTCACCGGCTTTCCTTGTTGATCCTCGTTACACTTGAACCCTCTTGATTCATACAGTCATTTTGGTATTGGTATGTTCGCCGAGCTCGGTATTTAGGTTGCAGACGTTTTGTCCCCAAGCAAGGTGACATCATCAGTGCGTAAGTGTTTCAGCGTATAGTTTTGGGCGTGGAGTTTGGTGAAGTTCGATGGATGCTTGCTATTATGTAACAGAGTGAGTCGACCTATTGACCTGAATTCTGGTTGGTCGCCTTCCGTTGTGTTTGACCTTTGACCCGACCCACCATTGGTTGATTTTGTTGCACTTGAACCTTGATCCCTGATGCCCGATTTGTTATTCCCTAGAGTCATTGAGCTGGAGTCTGATTGGCTACTCCCTGTCGCTACCGCATATCGACCTCGAATCGGATTGGTTGTGAATTAACTGGGTGTCATCTCTTCGTTTTGGATTTCCGTCCGATTGGTTATCCATCGTGCTGTTTCGACTTTGGTTTGATCAGTCAACATTGCTCCGTTTGAGTTTATCGGCATTTGAGCTTGATGGCGTCTGTCTCCTCAAATTCTTGGTTCTCATTGGTTCATAGATTTTGTCCAGCTCTATGTGTTTGTTTATTGACCCAGTTGATGAGGATCAAGCTTCGAGGAATTCTCTTGCATGTTTGGTGTTTGCCTAAGTAAGGATTTCTGCAGTGTTCAAGTTGAAGGCGTGTCCGCTTTCATCCTCGTGGGTGGAGATCAGGGAAAATTGATCGTGCATCTTGATGGTCCGTTCGTGTTCATGTATTCGTGTTGATAATTTCCGTCCGGTTTGGCGGACGTAATGTTGTCCACAGTCATTGCATTGGATTTTGTAAATGACGTTTCTTCTGTCGGCTGGTTTGGATTGTTCTTTTGGTTTTGATATTATCCTTCGTAATGTTGCTGGTGGCTTGTGCGCTGGCGTGATGCCATGTGTTCTGAGAATTCTTGCGGTCATTTCTGACACAGTTTTGATGTATGGCAGTGTAATTCGTTTTGTTGGTGGTTCAGTAAAGTTGGACTCTGTTTTTCTGTAGTAGACTCCGTCTGATGAAATTTCGTGGGTATCCGTTGCGATGAAATACTCGGTAGTTTTCTTCCTTTCTCCGGAGCTCTGCGGTGCTGCAGTGTGTTTCAGCTCATTTGAACAGAGTTCGAATGCAGCTCCTTTTATGGCAGACTGGGTGGTTGCTGTGAAAACTAAGGAGTTGGTCCGTGTGTGTTTCTTTCCGACAAACTGAGATCTGCAGTGCTCCATCAGGTTTGCGGTTGATCAGTACATCTAGAAACGGTAGTTGGTTGTTGGTTGCAATCTCCATCGTAAATTTAATATCGTTGAAAATGTTGTTTAGCAGTCTGTATGTGTCTTCAATCATTGAGCGTTTAAGGATTACGAATGTATCGTCAACATATCGTACCCATAGTTTCGGTTTGATCGTTGGTAGCGCGATATTCTCTAGCCTCTGCGATAAATCCGGATATGGGCGAACCCATTGGAGTTCCTTTAAGTTCGTAGATTTGACCATTGAATTTGTAGTGCGTCGACAAATATAGCTCCATAAGATTGCATATACTCTCCGGTTTCAATGATTCATTCGGTCGGGGATTTTCTCCTAGCAGCTTTTGTAGTGTCTCTTTGGCTAGGGTGAGGTCAATGGACGTGAAGAGTGCTGCGACATCAAACGAAATCATTGTTTCGTCTTCTTCTATCCTTACGCGTTTTAGCTTGTTTATGATGGAATGTTCTGATCCGTCAATGAGATATCGTAGCCGTTTGAATAGATCTTTGGCCAAATTGTAGATCGGTGTGCTCGGTAGAGATACAATTGGTCGTAGTGGAATACAATCCTTGTGTATTTTCGGTAGTCCGTAGAATTGAGCAATGGTTGCATCATTCCGCTGCATTTTCCAGCGTTCCTGTTTGCTTATCTCATGCGTAACCTGTAGTTTCTTTAGTGCGGTGTTGATTTTGTTGGCCAGTTTTTTGGTAACATCAGCATTGATTAGGCGGTAGGTAGTTGTGTCGTTGAGCAATTGTTTTACTTTGTCCACCTAGTCTGCTTTGTCTACGATAACTATCATCCGTCCCTTATCAGCTGGCAAAATGATGTCATCCTTCTTAAGGTTGTTCAGTGCTCTTTGTTCGCGTTGGGCAAAAAAATTGAGGAATATTATTTGGGGCGAACAAACGAAACGTATGAACGCTTTCGATTTTTTGGGAGGAATCGGCAGGCCGGAGAACCGATAAATCAGTATGTTACCGTTTTGAGGAAACTTGCAAAATCGTGCAATTTCTGTAAGTGCTTAGGAGAGACTCTCATCCGGGAGAGAATGGTAATCGGTATCCAGAATTCCGTTACGACAAAGAGACTATTGAACATCCCATAGTTGACGCTAGCCCAGTGCATCGACATCTGCAATAGCGAACAGGCAACGGAACAAAGGATAGCATATTTGAACGCTGTGGATAGAGATAAAGGACGATTTTTGATGATTTCGTGCCAGTTTTGCGGTGGCAGACATCTTCGTCAGAAAGAAAAGTGCACAACATTTGGAAAGACGTGTATGAAGTGCCGGAAAAGGAACCACTTTCCCAGACAGTGTAGATCGTCTACGGTCAGTCTGATCGACAAAGATGATAGCGCAGTGATAAACCGGCTTAACGGATCAAGCACAGAGAGGAATTTATGCAGAGTTGCCCATAGAAAATACAAGAAGAAAATGCCAAGTAGACTCCGGTGCAGCAGTCAATGTCATATCGTCAGGCTGCATCAAGGAGACCATCACACGCGAATCAAATGCACAGCTGAAAATGTGGAGTGGTGTGGCGACGGGCGTTAGCGTAGTTGCGACACTGTCCGTCACGAATCCAAAGAATGGGAAGATTTATGTGCTTGATTTTTTGTGGTTGATCAGGATTCAACGCCCATTTTAGGTGTTGGTGCCATTCAGTTGATGGGTTCAATCGCCGTTAATCTCGATGAGTTTCTGCATAAATCAGCCGATTTCGATGTTCTTGACCAGTATTCATGTGTTTTTGATCCGACTCTCGGTTACATGCCATGCGCCGTTAGTTTATCCGTGGTTAGCGATGCCGTTCCTGTTGCGTTGCCGGTTCGAGGGATTCCGTTGGCCATACGGGATAAGTGTAAAGCAGAATTAGACCGACTAGTTCGAATCAACGTGATTGCTCCGGTAGAGGAGCCGACCGATTGGGTCAGTCAGATTGCTGTAACTTTGAAAAAGTCAGATGACTTCCGGTTGTATATCGATCTCAGGCCACTGAATAAGGTACTTCGGAGAGAATATTACCGTCCACCAACCATCGATAACATTCTACCAGAACTGAGTCAAACCCAATTTTTCAGAAAGGTAGACCTGTGTTCGGCTTTTTGACAGTTAGAACTAGACGAGCAGTCCAGTTACTTTACCACATTTGGAACCCCCTTTGAACGTTTTTGTTGGTTGCATTTGCCTTTCGGACTGAAGGCGTCCAGCGGAAATTTTCAAAAACGTTGAATCTAAGCGCTTGACAAGTTGAAAGCAGTCACGTGTATCACAGATGACGTGCTGATTTTTGGGAAAGCTCTGGAGTATCATAACAGAAACCTGGAGAAATATTCGAAGCGCCGTATCGACCGAGGAATTCGCCTGTCGCGCAACAAAGTGGCTTTACGAGAAAAAAGAGGTCACTTTTCACGCACATTTGCTAACATCGAGCGGACTCAAAATAGACCCCGAGAAGACAAAGGCTATAGTCACTTTGGCAGCTCCTGAAGATGTGAAAACAGTATCGCGACTGATTGGTATGGAGTCTCGCCTGCTGAACGAAACTATGCTCAAATTGAGAAGGAAATGTTGGCTGTGATATTCGCCCTGGAGCCTTTCAGCACTTATACGTTCGGTCGGAAAACAATAGTTGACACCGACCACGAACCACTAGTTTCAACAGTGAAGAAACCATTATCCGCTTCACCGAGAGGGTTACAAAGAATGCTAATCAGAATGCAAAAATATGACGTCGAACTGACCTATCAGCCGGGGACTCAGATGCACATAGCTGACACTTTGTCCAGAGCTTGCGAAGAAGGTTCCTCCTGTGAAGAGCTTCATTTTGACACTATTGCGGCTACCGATTACACTATGACGGAAACCGCACTAATCACCGACTTGAAAAAAGCAACAGCACTAGACGCTACGTTACAACGTCTGACTGAAACAATTGGAAATGGGTGGCCACACGATAAGAGAAAGTTGCCCGAGGAATTAGCAGTCATATTTAGTGACCGCAATCAATTTATCCAGGAAGACGGCTTAATGTTCAAGGGAGAAAGAATCGCAAGTCCAAGGATATTTCAGCGGAAGATTTTGGAGCACGTTCACTTGGCACATACGGGAGTGAACAGCTGTATCCGGAGGGAAAAGGAGCTTTTCTATTGGCCTCAGATGTCGAGCTCCATAAGGGGCTACATACAGAGCTGTAATGCGTGTCGGATTATTGCAAACCAAGGAAACGATGCTGATGCGTTAAATCTCTTAAAGACTCTGGCAAATATTATCGGCGGACATCCTTCCATTTAACGATAAGCAATATTAGGTGATAACAGACCATTTCAGTGATCTCTACGAGTTAGAATGGTTGGGTTCCACTACTTTCAGCGTGGTCTAATTTTATTAACTTCGAGCTCAATTTGCGCGCTATGGTATACCTAAGGTTTTTTCCGACAACGGACCACAGTTCATTGGCACGGGTTTTAGGACGTTTGCTGAAAAGTGAGGATTCGAGCACCGTACAAGCAGTCCGTACTACAGTCAGTCAAATGGTAAGGCCGAAGCGGCGGTCAAAATTGCAAAGCGACTGCTGAAACTGGCCCAATTATTCTGAGGTGATCCATATTTAATGGTACTGGAGAAACGGAATACTCCTAACTAAACTATGTCCCATAGCTCAGCTCAAATAATGTTGGAGAGAAGAACACGCACGCATTTGCTAATAATAGAACTACTAAAACCCCAATCACCGAACGAAACCGAGGTGCACGATGATTTGAGGAGACGAATGCTAACCCAAAAACGATATTATGACAAAGGAGCCCGCGACCTACCGGCCTACAGGTGGGCGACAGTGCGTTTCAGAAAACCCACGACGATGGATAGAAGGTGTGGTGGTGAGGTGCCGCGGTTATGGGTCATATGTAATAGATTCTGGAGGAGTATTGAAGAGGAGGAATCGGGTGCATTTGAGAAAACGAGTAACACCGGATGAAGAGCACCTTTTCAAAGAAAAGAACCAGAAGTGGATTGTGCTACGAAAAAAGTACGGATCTAAAGGGATTGGATTGGACAAACGCATCGATACGAAGTCAACCATTGATTCGCAGAAGTCTACGGCCAATCAGTGTCGAAAACGCGAATAGACTGGTGTGTCAGCGCGGGGACCAATCAGCATGGCACACTGCCCCAGCATTGGATTTTGTTATAACGAGCGCCGGAATAAAACAAGTTGTTTAAGTGCGTCACATGTTAAAACAAAGGAGCTACAAACGGAGCCGAGCCGACCAATGGGAAAGTGAAAGCGTCAGCACCAATTGTAATTCTTCATTTTACTGATGCGTCTTGTCTTTAAAACAGCCATTAAAAACTCGATGAACTGAGATTTGCTTTGTATCATGAAGACTGACTTTTGCTTCCGTTCCGGAAGGTAGCGATTTTCAACAAATAACTCAACTCACTGCTATATAGGAGCACTGATGATGTCACCTTGCTTGGGGATGAAGAGTTTGCAACCTGAATGCCAAGCTTGGTGAACATACCAATACAAAAACCATCAAACCGAGCTACGAACAACACCACCACTGTTCCCACCCATCACATACAGTGATTGTCCTCTTGCGCATGTGATATAGACTATTTGTTCTTTATATTCGACCAGTGATAACTTCGACTCTATCTCCCTCTCTCTCCTCCTCTGTAGATTCTCGTTTCTTGCAGCTACGATAACACACTCAACCTGTACCACGAAGAACTTGATGACTGGGTTGTAGCCGTACAATTAAGTAAGTTTTCTCAATGGTTCAGTTTTGCTGTCGCAATCGGCCCGCGCTTCAGCCGGTTGTCTCTGTCTAATCCGTGGTGAGGATGCTGTTTGTTACACGCCTATCACCGATGGGTTTTACGGCTGATGTATTGCGTTAGTGTTTTTAGATTGAACACTGTTACGTTACCTAACCTCTATGAAGTTTTTAACATTCAATGTGGCAACTGGTGCTGCTGTCGTCGAACGAATACTAGCTTTATCAATCAATGACGGTTGATTGTTTCGAGCCATATCTTTCCTGTCAAATCGGGTCTCAGCATTGGTTATCAGTGACATAAAAGTCTGTACAGCCGCAACTGGAAGACATTTATCGACTCCGTTTTAACTGTCCTATTATAACAATTGCTTTCGACTAGTGGATCGTTACTTCGTGTTGTTCTGCGTAGAGCCAAGAATTGCAACCGGGAATCAGATTGCTGTATCGTTCTATCATCAGCTGATTAGTGAAGTGGGTCTTGGAGTTGGGACAAGACGATAAGAATGACCGCTTTATTGACTTTTGAGAAGTTGGTGCTCTGCACCTATCTAGGTTGGACCTTCACTAATCCGTCTGCTTGCTTCGTTCGACAGCCATCTATTTCGTGCCCCAAACATTGCTTTTTAATGCACATCAACTCCCGCCACTTAGTGGTTTGTTTGAAAATGTGAGATGTGTCCTGATTTTGTGGACTTATTTAGCGGTCATTGAAATATTGTTTATCTTCACAACCTCTCAGTATCGTCCTACTCTTGGTTCCCATCGAAATGTGCCTACTCATTGCATTGTGCATTCAAACCGAGTGACGTGTTTTAGTGACTATCATAAAAATAAACACTGACATCGAATTGTTGTTACATGTACCTGTTCAATACTCGGTGTCTTAACACTATTGTGTTTTGTCACAGTTGTAAGAATTTTCTCATCGTCGTGCGGCAGATGGAATGTGATCAATTTCTGACACTTTCAACCTGAGATTTCTGTGGTTTTTTATCCGTATTAGAAGTAAAACTCAAACCACCTTGTACTTGGCACGAGCTTGTCAATTATTTGAAATCGTGATGGTCAATAGGATAATCTAGAATAGATCCAGTTGTGGAAAATCTTGGCTTCAGCTGGATGTCAACCAGTGACAGGCGCAACTAATCAGTGGAATAAGCGTCAGCACGCTCGCTTCATTTCCACTGCTGACGTGCTGTCAATAAGACACTTATAATCTAGTGTTTATCTTCTAGGTGCGTCGATCGAAAAATTCATTGGAATTATGAAAATTACAATCTGTTGTGTGTGGTTTAACATCTAAATCATCCAAGTTGACCACTCATCCGTGACATAATTCATTCGTTCAACTTCACAGTTTTGCCTACTGATTAACCGTCAATAGCTCAAGGTTGTCAGGAAAATTATCGGAATGTCGCTTGGTGTCTGTTGTACCTACTCTTCATTGTCTGCGCTTCATTCCCTTCGATCGTGTACGGAAAACAGTGGAATGTGTACAATATGCGAGTAAGGACAACTGTCTAAGTCAGCATTGTGTGTGCACATAAAACAGGGCGACGATTACTGATTACCAACTCATTGGGGAACGTGGGTAATTTTGGATCCCCACCTATTGGTTGAACTAGTTGCCCGGATCAGTAACAGACCCTGTTTCTGTGATGCGTGTGACTGTTATCAAAATGATTCTTGGGTCAATGGGTTTTTGTCGTTTCTTGCTGCTTCCTTGTGCTTACCAACCATTACAGTATATGTGCTTACCAGTAGTAATAGGTCATATGTTCAGTTGTTCTTTTTCTGTCTCTCGATTTATTCTGCCGATGGTGGCACCGATGTAACTCCTGGTTCACTTGTATATTACGCACATTCCAGTGCGATGCGATGCTGAATCATTGTGGGAGATTGTGTGGCAACTACAGTTCAGCTGCAGGATATGTTTGAGTCATGAAAGTCTCTAATTTTCGTTTTTTATGAGCTCCCTACCCACTCCTGTTTGCGCGGCTTCCTCATCAACCATCGTGACACTGTCATCAACCAGCCGATCCGCCCGCAAACCAAGTGTTTAATCACATGACAAGTCGGTTAGAGAACATTTTCAAATCCGTCTTCTTCTGTGCTTGCATCTATCGTTGCATCTTTTCTTGTAACTAGTGTTACCATTTATCCGGTGATTTGATTTGTCTGTGCTAAGTGTGGCTGTTGATTATACGTAGGTCGCTCAATATTAATCGGAAATACATACAACCTGATTTTGTTGCATGCTTAGCTACTTGCCATAAGCGATTTAGATTGTTCTCCTCATCTTCCATTCATTAGCTCCCATTCACCACTACTATATGACTCTTGCGCCTGATGGTTGTTTTTTGCTTCTTACACTGTTTTCTGTTTTCCAGTCTCTCAGTACTTCAGTATGCGATTTATTACATTATTCCCAGCTCGGAATCTTGTTCCGCGATTCGTCATTCCTCCTCTCCGTTTGTTGTCTCCTTTTTAAAAAATCTCAGATGGCCATACTTCAACCGTGTGGAAGGCGGAGTTTTCACCCGCGGGGGATATTTTGGCCAGTTGTAGCGACGATCGTTCAGTCAAGTTGTGGACTGCCGTGGGTGAGTGCATCAGAATTGTTTTGTCCTCACTCACTGAGAACAACAAAAAACGAATGTAACTTATCCCGATTTTGTTGACGTTTGGATGGCAATCCAAACGGAAATCCCCCGCAGCTCGAATGTAGTCGTTACTTTGCATAAGGGAGCTTTGTTTTGCTTCGCTAATTCAATCGGATGGCTGTTTGATGGAAATCGTTTTCAGTCAGTTTTATCTGGATTCGACTAACCCTCGTGTGCTATATTCTGTTCACCATTGTTTGTTTTCCGAAATGACTCATTCAAGGCTTAAGAACCCTCTGGTTGCATAAAATCTCGGATATTATTACACACCATGCTTCAGCAAAACCCTACAGGTCACAAAGTCCATTTTGTCCTCTGGTTCTCTGAGATTGTTTGCTATCATCAGTGATTTGCTCTCTCGTTGGATGTTATGACTGTTTTTGTGCATAATTTCACGCCAACTACTACTCTGTGTATATTTATGGAGTTGCGTTACATATAGCAAGCATTTGTTGAACACGCTATTTCAAGCTGCGGACATTAGGATTACAAGGAGCTATAGGTCTCAAGTGATACCGCGACTTTAAACAAATAAGCTGATAAACCATTGAATCTATCACTGCTTATTGGAGTAATCCTACCGCTTGCCTCATGTGGGGATTGCAATTGGTCATCTTTCAACGCATTCTTGTGGGCCCACAATTATCTTATAAGTTGTCGTTTCACTTGTATTGTATAAGCAAAACCTTGAGGATAATTCAACTGTTTGAAGCGAATTTCTCAGCTCCTGACTACTCAAATCCTCACTTCCACTAACATTGCCGAACCCACCAAAAAGCCTAAGTGCAAAACCAAGTTTATCCCTCTAAGTCTCAAATTACTTTACAATGGTCTTGTGTTTACGGGTTGTAAACGACACTGGAAGACCGATGTACCTTTGAAATGTGCCTTACGTTTGGGATGGCTAACTCTGACAGATAACATTCACTCTTCTCGCTTTGAATAGGACTGTAGTCATCACGTCTGTGGAGCTGAAATCTAGATTCATTTGTCCTCATCAGTTGATCTCATTGATGAGTTAAACAAGCACAACACATCGTGATCTCTCTCAGTCGCCAGTGTTTAAGTCTTTCCATAAATAGAGAAAGCACTCATGAGTGGTTTCTATATAGCCTAAGTCCGTGAAGACCCTACAAAGGGAGCATTTAGGGCAATGGAAATGCATTCCTTTCTCGTGTTGCGTTTGCTATTGTCACGGATCCTGTTATTTCCGTATAGTAACTAATTCCATGATCTTCAGGTCTGTGTGTGCTATAAGTTCTGTGTTCTGTTCATACACGACCTATCACCGTAAAGTGGGTTTACTTAACCTGATGCGGCCTTCGCTAACTATTTATGACATGGGAGTTGGCTACCTTTGTTGGCACACTCCCATCCTTTGTTATGTAAAATGTTACATGGAACCTTCCACTATTCTTCTTCTATCCTAAAAGTTTGCTTGTCTTGACCACTAATGTTTGCTTATCCCGCCCAAACGGGATTGTTTGTTTGTGTATATACGCATATGCGTGTTGTACATGCCCGTCGCCGTTTTCCTTTACCTCACTGATACCCGGACGTATGTTCTCAGCTTTGAGTGTTTCTCTCTCCATTTACTGCTCTGTTCACATGGATTTTAGGCGGTTCGGACAAATTGAAGGGTGCAAACTGGTCTTGTATCTACACTTTATCTGGATACCACACAGACACTGTGTTCGACTTGGCATGGTGAGTCCTTCGAATCGCAATCATACTCACCCCGAATACTTCAATAGTAGCATCACACTATTTATCTGTGTTACTTCATTCTCCCCTATAGTCTTTTTTAAAACTTGTCTGCTCATTTTTCTTCTACGCTGTTTTTGGGTATGACCCTCGATGAGTATCTCTGGGATGGAAGTAACTAAGCATACATCGGTGTTTGATGGCTTTCGGGTTTTTTGATACTGTTATTCAAAATTGAATACGAGTAGGAATCAATGTGATCGATTCCCCTCAACGGAACTCATCCACCTTGTGAAGTTAGTGTAATTTTTAAATATCAATGAAGCCGTTATATCTTCGACCTAGCAAAACTTGTTCAATTAACATCGGCTTCGGTAACTCTTTTAACGAGTTACGAAGGTATGTATTTTCTGCTTATAAAACCTCGTATTTTTGGATACTGCCTTTCAAAATTCTTTCCGATTGCTTGATTTCAGAATGCTTTATTCCTCAAAACCACCCCTAATAGAAAAAACAACTGGACTTCAGTTAGGGAAATGTGCTGGTGAACAGAACATGTTGCACTATTTAACGTGAACTGGTCAGATAACAGTGATTGGCAACACGTGTAGTCTATAGCCTTGTTGTGCGTTAGAACTGACTCGTGTTGACTATTTTGCCGTCGATTTTTGATGTACCATTTCCGTTCCATGGTTGCACGAATCTGTCGCTTTAAGTCTGCGATACTGGATTACCTCTTTAGCCGATCTGCTCAAACGCTTTGAAACCGTACGATCGCCTAGTCGTTGCCCATATTCTTTTGCTACCACACAGAATGCACAGTTGGTTGCCGATAGCTGAAGCACTCTGAGAAGTTGCGTGTATCGTTTCGAACGACTCGGAATAAACACACTTTTCAGCTTCTGATCATCCGTTGTTTCGAAAGTTTAATTTTCCCTGTTGCAGTGAGGTGGCACAAAACAGAGGACACGGATGATCTTAAATCATAGACAGGATCTGTAATGGTCATGTCCGGAGGTTAACTTTCAACAGGACTCTCAGCTGTTCTTCCTCAAAGATAATTTTCTATTTTCTGATAATTGTTATTCCTCTTACAGTCAGTGTCTGCTTCTACTCACTATCCCATTGGATTAATGTGCTCTGTTTGTCTTGAACGACTCGGTGTTTGTTTGATTTTTTTCCTATAATTATGAGGCAAGTAATTTTCATTTGTTTAGTCCATTTTTGAAGTAGTGACAGATAACGTTTACTTCAATCTATGTACAACGTTTCTCTCTGCAGTGTCCTTTCTTCATAAAAACCACAACCCTACAATAATCAATTTTGTAGATGCAATGTACGCTTTATGGAAGGCATGGTCTGATAAAGTCATTTTCCTAACCCTGACAGCAACCACTTTTTCAGTATGCAACTCCCTTGCAACTCACTTGCAGCTCGGTTGTTTGTTTGCAAGGTGTAGGCACCTTGATATTGAATGTTTGAATATAGACGTGATTATTTTCGTTTGTTAGCTCCCTTCCCGCCCACTCTTTTTTGCTTCTCTTTTCCTATATAAGGTTTGCTTTTTCTTCATGGTTATGTGGCAGTTAAGCATAAGTGTGAACTACTGATGTATTACTGTCTATGATGATGGTGATGATGATGCAACTCCCGTACAACGACCATCGGCGTAGGCGGTGGTCTCCTTAACAGTGGATGATCTATGTGCCCTAGGCTTTTCGGCATGGCTGCTCTTAATTTGTATTTGCTTTGACCCAAGCCGTGGATCAGTTCTCATCACCTACTGTGGCGTCAGACTGTTGGTAAGTCTCGAGAGGTAACCTAACAAAAATAACAAGCTGTCCATCCTCTACTTCATCTCACTTGGATAGCAAAGGTGCCGAATGTAATGTAACCTTACGCACTGTTCAGCTATCGGCTGTTTGCCCAGACTTAGTACTGTAGAAGTAGTGCGCTTAATCGTGGTCGTTGACTCGCGTAGAATTCGGTTGGCCCCCTAATATTCACAGGTGTTGACTTTTGTACACGGCAATCAACTGTTTTCAATTTCTTCACGAAGCCGTGCTTAACAGGGGTTATGCAATCCAAACAACAGACGTTGTTACCCTTGTGCTATCGAGTCAAGCGAAATAAAAGTGTTTGTTTCAGTCGATACCCCCTGTAATACGTTATTCACCCGCCGCTCCATTCAGAAATTTTAGTCATGGTAGTCTGTCGTTTCTTTTTTGGGATTTATCATTGCGTCATATGTTTAATGTTTCGTTCGGTTTCTCAGTCCAAATCTAAATCTTTGTTTATCTTCATAATCCTTTACAGGATGCACTAATATATAGTCCCGTGCTATTTTATATACTTAGCTTAGATGTTATCATTGGAATCTGTTTTTCTAGTGTCCCAGAGATGCGGGTTTAACTTTCTCACTTGCCTGTCATCTGGTCAACCAGCAAAACAATCAATTCAAAGATTTAAATATAACACAAATGGCATACAGCTAAACGAACAGGGTGTTATGGGTCAGAAGAAATGCAATTTGAACCAATAAGTTTTGCACGTTCGGAGCTGGTTTTGGATGTTTAATCAACGAGGCCTCACTCATAACCAGAGCTTTCGAATTTGAATTACGTACTAGCGTAGAAAAACATCCATCTTGGGTACAGTATGCCCTTACCAAGCATCCGTTTTGTTATGCATGTTAATGAACTTCTCCGGATATCCATTAGCGAGAAGAGTCCTTGTTAAACACTCTTCCTATGGAGCTAACGTATCAGCCCTAAAAATTCAGCAAGCTTGAATGAATTACGTGGCCAGAAAAAAATGCTGTAAAATAGGCACGCTGACCACAGAATGGCACAGTGTCACATCTAACTGTCATGTGTAGGTTGCTGTTGGATTTCATCCCGAAGGTGTCAGGCAACTATGAATATTAAGAGTTCATAAGCGTGATAAAGTGATCACGGTCGGTAAAAATCCAAATTTCACAAGCAGCGTCTATAAAATATAGTCAAGTTATTATGGCTAGAGAATGGTTTGCTTATCGTTTCAAGGAAAATGTTAGCTGGTGTTGAACTAATTAGATCAATCTTACCTACTCCGTCTATCTACCTCAAGTGAGATTCTATAACTTCAACATGCACGTTTTCTGTGCATAAGAGAGTAGTCTCCAAGCAACAACTCGGGATGGAATTATTTTACGGTGAGATAAAATCACATGAGAAGCTGACACATCCATGTAGAGAGACGTCGGTGAAGTGTTTTAGTTTCTATAAGTAACATTATTGTTATGTTGACGGATACCTTTTCTGAGGTGTTCACTGTATTCAGTGCATATTTGACGTAATGGATTGTTAACGCCTTGCTCATCGGACCAGACAATCCGGCGACCTGAAGCTCACTATCGTTCGAGGCGACACAGATTTTCATTCTAGACTATAATTCGTTTTTTGCTTGTAGGCGTGCTCATACATTCGCGAGTGGGGCGTACGCAAGCTTCTCGGCATTCAATGCTATTCCCTTCTCTCATTCATTCTGCTTTTCTTCACTATATCGCCTGCTTAACACAAAGCTTTGCGTGTGTTTCAACAAGCTTTGGATTGTTTATTCATCTCTTCAGTTAGTGAAAAGTTAAACCAAGTTGCACTCCAATCTGATTGAAGTTCGTTTTTTTGTTTCGCATTTGTGCATATTCATACATAGTATGTGTAGGTATTTTGGGGGGTATTTTAGGGATTAATGAGCATGTAAATTTCGTCCATTTTCGACGCGTATTCCTTCAGATGGAGAACTCATAAATTTCACGTTTGGTTACATGGGATCAGTGTTTTGATACAGAATTGTGCTGACAGTCGGTTCGCACATACAACGATAGCGCGATCATTTATTTTGATACGTCACTACCCGTCATCCAAATCTTTTAGCAATCGGCTACGTGCTTCTTGCTTTCATTGTACCCACACGAGTTCAGATTGCTACCCCACGAACCCACGAAAATGATGTGGAATTTACTCTTCCACAAACTGACCGATTTACATTTCTTAGTATCTCTCACGCCCAATGGTAAACGGCACTTCGGTTCACAGGCTGATGCTCATGTGTGCACGCACTTTCTGTCCCTCGTTTCGTTCGATTGCATACGATGGGCAGCCCGTTTCTGGATTAGCCTTTTACATTAACTGATGCCAAGAAACGCCTGCATCTAACACTCACTACAGGCTGCTTGCGCTGCGCCACTGGTGGGTCTGCTCACATCCTTTATTCAGTTTAGACCCGATGGATTGAGACTAGGAAGTGTGTGATTGGTGGTCTTTCTGGTCCAGTCGACCAAGACTGGTTATCCAGATAGAAAGCTAATGTGAAAGTGAAAATAGCGATCTAAGCTATAACGAAGGATATTGAAAAAATGTGGCAAAGAATAGCTCAGTATAGGAGTACATCTTAGTTCACTTTAGATAGGTTGAGGAAGAAAGCAAAAAAGCAAATTCCAACTGATAGCCATACAAAATTCATTATACAATCCACTGTCAAAGGCCATCATAGCCCAGCTTGCTGAACAGGACGGCGAATGGTTTAACAAACGACAAGAATCATTACTTGGTACGAACGAAAAAGGATACTTCTATCTGACATAACTCAATTGAGCCTTACATACCTGTCGTCTCTTCGCTTATACTGTGCTATGGGCGCGTTAATGATCTGCTGGACCGAGACAGCCAGCACATTCGTGGACACACCACACAATCAAGTTACCACGACCCGTGACACCCATGGTTCCTTTGCGTACAGTGTGCTTGAATTCAGGGTTGCACCACTGTCACATAGTGAACCTTAAGACGCCCATCCGGATCGCATTCCTGCAGACAGTACGGTTCAAAACTGCGTCCTCCCACGACCTATATTCAATATTACAATATTGAGGGTTTATTTGGATACCATCCTGCTATTGCAGATTTTGGCCACACATGCACAACTTATGATATTGTTATTGATCGTGGGTAGAACATTATTCATTGCTGTCACCTACGGATGCTGCTACTCTTTCGAAGACTCAGTTCGGAATAACCATCTAAACTCAGGGCATGACGTTGTTCGTGACCGCTTCACTTCATTGTTTACCCAAACATCTTCCGCTCGCAATTGCAGTATGATCAGATGTTCTAAGGCAGCACTACATATAAACCAGAGATGAATCTCCTTCTATTCGACGAAGTTCACGAATGAATGTCGGCTGACCCCTTCTAATTCGTATACGATATTGGCCGTCAAAACATGCTTATGAACTGTAACGGATATTTGGCGAAGCATGCCAAAGATACAAAAAGAGGCGTTTTATCAAGTGGCCAATTTCGTTTTTCTTAGGTTTTAACAACACCACTTTTGAGAGAAAAGCAGTGAGACTATGCGGAATAATTTGTGCACAGTGGAGACAGCATATTTACCTATGGCATCCCCGAATATCTTGGTGACTCGAAGCAGCTTTGAAGCTCAGCTTGTCAAATCGTGCTAGGACGGAAATACTGGCGAGATGATACTAATCATTTACCCGTCGTTATCTCGGATGGTGTTCTAAGCCTGGAACTACTCTCAAAGATGATGGCAATTAATTGTCAAATGAATTGACCACATTAACTTGTTGCAAATGGGTGATTGATCGGACACTTCGTTGATGCGACTTATTAACAACCACCCACCCCTTCAAAAAGGTGTGCAAACTGTCAAGTAACAATCACAGAGGCATTACCGGCCTTCTTAAAACGCAATGAACCAAATATTGTGTAAAAAACAGCCACTGACGTGCTTAGAGGTACATCGTTTATATACTTATTGCATCATAAATATCCCGTTTGTTCTGTTTTTTTATGTTTAAAAATTGAAGGTCGTTCAGTTACTAGCGTTTTTTGCTATTATTGATTCGTTTACTCAGAAATATCAATTTGAGATCTGTATGTCCAGTTTATTATTATTGGTATGTCAATATATTTTCGTGCAAACCCTTCCGCATAGTTTACTTTTTTTGTAGGAGCCTTCTAAACTAGTGTTAAGCTGCTGGCGCACCTCGCAATATCGAATGCTAGACAGTTTAGTTGTTCACAGAGCGTGAATCTAAGCCGTTGAGGTTAATGGACTGCGTTGAGCAGTCACTTCGAACTCAGTGTGCTCACTGTTGCTCTCATTGCAACGACACGAACCGGTCGACCTTGCTCCGCTCACTGGAGTCATTTTTGCTCTCCACCGACCTACTCCGTCACGGTGAGACTGGACATTGACGTGGTGTGACGGCTTGCGCATCTCGATGACCTTTTGAGCTGAACTGCACAGAGTTACTCATACCAGGCGGGCCAACTGGTAGAGGTCTGACAAACCACAGTCTCCTGGTCCTCCAGGTTGGGGGTTGGAAGATGGTTGGCATCTCTTCCCAAAAAATGTACCATTTCTGGTACAGCGCCACCCAGCCGCTGCCTTGCGGTACAGGCTATTGAGCCAAGGACTTTGGTTGAAAACCCTAATCGTTCTCCTGTTTATGACTGGGCGTCCTGGCAGTACCTCAGCCCACACACAACCATGAATCCTCACAACACAAACAATCCCATACTGCATCGGCCGTCTCGCAGTATAAACCGGGTCGCCCTATCTGCTGCATACAGCAGGGTGGATAGGCGAAAACATGCTACTGCTGACCCC